>CM049416.1:21537500-21580000 GCA_026929865.2 Hyperoplus lanceolatus
AACACACACACACACACACACACACACACACAGAAACACGCTATGCACGGTAGCACACACACACACACAACCACACACACACAGAAACACGCTATGCACGGTAACACACTTAATATTTACTCACTTTAATACCCAAAAACATATAAAAAGTATTTTTCTCTTGTTCTACTTTGACACATCTGCTGCCTAGTGCTGTTTCCGCTCCAATATCTTTTTTTTTTTCGATATTTTTTTGGCATTTTTTTGCTTTATTGACAGTGTAGAGACAGAGTTGAAATGGGGCAGAGAGGGGAGTGACATGCAGAGAACGACCGCGGGCGGGAATCGAACCCGGGTCTGCTGCTGGGCCCGGCCCGGGGGGGACACCCTACCAACTGAGCTAAGGGCGCCCCCTCCGCTCCAATATATTAACACGTCAGAACTATTTATGCTCGCAATTCTGAGGCCTAAAATCATATGTAAAATCATGATCATAACATAATTTATTCATAAATGTTTCTCATCACATGGACAAAATAAGTTTTTTTTAAGAGTAAAAAAAAAAAGTACTTTGGAGACAGCGGCTAATAGCTCACTACAAGGAGTGTTTTAGCAGCTGTTCTTGTAACATATCACTCAATCTTCCTCAGCAGATGCTCAGTTTACATTTATTTGAGGATAATCTGAACATTTAAAATTATGTGAATTGATCAAACACTCCACAAAATACAGCTACTAATGAACCAGCTGTTATGTTCGTTAAATAACCTTGTTTTTAAGTAAGTAGCAATACATTAAAAAGAAAGTGTGTCGGGCGCTCCGGTGGCGTAGTGGATAGAGCGTGTACCATATTGGCTCCGGCCTTCGTTGCAGTGGTCGCAGGTTTAAATCCGACCCGTGGCTCTCTCTCTCTCTCTCTCTCTCTCTCTCTCTCTCTCTCTCTCTCTCTCTCTCCCTCGCTCTCCCTCTCTCTCTCTCTCTCTCTCTCTCTCTCTCTCTCTCTCTCTCTCTCTCTCTCTCTCTCTCTCTCTCTCTCTCTCTCCCTCGCTCTCTCTCTCTGTCTCTCTCTCCCTCTCTCCCTCTCTCCCTCTCTCTCTCCCTCGCTCTCTCTCTCTGTCCCTCTCTCTCTCTCCCTCTCTCTCTCTCTCTCTCCCTCGCTCTCTCTCTCTGTCTCTCTCTCCCTCTCTCCCTCTCTCTCTCTCTCTCCCTCGCTCTCTCTCTCTCTCTCTGTCTCCGCATTTCAACTCTGTACTGTCTAATAAAGCTTGAAAATGCCAAAAAATAAAAACTTTAAAAAAATCGATTTGGCAAACTGTTGTGATTTATCCCAGTGCCATTGCTTGAAAATGCCAAAACATAATCTTTAAAAACAAATGTGAAATATTAACTTCCAAGTCAGCCATGTTTTTTTAACCTGATGGTTTACTTTTCTCCTTCTAGGGTTCTTCATTCCGGGGTTTCCCAAGCTGATGAGATTCCAGGAGCATCACGACCGGATCCTCAAGAAGACCATGCCCAAACTGAAACAACACCTGGTGAGAGATACACAGAGAGACAGACAGGCAGGCAGACAGACAGACAGGCAGGCAGACAGACAGACAGACAGACAGACAGACAGACAGACAGACAGGCAGGCAGGCAGGCAGACAGACAGACAGACAGACAGACAGAGAGGCAGAGAGACAGACAGACAGACACACAAAAAGACACATGCACAGACAGACACACGCATGCAAAACACACACTCACAAATACCATACATACAAACTCACTCACCCATACACACACAAACACACTCACTCACTCACACACACACACACACACACACACACACACACACACACAAACACACACACACACACAGAGACTGACAAAAGCACACAAGCGCAAACAGGCACCATGCACGTACACACACACACATGCAAGTACACACACACACACACACCTACACACTCACTCACACTCACTCACACACCGCAGGCCGCAGCGTTTGAATAATGCAATGACACAGAGATTAAATACAACGCTCAGACAATCTTATTACAGAGATCACTTCATAAATGATTTGTACTCTGAGTAAAAAAATTGTTTAAGGCAAGGCAAGTTTATTTCTATAGCACAATTCAAACACAAGGGCTCTCAAAGTGCTTTACAGGGGCAAGATTAAGATACATAAAACACATTAGAAGACATTTAAAAGCGAATGAAAAGAAGTAAAACATTTAAATAAAATAAAAAGTACAGGTTAAAATGGAAACAGAAAAGTCTTCAGACTCGATTTAAAAGAACTGAGGGTTGCAGCAGACCTCAAGTTCTCTGGGAGTTTGTTCCAGAGATTTGGTGCATAAAAACTAAAAGCTGCTTCTCCTCCTTTAGTCCTAACTCTGGGGACTGTAAGTAGACCTGTCCCAGACGACCTAAGGGCTCTGGACGGTTCATAACTTATCAGCAGATCAGTAATGTATTTTGGCCCTAAACCATTTAGTGCTTTATAAACCAACATCAGTATTTTGAAATCAATTCTTTGAGTGACAGGAAGCCAGTGTAAAGACCTCAGAACTGGGGTAATGTGATCTACTTTTTTGGTCCTAGTGAGGACTCGAGCAGCAGCGTTCTGAATTAGCTGAAGCTGTCTGATAGTTTTTTTTGGAAGGCCTGCAAGGACACTGTTACAGTAGTCAAGTCTACTAAAGATAAATGCATGGACAAGTTTTTCTAAATCTTGCTGAGACATAAGTCATTTAAGTAAATCCCTGTGTGTGTGTGTGTGTGTGTGTGTGTGTGTGTGTGTGTGTGTGTGTGTGTGTGTGTGTGTGTGTGTGTGTGTGTGTGTGTGTGTGTGTGTGTGTGTGTGTGTGTGTGTGTGTGTGTGTGTGTGTGTGTGTGTGTGTGTGTGTGTGTGTGTGTGTGTGTGTGTGTGTGCGCGCGTGTGCGTGCGGGTGAATGTGGTAAGAAATGTAAAGCGCTTTGGGGCTGTGAGAAAATCGGCAAAAAATCGCTACATAAGTCAAGTCCATTTACCATTTATATTTGAACTATTCAAAGGTGAGACACTGTAGGGGAATAGGGTGACATTCTTTTGGCTTATAGATATCATTAAACGTAGCCAGTTTATTTAAATTATTTTCTGTATAAAGATGTTTTTTTGGGGGGGTGGGGGGGTTGTTTGAAAAAATATCCACATCTTGCAATATCTAACTAGTAGTGTGTACATTTTTATCTTTAAAAGAAATATATGTAATATACAGACAAGGTTTAGTCACATAAATGCCTGAATGCACATTTTGGACCTTTGATTTATACTAGTATGAAAGAAGACATGTTATGGAAGATAGATAGACAAAATTCTCAAAATTGACAGGTAATATCATTCTTCAAACTCACCTTGCTCTGCTCAAAGCACTGAATAGTTACACACACACACACACACACACACACACACACACACACACACACACACACTGAATAACTTTTCTATTTGTTTATTTCCAGGACAACCAGGAAGTGTTGACGAGTCTCTACACTATGAAGTGGTTCTTCCAGTGTTTCCTGGACAGAGTGAGTTCATTACACACACACACGCACAAACACACACGCACACACACACACACACACACACACACACACACACACACACACACACAGACACAGCAAGACATTCAGGAATGTCTTCACCAAACTTATACTGTTATACTGGGGAGTTTGAAAGACAGTTGGACCATTTCTTTTTTCTAAGCTTCCCGTAGCCAGACATTTTAATTTCGTTTTTTTTCCCCACTTTTCCCAAGTTTTTATTGAGTTTTACTATTGTCTACAACTCCCAAAAAATTGGGTTTGTTAAACAAATGCCACTCTGTCTGTCTGTCTGTCTGTCTGTCTGTCTGTCTGTCTGCGTGCACAGACCCCCTTCACTCTGACTCTGAGGATCTGGGACATCTACATCCTAGAGGGAGAGAGAGTTCTGCCTGCCATGTCCTACACCATCCTCAAAGTGCACAAGAGTGAGTAAGCCTTCGTTGCAGTGGTCACGGGTTCAAATCCGACCCGTGGACCTTTACTGCAGGTCATCCCCCCCCTCTCTCTCTCTCTCTGTCTGTCTGTCTGTCTCTCTCTCTCTCTCTCTCTCTCCATTTCAACTCTGTACTATCTAATAAAGCTTGAAAATCCCCCCCTCTCTCGCTCTATCTCTCCCTCTCTCTCTCTCTCTCTCTCTCTGTCTCTCCATTTCAACTCTGTACTATCTAATAAAGCTTGAAAATCCCCCCCTCTCTCTCTCTCTCTCTCTCTCTCTCTCTCTCTCTCTCTCTCTCTCTCTCTCCCTCTCTCTCTCTCTCTCTCTCTCTCTCTCTCTCTCTGTCTCCCCATTTCAACTCTGTGCTATCTAATAAAGCTTGAAAATGCCGAAAAATGTTCTTAAAAGAAAAAAATAATTACATTACTGCACACTGTGATACCAGCTACAGTCAACCATCTCACAGACTGATTGAGCCTTACTGTATGTCTGTTCATATTATATATTATATTTTATTTTGAAAAAGAAGACTTAAGACCATTGATGTTTTGAGCAGTCGCCCTCTGTAAAACCTTGCACATATTGATCCATGCCAATAACCTCATCTTGTTTTATTCAGTCCAAGTTTATTGAGAGTTTATTGAGTTCTGTTGTAGTTAATGTTTTAAATATCTGACTGTATTATTGTTTTTCTATTTTATTCTGTAAAGCACTTTGTATTGCCTTCAACGTGTTTGAAAAAAGCGATATAAATAAAGTTTGTCTGTGTGTGTCTGTCTGTCTGCCTGTCTGTCTGTCTCTCTCTCTGTTTGTCCATCTCTCTCTATCTCTCTCTCTCTCCCTCCCTCCCCCTCTCTCTCTGTCTGTACTTCCAGAGCACCTGTTAAAGTTATCCATGGAGGACCTGGTAGAGTTTCTTCAGTCGACGTTGTCTAAGGATTTCTTTCTGGAGGACGATGTGGTGGTCGAGCAGCTTCAAGCCGCCATGACGGAGCTGAGGAAAGCCAAGCTGGACCTGCCCGCGCCAGGTACTGATGCTGTGTATAGCAGACAGACAGGCAGGCAGGCAGGCAGGCAGACAGACAGACAGACAGACAGACAGACTGACAGACAGACAGACAGACAGACAGACAGACAGGCAGACAGACAGACAGACAGGCAGACGAATCAAATCAGTTTTATTTGTATAGCCCAATATCACAAATATAAATTTGCCTCAGTGGGCTTTACATTCCATACAATATAACAGACAGTATAAAGTAAAATATAAAAGTAAAAATAGTGTTGGTGCAGGAGGACTTCAGAGGGAGACGAATAGACAGACAGACAGATAGACAGACAGACAGACAGACAGGCAGGCAGACAGACAGACAGACAGACAGACAGGCAGGCAGGCAGACAGACAGACAGACAAATAGATAGATAGAAAGATTGACAGAGAGACAGACACTGTATAATCGGCTATAATTTAAACATTTTGAAAATAGATCCAGTATTTTCAAGCAAAAAGCATGAATATACTGATTTTTACTCTATTCTATCTGTTTACATGTGTCTGGGATTTTGACTGTTGGTAAGATTTAAAAAGGCTATTAAAAAAACATTCAGAACTTTTAAAGATGTTATCAACTCAAACAAACAAAAAATGTAATACTCTTTAATTATTGAGGATTATTTTTTTTTTTCTTCACAAATCTGTCCAGATGTAAAAATATTGGAAATGTACTAAAAATAGAAAATTACAATGAAAAAGCAAGCATTACATTGTTTTAAATAGTCATCATATCAGTCTAACACTGACAAAAACATGTTTATAGGTATTAAAGGTATTAAATATTTATAACATTTCCTATATAAACTATGACATCTCTCTATCCTTTTAGCTTGCCCCTGTGTTAGCATTAGCATTGAGTTAGCCGTGAATAGCCGTGTGTGTTTCTAACTTTCTAACTTCTTCTCTGTCTCCTGAATAACCTTCCTCTTCTCCCTTCTCCTGTCAAACCGTGTTAAAGCCATCAACATCAAAAGTGCTGCGGTGGGTGGGGGGGGCCACATTCCCTCCTACAACAGTAACCGGTGGGCTATCCTGACATCAAAGGGCTTATTCTGACCCTCTCAATGTCCATATGTCCCTCGTTCTGCGTCCGTTACTGTCTGTCTAATGTCTGTCCAGCAATTCCCCAGGTCTTTTCACTCCGCAAACTTGTCTTGAAAGCAGTTTTTTTTTTTTTTTAAACCCAAAAACGTGATATTTTGTTGCTTATGGGGAGTCCTGCCGTGTCTATTTATCTAGTCCTATCTTTGTATATTTGATTTAATTTTTTTTTATAATTTTTGTTTTTATTCCAGCGATTTTCCTTCTGAAGGCCTTTGCACACCGGGCGCGTTTTATTCGTGCGATTAATCCGTTAATTACCGAACGTATACAGAGTCAATACAAGCCTCCACACCAGCGCCGTCATTTCACATCGCGAATTTGCGTTTTTATTTTTTCAAACTGAGTTCGATTTTTCTGGGACTTCGCTTCTAAAGTGAGACGCGACAAAATTCACATTTCAAAACATTCGCTTTTACGTTGCGTTTTATTCGCGTCGTGCCCGGTGTGCAAAGGCCTTAAAACTCGTCTCAAAAGCAGTTTTTTTAACCCCAAAAATGTACATCTTTTATAATTTATTTGCTTATGTGGAGTCCTGACCGTGGCTGGCTCTGTGTAGTCCTTTCTTTGTATATTTTTCTTTTCTTTTTTTTATACTTTTCACTTCAAGGATTGTGAAATTCCAGCTGCATCCTTTGAAGTCTTTAGGGATGACATATTGTGCCCCCTTGTGGCCAATTTAAGGAAGTGTATGATACTGTTTTTACCTGAGTATTTTCTGTTTTTTGATAGCCCTGCATAGTATTTTGTTAGCAGACTATCTCTGTGTTTAAGGCGAGATACACTGCAGGTGAATCAAGTAAACATGTTCCTTACAGATACAATCATTTGCCAGTTGAGTTCTGAACTTGAAACTATTATTTTTCGTGCTTTATCTGACAAATTCTTCGTGAATTAGCACAATATCAAAAGAGTTATTATTTCTACAGCCCTTTATCACAAAACTCTCTCTGTATTTCTCAGTGTGGCAGCGTTTACATACCGGTGTCGCCCAGAAGTTACGCACTATAGCTTTAAGTCCTTGATCTAAAGTGGGAACCAGAGCTTAGCCCTTTCTTCCCCGTAGCCCACACAGTGCTAACAGTAGCTGTCTGTTCGTTTGGATGACAACATAATGACCCACTCACACCAACACTGAAGGCTTTTGTGCTTTTGTTAAAACGTCTGTTTCGAATGCCACCACTTTATAGCTTGTGTGCAGCCAAGGAGAGGGAGGTTAGGCTGCATTTCACACACACACACACACACACACACATACACACAAACACAATATTGGTTATTTTTTCGGAATAGATTGTGAGAAATTACAGTATTTAATGGTTCTGTATTTTCTGAACTAGTTATAGTTAAGAGATGGTCGTGTCCTCTTTGCATGAGCACCATTAGAACACACACACACACACACACACACACACACACAATATTGAACCAGAGAGCTCATGGTTATTGGGAGGAACCTCTCAAACTCTAGGCAATCCTACCACCCCTTTTTTTTTTGGGGGGGGGGGGGTCAAAAATGAACATTATCATAAAGTATTACAACCTTTTTTTGATATTTTATACTGATTCTAGCTTCCTCTACACACTTTCCCCCGAGAACTTTAAACTTAACAAAAGGAATTAGATGTTTTATGGGTTTTTATGGCCTTTTACATCCTAAAACATTGCCACAGTTTTACTACCTCAGTCCACTCAAGACCATTTAGTTTGTTACGAGTAAAAAAACTTCTACAGCAGCATTTATACTGTGATGGTGTTAATGCAGCTCCTTCAGGCAAGGTTAGCTTTAACAGACTGCACCACACACACACACACACACACACACACACACACACACACACACACACACACACACACACACACACACACACACACACACACACAGGCAGATACACACACACACACACACACACACATACACATTAGCACACACACAGGCAGATACACACACACACACTAGCACACACACAGGCAGGCATACACACACTAGGGCACACACACAGGCAGATACACACACACACACACTAGCGCGCACACACACACGCAAACACTAGCGCACACGAAGGCACACACACACACAGAGGCATACACACACACGTATAGGCACACACATACACTCTCCCTCTCACACAGGCACACACACACACTCTTACACTCACACGCACACACACACACACACGCACACACACACACACACACACACACACACTCTTACACTCACACACTCACACACACACACACACACACACACACGCCGATGTTGTAAAACACTCCATCACTCCACTAATACACTTCCTCTTTTCAGCTATGGGGAATAAAAAACAAACACAGACACATCTGCTATTAACAACAAACATGTTGGCAACAAACAGTGTATGCTATTAGGAAGATGGAGCAGGATGGAATTAAAGCTATAGTGCGTAACTTTTTCAATGCTCCATTTGTTGATTCTACTGCCAAGAAGAAAAAACCTGGACGTACAGCAGAAGGTATAAAATCCATGCGCCATCACTGAAGGCTTTACCTCATGTACTGTAGATGCGCCGACAGTATTGTTGTAATTACTCAGAAGATAGAAGTTACACACTTAAGCTTTAAACAAGCAAGTAGCGAATACGCTTTTCTGGCACGACTATGGGATATGATAAAACTATTGTACCAAAACTTAACACAACTGCAGACATCAGAAAAAAATAATGTTGGAATTACTCAGAATTAAACACAATATTTTTGGAAACGTTTCTGTGTCTTGACTTTCACACTTTCCCTTTCAGTCCCCGACGTCACCATCACTGTGTCCGTTTACACTGTTTACATGTTCCTGTCTAACTGTTCTTTTGATTTAGTTTTTGGACGTTAAAGAAAGTATTAAATGTTATTCCCTGTGATAGAATATAGTTAGAGTAAGTGGGCATATGGTTTGAAAAGTGAGCGGTTAAGATTCTTGATTTTTTTAATTTACACAATGTTGTATTAAAATTTGTTCTTCACATCTCCCCTCTCAAGGTCCCACACTCCAGAGGGGGTCAGAGCGCAGGGTCAGCCATAGTACAGCGCCCCTGGAGCAGTTTTTGGGGTTAAGTGTCTTGCTCAAAGACACAATGGTAGAACATGGTAGATGGTGGGCACCGTAGATGTAATAGCAGCCACCACTAGTTTTACTACTAACACCCTCCTGTCCGGGGATCCAACCAGAGACCTCATGGTTACTGGGAGGAGGAACCAGAGACCTCATGGTTACTGGGAGGAACCAGAGACCTCATGGTTACTGGGAGGAGGAACCAGAGACCTCATGGTTACTGGGAGGAGGAACCAGAGACCTCATGGTTACTGGGAGGAACCAGAGACCTCATGGTTACTGGGAGGAACCAGAGACCTCATGGTTACTGGGAGGAGGAACCAGAGACCTCATGGTTACTGGGAGGAGGAACCAGAGACCTCATGGTTACTGGGAGGAACCAGAGACCTCATGGTTACTGGGAGGAGGAACCAGAGACCTCATGGTTACTGGGAGGAGGAACCAGAGACCTCATGGTTACTGAGAGGAGGAACCAGAGACCTCATGGTTACTGAGAGGAGGAACCAGAGACCTCATGGTTACTGGGAGGAGGAACCAGAGACCTCATGGTTACTGAGAGGAGGAACCAGAGACCTCATGGTTACTGGGAGGAGGACCAGGCCCATGGTTACTGGGAGGAACCAGAGACCTCATGGTTACTGGGAGGAGGAACCAGAGACCTCATGGTTACTGGGAGGAGGAACCAGAGACCTCATGGTTACTGGAAGGAGGAACCAGAGACCTCATGGTTACTGGGAGGACCAGAGACCTCATGGGGAGGAGGAACCAGAGACCTCATGGTTACTGGAAGGAGGAACCAGAGACCTCATGGTTACTGGGAGGAACCAGAGACCTCATGGTTACTGGGAAGAGGGACCAGAGACCTCATGGTTACTGGAAGGAGGAACCAGAGACCTCATGGTTACTGGGAGGAGGGACCAGAGACCTCATGGTTACTGGGAGGAGGAACCAGAGACCTCATGGTTACTGGGTCGGCCCCTCTTTCCTCTGGGCCATCCTACCACCCTAATCGACAGTCTAATAAGTGAAGAAATATTTCTATGTACATTCTTGTACTTACAAGTCTCAGTACATTTACCATGGTTAATTTTTTCGAGTGCTTGTTTCTGTATGACCTTTTAAAGTGTGACGCGACTGCTCCAGCTAAGTACTAGCTTAATGAAATATAGCCAAACTCATCATTTCAGCCGCCACTCAACTCAATTGAGTGTCACGTCCTAATTGCTCCCCTCCAGCGAACTGGGAATTAATATCCGAAAATATAACTGAGGGTTTTTTTTCTCTGTCCTTTTTGCTCTCTGTGGAGATTGTGAATATGTGTCGTTGTGAATGTAATTCTCCTTTATTTTTAACCCTCTCTATGGCAGTGGTGTTGCATGAATTCATGTCCCCGTTGTGACTCTTCATATGATGTGAATCAGCGCCACACACACACACACACACACACACACACACACACACACACACACACACACACACACACGCACACACACACAGAAACACACACACACACCCCTTTTCCACCTACGAGAACCAGGTTCCAGTTCCCGGGCTAGTGTTAGAACCGGTTTCTTAGCTGGTTCAACTTGGGATCCTATTAAGAACTGGTTTGCCTTTCCACGGAAAAACCAAATACATTTTTCCCGATTTGGCACCAGCTCCTAAACCGCTGTGGAAAAGGGGTGACAGTGTGTTCAAACCATCACCGTTAAGTTTTCCCTCCAAATCAATGTCCTAACTTATCTCTCCACTGTTTTGTTTTCCTTCTTTCAGGTAAAGAAGACGAGTTACCCAAGAAGCCATTGGGTCAGCTTCCTCCTGAACAGGCAGCATCATCATCGTCGCTGTTGCTGGGGAACCACGTTGCTAACGGTCGTAGCCATGCCGACCCCGTGGAACCGCCCCGGGACCAACCGAGCCCTTTACCGGACCGCAAACAGCAACGGGACAGTCGGCCTAATAGTCGCGCCAGACGGGACTCCTTGGACAAAACGACCCGCCTAAACAACAGAAGGGATTCTCGCTCTAGGAGTTCCGGGGAATTTAACAATGAACAGCGCAGGCAGTCGAGAGAATCCACTTTTATTACTACCACACCTGAAAGGGGCACCACACCCACCCCTAACCCTAACCTAACCCCTACCCCGCCGTATATGAGCACCGCAGAAAGACGTAAACATCATCAAAGTCACGCTACGGCTAACCACAACTCCAACGCGGCTTCAAGCTCACACAAGGAGATCACGCCACGTTGGTTCAAACCGTCCGATTCGAAGCTGGAAGCGGCAAAAGCGGCAGCAGCCCGGGAGGTCCGATTGAGCAGAGGGACGTCTCCCGCCCCGTCTAGCCCCGAAGACTCTTCCCTCGCGATGACCCAGCAACAACAACAACAAGAACGGCCGAATTCTAAAGGGTTTGTCCCGGGCGTGGATAGAGGCTCGAATGCATCCCAGTACGATAATGTACCAGGATTACCCGAGCAGCAAACTTTCGAGATCCTTGAGTTGGAAAGACCGCCGTCCAGAATTCGAACGCCCCAAAGCGAGACGCCTTACAGTTTGTCCTCGCTCAATCAGACCAGCCCGAGTCTGGCAGGGAGCGCTGTGTCCATCCAGTCGGGACCTAGGATGGTCAAACACCCTCAACACCCTCAATATTCACACAACAGCAGCCCATCGCGGGTCCAAGCTAACTTCCCTAGCAACCAGTACCACCACACCCCTCCCCAGCAGAATTCGCCTGGAAGAAATACTACTACGACAGAAGTCCCGATCTTACATCCGGCGTATAGCGTAAGCCTGGACAACAGAGGGGACGAAAGACTGTATTCTACGCAGCAGACAACAGCGCGATTTACCCCACCGTCGAGTGTCATATACGGGGAACGGGCGTACGCGACAACCCAACGGCAAACCAAGAGTGTCTCCCCCGAGAAAACTCTAATGAACAACTTGTATACGACTTATCGCAGACAGCCACAACAACAACAACCGCAACACCAACCAACTAGCGCTTTTCACAACCCCCGAAATGCACGTCCGCCCCCCGAGCACTCGCTTCAAATGGACACCCAAGGGCGCTCCACCCCTATCTACCTACAACAGCTCACTTCCACCGGACAAGCTTACAACAACAATGGCCACCAAATGGACTACAGATTTGAGGGGCAGAATCGTAGAATTGAGGTGAATTCGCAGTATGTTTCGGAAGGAGGTGGTGGTTTTACTTCTTCTTCTAGGCGTCCCGTTGGTCTAGTTTGGGTGGAAAACCAACAAGAGCTTCCCCCGCCTGTGTCTCCAGGTGGGATGGTCCCGCGATCGCCGAGCTTTCAACGGGCACAAATGTCGCCCGTTCAAGAATTCACTTTCCCCAACAACGTCCCGACTACTAGTAACCAAAGGGAAGAGGCTGCTATGCTACACTACCGATCGCTGACACAGTTTAATGAACAGCAGATGAGGCCGGTAGCAGCTAGGCAACAGCTCCCCCAGCTGTTCGGAGGACCACATTACAGGCACGCCCAGGAGGCATTCGCTTTGCAGGAATCTATGCTGCTGTGATTGTCTGATTGGGACGAAAAGGGAAAACATGGAGATATAGGGCCGGTTTCACAGACATGGATTAAGCCTATATAGTTCTGGATTAAATTGTACTTTCAATGAACAATCTCCTTTGAAAATATCCATTTAGTCAAGGATTTTCTAGGCTTAAAGCTGGGGTATATGATGTGGAGCGATTGAGGTATTTGGATTCGAACCTCTATCCCAACTGCTATTTTCTCCCAAATCATATACCCCAGCTTTAATCCATGCCTGTGAAACTGGCCCATAGTGTGTGGAAGCTAGTGATGGAAGAATGGTTGATAATGTATTGACTGGCCAATAACGTAAATAGTTTTTCAAGTTTTCAAAGTAATAAAAGCTGAAAATGTAGTAACTTGCAAATAGAAGCAGTATCATTTTTGAACCAATAACTTGATCGTTTTTAGCCCATAAGTTATGATGTAATAAGAGTAATGTTAAGGGGAAACATTTGAAAACATAATTATGAAAATAAATTCTTAATGACACAACTTTTTTTCTTGAAAAATTATAACTTTATTTAAATTTTTTTTTTCTTTACAAATACCT
Source organism: Hyperoplus lanceolatus (assembly GCA_026929865.2). NCBI lineage: Eukaryota > Metazoa > Chordata > Actinopteri > Uranoscopiformes > Ammodytidae > Hyperoplus > Hyperoplus lanceolatus. The sequence goes on from CM049416.1 coordinate 21,550,856, forward strand.
GAACACACAAACCACCTTTATCCTACATTATAGGCAAAACATAAATTACAATATTGGTTCAGAAATAAAATGACATTGTATTGTAGATTTTATTTGACATGACAATATCATTGGACGAAGCAGATGCATTATGGGGCAAGTTACTACATTTGGCTTTTATTAACTTAAAAAAGAAAAAGTTCGAACTTTATTGGCACTTATTACATTAACAGCCATTGTTACATTTTTGGCTTCTACACACCGTAAAAAACAGATTTAAAACTGAGGAGTAGTCACTGACACTGTGCTGAAGACGATAGCAGAAGCCCTTAGCTTTCTTAAAGGGACCTGGAATCTAACTGAACTACTTTCAAAACTGTCGCGTTGAAGCGTAACGTTTGTGGGACACACCAGCCTCTGACGTTTTTACTGATCACTTTTAAAAATAAAAGAGAGAGAGAGGGAAAAAAGAGAAAAAAACTGACTGAAGATTTTATTTTATTTTTGGATGTAAAGCATTCACGAGAGCTGACAGACAGACAGACAGTAAAATATATATATATATATATATATATCTTTTCGAGTCCGAAATGTACAGTGGATTTTTTCGTGTGGAAAAAGCTGAGTTGTTAACAGTAGCGAAAAGGGAGATAAACGTTCCCCGGAAAAAGTGCAAAAAAAAAAAGCAATTCTGATTAATTTTTCCATGTTTATTTTTTTATATATATGTTTAAGTTACTTATAGATATTTACATTTAGAGATTTGATTTAACTCTATACGCTTGTGAATGTTAATTTTGTTCAAAGAGAAGTAAAAAATAATACCAATGTCCAATGGTAGAACTAGAGTGAATTAGCAGTGATTTGAACACTGTCAAATTTGATTTCTATTTTGAATTTTAAATCGCCTCCACTGTAGAAAAAGCAGAAATTTTACGTTTATTTTTTTTTTTTTTTTTTTTTTCAGATCAAGTGATATTATTTCTTACTCTGGCGGAGTCTGAGGGGCATGTTGAGGAACAAGAATTTAAAAAATAATAATTAAGAGAATAAAACCTTTATTTTACCCCGAAAAAGTTGAAATATGACGGGAAAAATGTTCTAAAAAAATTACAATTTTGATGTTGAGGGAAAAAAAAACTCTAATCTAATAAATTAAAATATAAAGTTTTAATTTTACTAGGACAAAAATCATAATATTCCGAAGATAAAAAAAATCGTAATTTGGAAAAAATCTGACTTTATGAAATATGAAAATGTTTTCTGTTAAAATGTTCAACCTGATTCTGGTTGTTTTTCCTCTTTTTTTGCCCCTTACACAATAAAATATATAATACATTAAAATATGAAGAAAGTTTATGAGAAAAAATCCATAATAATTCGAAAATAAACCTGTAATTTAACACTTACAAAAATGATTTTATTCTTGCATTATTAAGAGAAAAAAAATCTGTTGAAATTACTACTCTATTCTTGTTATTTTTCCTCGTTGTTGCCCCTCAAACTCCGCCATACATTCCTGATTTACTAATGTGCGATTCATACAGTATCTCTTTCGTACGTGAAAACACAGTTCTTTGGGCGTGTACCTGCTTTTAAAGCCAGTGTCGTTTTTGGTTGCAACCAAAATTCAAATAATTCTAGACTGAAGGACTATAGAGCTAATTTGTGAGAGCTAATCAAATATTTTTTTTTTTTTTGACGGCTTTAAGCCTTCTGATATTTTGCTAATGTAACCATAGGTAACATACAGCTCCGGAAAATATTAAGAGACCAGTCTGGATTTTTCTTAAATCTTCATCTCTACATTACTCATTGAAAATGCTCTTAATGACAATTATTTTTTTGGGAATTTGGTAGAAATGTTGTCAGTAGTTTATATTATAAAACCAAAATGTTCATTCCACTCAAACATATGCCTCTAAATAGTCAAACGAGAGACACTGAGCATTTGGAGTGGTCTCTTCATTTTTTCCAGAGCTGTATGTTTTTTTTTATTTTAATTGCTGTACTGTTGTTAGCACATTTTGAGCACATGCAGCAGTATCCATACAGATGGGTGTGAACTAGTCTGATTACCAGTTTGCTTTTCTTTCATTATGTCTTATTATTATTTTTCTCAACACTGTCATTGAAATATCAACTACTGTTTGTTCGGACTGCTGTATTAAAGAGTCTTATGGTGCACACACACACACAGACGGACAGACACACAGACAGACACACAGACAGATAGACAGGGAGACGGACACGCACATACACACACACACACACAGACAGACGGACACACACAGACAGACAGACACACAGACAGACACACAGACAGACAGATAGACAGACAGATAGACACACAGATAGACAGACAGACTGACAGAGACAGACAGGCAGGGCGACGGACACACACATACACACACACACACACACACACACAGACAGAGAGACACAGAGACAGACAGATAGACACACAGACAGACAGACAGACTGACAGACACACACACACACACACACACACACACACACACACACGATACACTACAGTCACACATTTCAACACTTAACCATTCCCAGTCACAGTATATTCTTCCTCATACTCAGTTATTCTCTGAACAGCATTTGTTTACTGTTCTATACATTCCCTCTAAGTTAACTTTGTGTTTTTGTTAAACAACTAATCGCAGACCATTCTGATACTTTGCTTAATAAAATGAGGTTGGGTGAGTATAAATGTCTGACTATGTCTTTTGATTTGACTGTGAGTGAGTGAGTGAGTGAGTGAGTGAGTGAGTGAGTGAGTGAGTGAGTGAGTGAGTGAGTGAGTGAGTGAGTGAGTGTGAGTGAGTGTTCCACTAACAATGAAATTCTGCCCTCTACTGGTGTAGTGTAAGAAAATGTAAGGGATTTATTTTTGAAGGGTGAGTTCAATTACTTGAAAATGCCAAAAAAAAATAATCTTAAAAAAAATTGCTGAATACATTTAAAAGGCCTTGCTCGGAAAAGAGGTTATTTGATCACAAGCAGTTTTGCCTGGTTAAATAAAGGTTAAATAAAGGTTAAATAAAAAAGTTAGAAAAGTAGGGAAAAAAGGCGATATATTTCTTATAGTGTCCTAAAAGGAAGTAAAAGTAGGAAGGGAATTTATTTTATGCCGTTTATAGCTTCACATTTAACAAATTATTCTGAGCAGCATACTCAAAAGCAGCATACTCAATTCTAAGCAGCATACTCAAAAACAAACATGCAATTTAATCTTATTATATTTGAATGAATGAATGAATGAATGAATGATTGAATGAATGATTGAATGAATGAATGAATGAATGAATGAATGAATGAATGATTGAATGAATGATTGAATGAATGATTGAATGAATGAATGAATGAATGATTGAATGAATGAGTGAGTGAGTGAGTGAGTGAATGAATGAATGAATGAATGATTGAATGAATGAATGAATGAATGAATGATTGAATGAATGAATGATTGAATGAATGAATGAATGAATGAATGATTGAATGAATGAATGATTGATTGAATGAATGATTGAATGAATGAATGATTGATTGAATGAGTGAATGAATGAATGATTGAATGAATGATTGAATGAGTGAATGAATGAATGAATGAATGAATGATTGATTGAATGAATGATTGAATGAATGAATGATTGAGTGAATGAATGAATGAATTTCAAGAACTGTTGATGATATTTTAAAAGCTGAAACATTTAAATAGTTTGAAATGTAGAAAAAAAGGTGAAACATTTCTAATAGAAAGTAAAAGTAAGGAAGTGAACACCAGGAAACAGACGGAAAGAAAGATTTTATCATCCAGAGGCCGTGTATATGGGCCGTGTCCGAACTGCCATACTAACGTCCTACTCATACTCATTTTGACTTCAATTTGAGTATGTGACGGTTGGGTATGCGAGTTTGGGTATGTGAGAAATTCCCGGATGAGTACGCAGCTCGCATACAAAATCGATCTTTGAGTAGAGAGTATGCAGTATATAGATGGTGAGTATGTAGGATGTAGGACGCTAGTATGGCAGTTCGGACACGGCCATGGATTTCTTTTTAATATTACGTTCTCTTTCTACCAAGTCTGTTCTGAAAAATGACAATAAATTGACACTTTGAGTGACTTGCCTTTATCATTTAGACACACAATAAAATTATATTTTTAATTTTATGATCTGAAGTCAAAGCTGTAGATACGATATATACTATAATGTTCTATTTTAAGAGTGTCATTTAAAAAGTCATTCATTCTAGATTCATTACGTAAATGTGAAATATTTAAAACCAATTTTTTCTTAATCAAGATTATTGAAAATAAAAAAGTATTTCAAAGTATATGAAATGTGTGTGTGTGTGTGTGTGTGTGTGTGTGTGTGTGTGTGTGTGTGTGTGAGTGAGTGAAGGCTGCAGTGAAGTGGTCAACCTCTCTTCTGTTCCATCAGTGATCACAAGATGGCAGCACATAGCAACATGAGATTCATCAGCAAACACACACACACACACACACACACACATTAAGATTAAGTATAGCCTACATATTTAAATCACTCTTATTAATTAATTAATTAATTATTACTCTCCACCATACTTATTCTTACTTCTTACTTCTTACTTCTTCTGACTTCTTCCTCACATTTCTAGCTGCTTCTCCTCCCACACCGTTGCACGTAGAAACGCAAAAATTTCACACAACGGGCGTCCCCACCCCACGGGGTGTGCTATTATACATTTATGCAGTTGAATTTCCGCTAGGGGGCGCTGTTATGAAGTCCCGACTGAAAGAACTTTGAGAGGCCACGCCCCGCACACCGTAACTCCGATTGACTTAAAATTTCTCACACAGGTGTATGTTAGGGTGCTCTACAAAAAAGCCTCTGGGACCATAAAAATTCTTCTGGGAATATTTCCCGCTAATTAGCATAAACTGAAAAACAGCGTGTTATCCACAACTTTCTGCAATTTGACTGTATCAACACCAAATTTCTCGTGAAGCCCCGGGGGACTACAATAAACATAAACGTAAAAGATTAGTAGGACAACTTGAAAAACATGGCCGCCATTGACCAAAACGTTTACGCAGGGGCGGGGCTTAATAACACGTTGGCCATAACTCCTTAACCATAGGTCCTATCATCATCAAACTTGCTGGGTATGTGCAGAAGTCATGTGGTAGCATGTCCCTCGAAGCTTATCGCGATTAACCCATAGGGGGCGCCACAGGGGCGGGGCCTATCCACAAATTGGCCATAACTCCTTAACCATAGGTCCTATCATCATCAAACTTGCTGGGTATGTGCAGAAGTCATGTGGTTGCATGTCCCTCGAAGCTTATCGCGATTAACCCATAGGGGGCGCCACAGGGGCGGGGCCTATCCACAAATTGGCCATAACTCCTTAACCATAGGTCCTATCATCATCAAACTTGCTGGGTATGTGCAGAAGTCATGTGATAGCATGTCCCTCGAAGCTTATCGCGATTAACCCATAGGGGGCGCCACAAAAGTCACCCGACTCTGATTGACTTGAAATTGATTACACATGTACAGCTCATGGTGCTCTACAATTTAGCCTCTCGGACCACAGGGGTCGGCCGTGATTTTTTCTTCCCCGATTTACACGGGCGGCCCGTACTTTCAAAATCTCCGCGGGATTTTCTAGTTACTTTTGAAATATGTTTAATCTAGTTTGTATCCAAATATCCGAATTCAGTGCATATTAGATTAGATTGGGTCTTTTATACATCAATATTTAGTCTAGTCAGTTATTTTATTCTTCTACCATTAAAACACACCATGACCTACAATGAACTGATTCACTTACAATCCTTGGAATTCATTTATAGTTTTAGTTTTAGTTGTTTTTATTATTAATACAATTTCAGCAGGATTTAGGTCCAGTACTTGTTCATTTCCAAGTTTTTTTTTTGTAATTATCTAATGACGTCATTTTAAATTGTCTGTTGTGTTTTATCATTTTGCTTTTGTCACTTATCAGGAAGTCATTGTAAATAAGAATGTGTTCTTTATGACTGGCCTGTATAAATAGGCCTAAAGAATTATAAAATTAGATAAAATGTATAAATATTAGTTATGCATATGCTGCCACCTGAGCCTTTAACAATAATTCATCAGATTCATATGGCGCTTTACCAGGTTACCAAAGACGTTTAACAATATGATCTGACTGGGTTTGTTATAATGCATGCAGGGGTTACTGTATACAAATACAATTATCGAATATTGTTTAAATCTATATTTGTCATTAACAAATACATGATCAAAGCCAGTGTATTTATTATGTGTTCTATGTAAAAATTACCAGTAACAACAAACGTCTAATTCCTTCGGTGCATTAAAAAGTAGAATATTTCTCTCTGAAATGTAAAGAGTTAAAGTATAAAGTACCTCTTGAATATGACATCCAGTAATGGAAAAGTGTAGATCATTTAGAATTTATTGTAAATTTACTCATGTTTAATTTGTTAAATACAAACTGTCGTAATATATTCAATTATAAATACACCTTGCATCACATGATTGGTTCGGTACTGACATGTTCACATACTGGGACAAAGGATTAGATTTTCTGCTTTCAATGTGTTGATGTGTTCAAAACATCAATAATAAAGACAACCAGATATAATGCTGCATTTATGTTTAAAGGTGCAGTGTGTAATATGACATCATCAAGAAAGTTCTACAAAGTTCTAGAATGCAACGCTCCCTGGGTAACCCCACCCCTTTAGAATAATAACAGAAGCTACAGTGGCCTTCAAGGACAAGAACAATTCTAAATTCTAAACAATGCACCTGATGACATTCCAACTATGACACTTTCAAGATGGCGGCACTAGGCCTTGGTCCAAAATATGCAGAAATATGGACATATATGAGACCCTTTCTAAGGGAAAAAATAATAATTCAAAACAATTTTTTCAGCTATTATGCACTAAATTAAATGTACTGATGGATATTATAATTACTTTCTACAAAATCTGCTAGGAAATAAAACCCAAAATTCTACACACTGCAGGTTTAATGATAAGAAAATAATCATATTTCTTACATTATAGTTTGCATACATGTTGCATTGCTCTCTCTCATTCAGCTAGTTAACTTCACAGTGCTGCAGTGTTGCAGATAAGGTTAACTGCAGTAGTGTTAAAGAAAACAAACAGCATGGATGGATTTCATAGAGGAACTGCTTCTGTCTCACATGGGGAAAAGCATGTGACCACTGAAGGTGGTGACACGATCGCCATCATCATACACTTTATAGCCTTTCCCCAGACGCAGAAACACAACATCTCCAGCCTCCAGGAGCAGTGTAACGGCTTGAGACGCACTCATATAACCGGCCGCATTTCTCTCGTATGCCTTAAAAGTTATCTCGGAGTTCTTGACCAACCCAACAGCTATAGGTTCAGGACTTCCTCGTCCTCCTGCGCTCCACTGGAACTGGTAGGCCCCTTTCACCGGCGCAGTGAAAACACCTGTTGGATATTTGTTTAAGTCATCTTAAATGTAAAATAAAATAAAAATCATATTTTGCAACGCTTGGCAAACAGACCATCAAAGAAGGCTAAAAAGTGAAATGATTTGGTGAAGCTCCGGATACCTGTAGTTTGGTCGTAGGCACTTCCCATGTTTGTGACGACATTTTTGAAGATCAGAGTAGTGGATTCCTTAAAGGGTCCAAAAATTTCCTCGGCTCCAGTCACCAGAGACGCTGAAAAAGCCACCTTTTGAACTGAGAGTGAGAGAGAGACAATGTAAATTAATAAGTAATAGTTTTTTCTTAATCATAAAGATATTTTCAGAATGAAAAATCTTCAAAAATATTAAAAGTTGTACCATCTCCGAAATAAAGGGACAAAATCCCCCAGCACATATATCTTAGCTTGAGTCACAGATACAAATTCCTGCTACAGGTTTAAACACTGTAATGTATCTTGAATGTTGATTGAACATTAACAGCATGAGGAACATCTGTAAAAAAAGGGAAAAAAAAAGATATTTCTTTGAAAAACGCTCAAAGAAATCTGTGTGTGTGTTTCATTTAACTAGACAATCACTTTGTAGATTAAATCCCGTAAAATAATTAGACTTTAGAATGATAGAATCCTCGAATAACCTACAAGCTGTGTGTGTGTGTGTGTGTGTGTGTGTGTGTGTGTGTGTGTGTGTGTGTGTGTGTGTGTGTGTGTGTGTGTGCGCGCACGATAGAATCCTTCAATAACCTACGTGTGTGTGATTATGTTTTAGCTACAATTCCCCCTCATGCAATATTCAGATTGTTGTTGACATGTCAAGGCAGAACATAAAACAAAAGAACACCCACATACAGACACGGACATAAGGAGCAATCAAAATGTTGTTTCTCCCCGACCCACGGTGCAATTAGTACATATATAAATAAATATGAATAAAATAAGATGAAATGAGTAATATTTACTAAAAAATCATTCTGAATGGTGAAAACGGTAAGGCACAGCAAAGCTGTATAAATACAATGAATGAATTAATTGAAATGTGCAATATGAGGAACATTATTCACAATATGTTCGATATGCAGTAAACTCAAGACATTCAAAGTGTACAATATAAAGTGTACATGACAAGGGCATTTCTATCACTTTACCTTGATTCTGTTTTTCCTGTTTAGCCAATGCGGCAGCCATCCCTTTCAGCAAAGCATAGAGCGGCCCTTGCTGATCTACCTCCACCAAGTCATTCAGAAGCTTGTCCATTGCGCTGTGTGACAGGTGATGATTTGTGTCATTTGTAAACGTGTGTCACATTTATATAGTGGAGGAAAAGAGGTTGGTTATACCACAACAGATACGTTTGTCTACGTAAGTTTTAGGGTTTGGCTTTTTGCCAGAGAACGCTGGAACCAACTCATAGTAAATATTTCTGAAGTCATATTCAAACATGTCCAATCAGAATTCAGAGAGAAAAACTCATCATAACGCCTGGGAAGTTTGCCTTCAGGTAAAGGTGTTGTATTCTTGAGCCTGAGAATCTTCACTATCCCACGGTTATTTTTTTTGGCTGAAACTACTCATGTTCCTGCCCAGTATTCGTTTGTGTTAAACACCCCCGGCCATTATCGAAGAAAATTAATTAATTCTCAATCCACTTTGATTAATATTCATAGTGGGCTTAACAGTCATAGAAGATTCTGATATGATATAAGTAACCAGACGTCCGAGTCACACACTTCGTCCGGGAGGAGATTGAAACGGAGGATGTGTTTCTGCTTGGGGAACGTATTGAGGAGACACAGTTTGGCATCGACAACCACCATTCCGACTTGTTGTCATTGGTTGTGTCTGTCTTTCACAAATTAAGGCTGCACCACATTGCCAAACTCGCCTCGCTTGAATTTCTCTTTGGAGTAAAAAATGCGATTGTAAGGATGGTTAACTTTATTTTATGCATTTGAGAATTATTGTTTGCTGTTGTTGTTTGATTTTCCCTTAATTTAATACTTTTGATTGCTGTGGTTTTGTATTGAATGTGTTTTTAAATGTACCGCGCTGCAAGGCACGCATTGATTTCCTGTCTGTGTCTGAGGAACCAACTCGAGACTAGACTGAACTTGGTATTCCCCCCCTAGTCAGGGGCGGATCTAGAAAAATATTCATGGGGTGGCAAGAGGGTGGCAGGAGATTTTAAGGGGTGGCAACCTGTGGCGGATGTATAAAGTTAAACACACTGTAAATGGGAAGAGGCTCAGTAATGTCCAACACAGAAATAGGCCTACTAGTTATTATGAGCAATTGATAAGCACAACCTAAGACTTTAATTTAAAATAGTGTAATAAGAATTAGGAAGTATATCCTTATACAAAGGCCTATAGATAAAATTAAACAAAATAATTAATGAATTTCAAGGGTATAGGTTATGATTAAACCTTGGTTTAGGACACCTTTTAAATGCGGGGTCTGGGGGTGCCCCCCCCAGAAATTTTTGAGCATTCATCACTTAATTTCCTGCATTCTGGTGAATTTGTTTGCATCAAGTTTATGTAAAGTAATTGACAACATTTAGGTTCCCAGTGACAACAATAGAATAGAATACAATGCAGTAATATCATGCATTCTGTATTGCTTTCAAATATTTATTCTCCTCTATTGTTAAAAACAAATTGGTTTAGAAAAAAAGAAGAAGTGATTATTCACATCTATCATTGAGAATGTAGTGGCTGGTGGTATTTTACTTGCCTGCAATCTTCAAATATTCAAAAATAATAAAGTGCAAAATGAGGTTTTAATCCTCATGTATTTCCTTTAAGCTACTAGTGACTAAGTGTGCAGTGGACAGAGGGAGGAAGAGATAGCTTTATTTTATAATTTAGTTTTTTGATTTGTGAGCTTGATCCTCGCTGACTTTTAGACTGACTCGCGATGTCTGCTCCGTGAGGCTCGAGCCTTTCAGCTGAGCGAACAGCTGTCCGACACGGAGATGAAAAACGAAACTGAAACTTAACTATCCTGTCCTGCCTGGGCTGACTTAAGGTGGAGCAACCAACTATAAATAAATAAATATTGTACTAAACTGTAACACAAGTAATGAGTTGTGGAATTTGGATCAGTAGCCTACAGTATTGCACAATCTTGTGAACGTTATTGTAGTTTTTCCGAGGCATTCACAAGTTCCTAACGTTATTATTAACCTCTAGTCATTGTCACCACACAGCAGCATATTAACTTTATAGGAAAACTACAACTCCATTAGCCCTGCTCTTTTCTCATTAGGCTATTGTCATTTTTTCATAGATAGACAGTTGATCAGTAATACCTGGAGAGTGTAGTCTCTCCTGTGCTGCTTGCTTCGTTAGTCTAGACTAGAGGTTTGGATCCGTCTCTCGCACGCCTTCCTTGTATTCAAAATCAGTGCCGTTAGGAGCGGTTAGGAGTCTCGGGAGTGGGTCGCGGGGTCGGGGGTGGGGCAATATTACCTGGCTACATTCACTTGCAGTCGGAAATTTGAAACTCGGCTCGTAAATGTCTCTTAACAGCCAAAAATAAATGTTTAATTTGGCGCTGCCAACTGGGGTGGCAGCTGGGGTGGCAAGGCTTTTTTTAGGGTGGCAGTTGCCACCCCATGCCACCCCGGTAGATCCGCCCCTGCCCCTAGTATAGAACATTGGACAACCAAGAAGACTTTGCTTCTAAATAATCCCGTCCTCTTTTAAGAGGCAATTGCCTAACAAGCTTGTATTTTAAATTAGAGAAATAAAACATATTTTTACATGAACACTCATGTTGTCCTTCTCTTTTAATGAGATATTATATACACTGGTTTTTATTTATAGGCTATTCAATGCCTTCATGGGAAACATCCACCCTTCATATGTACCATGCTCGACTGCTCCTCCTAAATTGCCCCGAGCTAACTCCAGTTTAGGAATAACTGCCTTTTCATGTAGGCTAGTGCCCCTAATTCATGGAACGCTCTGCAGAGCAATTTAAAAATGACTGCTTCCTACTCTTGCTTTATTTGAATCTATGATTTCTGAATTTTACACATCTGACTGTAACTGTTTTAGCTGAATTCATTGTTCATTTAGTATTTTATTTTTGCTCTTGTTTTGTATTTTGTATAGGCCTACTTTATTTAAATTAATATATTTTATCCTATTTTATTTCTGTTCTCTGTTTATGTTATCCCTGTGATTGTCTTTATTGTGTATGCTCGTCACTGTAAATGAATAAATATATTTATATATAGCCTAATCATATATTGTTAACTTATTAAAATAGCTGACTTTACTGCCCCTATCTGTTTCTGCTTCCCTTTTCGGGGGATGTTCCTCGTTTTGATCTCGGACGTCTGGTTACTTATATCATATCAGAATCTTCTATGACTGTTAAGCCCACTATGAATATTAAAACACGTCGAAACTTGTGCCCTGTATCTTAGCTACATGTATGATCTTTGCAGCAAAGAAAACCGTGTGAAAATCAGTTTGGTATTTAATGAGATATGATTAATTACATGTGCTGACAGTTCATTGCACCTGCCTTTATAATGTCTATGATCTTCACTATCCCACGGGTATTTTTTTGGCAGAGAACGCTGAAACTACTCATGTTCCTGCCCAGTATTCGTTTGTGTAAAACACCCCCGGCCATTATCGAAGAAAATTAATTAATACTCAATTTCACTTTGATGAAAGATCACAAGCCGGCAATGTGCTGTGGTTGTGATAGTGTCAAACTGACTAAGCTGAAAAACGGTATCGTTGCTTCACAATATGATCGTAGAGACACTGCATGAAATAGGCCACGCCCATCATGGGGGAAATCACTGCCAAGCGTTCCATCCACTTGCATTGCATGAGATTTTTACAAAGCTTTCAAACTTAAGGAAAACTAAAACTTGATTTTGACGCGTTATCTGTCTATACTTACTCTATACTTTGGCATTAAAGAGATCCTCGAAAAAATAGACGAGAGAGGCTGAGGTGTGTGTGTGTGTGTAAGTGCCTATGTATGAAGGTATATATGGAGCATAAGTCTTTAGCACATGTAACTGCAGATTTCGAATGCGTAAACTGAAGTCACAAATGTGTAACAGTAGATTTGAAGTCGTAAATATTTGTTTTGCATGTGTACTCTAAAGTCACAAATGTGTAACAGTAAATTTGAAGTCGTAAATATTTTTTCTACCATTGTGGACACAAAATAGGGGCTACGAGTTCACAAATCGTTGTTACGGGTGCACAAATCCTATCCTGTGCATCGCAACTTCAAAGAGTCATGCGCTTGACACTTTTGCTACAATCATTGCAGCACAGTTGGTGCAAAACACATTTGCACACCCGTGTTTCATAATGTGAGAACATGCCCAAAATTTGTGCATTCGTAAACCCAAATGTGAACTAACGCATCAGAAGTTGCACATCTGTGAAAAATGTCCTCACAAATAAAATGATATTGAGCACAGCATTTTAATGAGCGAGCACAAATCCATCGATACAACTGCTCGAATCTTTTCCTACAAGTCTAAACTGAGGGTTTTCTCTGCCCGAATCTGCTCCTGCAAGTCTCAGCAGTGGGTTTTTTTGCAGGTAGATTTGCACCACGTCCAGCTGGTATATTTGGTGCAGGGGCGGTCCTACAGGGGGGCAAGGGGGGGCTGCGGCCCCCCCACTGAAGAGCCTTGCCCCCCAGCTGCCCCCCTAACTTTTGCATTCTCAAAAATGTACTTTTAAGAACAAACTGCCACTATGTCAACAAGCCACTCAAATAATTGAAACAAACAATACATTGAACAAAAGTAAATTATTTTAAATCTAATCTTATGCCCTGCCCCTCAAATACTTAGCCACGGCCCTGCATCATATGCGCATATCAGCGATCACACAGTTTGTCACACACAGCGAGTCAGCGCGCTGCTGTGCCATGCAGCCCGGTGAAGAGTAACTGACCTGCTCCGAGCATCTTAAGGTGAAGTTAGTTTACCCTTGTGAATTTTAAACACACCAATTTAACTTAAAGTTAAGTTTGTAATGAATGTAATGCAATGTAAAAGTAGCTAGTTCATCAATAAGAGCACATCCATTCATCGTTGGCCAAAAGGGAAATCACTCGCTTGAGGCTTGTAGGAGCATATTGCCCTTTTATTAATGTGTAGGCCTATTGTAGTAGGCTACAGGCAAGAGCTTGATAAAAATATTTTAAAAAACTTGCATGTTCGGATCCATACAATTTAACAGTGGATTACCGTTTCAAAGAGAGAGAGAGAGAGAGAGAGAGAGAGAGAGAGAGAGAGTTGCCGTTTCTGAGGCATTGAGTTACTACAGTGACACTGACAGTGCTATAGGAGATCGATCATTTTTGTTTGAATAGCTAAACATAGCCTACTAAAAACTCTCACATATCACAGCAAACGAGCTGCACAAATTAAACCAGGTTACATTAGGCTATCAGGTTACATTAGGCTATCACATGTTAAAGACATGAATAAATAAGTGGAGGAAAAGAGGGAAAAGAAGAAATAAATGTGAGGGATGAAGAGGAGGTTTTATATTCAGACGGAGGGACAGAGGCAGGTAGTGATCAGCAGGCAGATGAAAGGTAGGCAGAGGGTCTGACTGCAGTCCCAGCCTAAACTACTGTATTGTTATTCTCCTTCCATATACATTCCACTAGACTAGAATGATATGTCATGTCACTCAAAATAACATGTTTCAATGACTACCTGTTTTCTGTTGTAGCAATGTGTTGTATAGGGTAAGCTATGTAGGCTTAAGATATAGGCTACAAATGTCTTATTTTATCAGAAATGATGATCAATATAATATATATGGGGATTCCCGCTACCGTCCTCCCATGCCCCCCTGCCAAGACCTCTTGCCCCCCCTTCGCCACCCCATGTAACACTTTCTAGATCCTCCCCTGATTTGGTGCAAAAGTATTTCGTACGCGTAGAACAGATTTGTATCCGTAGAAGGTGGGCGGGACAACATTGTCGCATCATCCAATGAAAGCGCCGGTTGGGACCCGTGACGTCAGCATGTGAACAAACGGAGGAAAAGCCTTTTTCCTTCGTCCCTTTTCACCAGAAATTGTAGGAAATGTAATAATAAGGGAATTGAATAAGAGGGAACTACAGCGGAGCCTTATGCCAGTAGTGAAAGTCATAAACAAGTTTACTTTAGCAGATATAAGGGCCAGCGTCGACGTCAGCTGTGTGATTGGCACTGTGTAACTGTTTAAACCTGCTGTTTTTCTCTTTAAAACCTTTACATTTTAATAAAAGTAGTCTTATTAAAGGTGCAGTGTGTAATATGACATCATCTAGAAAGTTCTACAAAGTTCTAGAATGCAACGCTCCCTGGGTAACCCCACCCCTTTAGAATAATAACAGAAGCTACAGTGGCCTTCAAGGACAAGAACAATTCTAAATTTTAAACAATGCACCTGATGACATTCCAACTATGACACTTTCAAGATGGCGGCACTAGGCCTTGGTCCAAAATATGCAGAAATATGGACATATATGAGACCCTTTCTAAGTGAAAAAAGAATAATTCAAAACATGTTTTTCAGCTAGTATGCACTAAATTAAATGTACTCATGGATATTATAATTACTTTCAACAAAATCTGCTAGGAAATAAAACCCAAAATTCTACACACTGCAGGTTTAAATAGAGAATAAATTTCCATTATATATTTTTTTAACCTTTATTTCTACAGGTAAATCCCATTGAGTCCGAAGACTCTTTTGCAAGGGAGACCTGTTCCCATTTACACGTTACCATTCACACACATTCATACACCGATAGCAGGCTAACTATCAACAATAGTTTATTGTCCCGCAGCCGCTGTCAAGGCTCCTGGCTGTTAAAACTATCTATGGTTAAAACACACCACACGCAGGGGGTGAGGAGGACGTTGCAGGCATTGAGGACCAAAGTAAATAAAGTAGGCCTACATATCTTGCTGCAGAGTATTCAGCATGTATCTAAATCCAGAAATATGCTTATAAAGCATACACTGAGGGTGTTTTCACACAGGGAAAGTCTGCTAGTTCACTTGCTTTGGTCCAGACCAAATAGAGTTTAGATTTTTTTCATTTGGTGTGGTCCACTTTCATATTGCCCCTTTTGCAAGTGAACCAGCATTAAGAAGTAAACCCACACGTGATCTGAGGTCATTCATTCATTGGACAGACATTCTGGGGTGGAGAGAAGCAGGAAGCACGAAGGGAAAACTGCGAAATATATAACTGATACGATATGGGGTTAAAAATAATAAATAAATAAATAAATAAATAAATAGGCCTACATCTAGCCTATGAATAAAATAAAATAAACATAAAATGATTGCTGTTTCATATGGTTATAATATGTAGGCCTGTGTCAATGTGTGGCTTGTAGCCTACGATGTGAAACATAATGTTTACTGTATTTTTGCTGCTGGACGCGCAGCTCGCGAGGAATAGGCTCAAGCTGACACTCAGCTGATTTAGCCGTGTGTCAGCTGGGTGTGAGTTCGGCGCGGCTCAGCTCCAAACTGACATGGGGATAGTATTGACGGTCCCGTAACATGGGAAGCAAAATAAAAACACACACTTCATACACAGCGCAGCGGGAACCTGTTGGCACTGTGCGAGAGACGCTCCCCTCTCCTTCATCTGATCGCTGAACATAACAGCATGTTTACGCGTCCTGTCTATCAAAAATAAATAAAAAATATTTGCTCGGGGCTCCCGGTCAAACCACAACTAATCTTCCTAACAATGGCGACAACAACACTTTCCCATAATGTGAAGCTGACAGCGATTTATATAAAAAAAAAGGCACAGTGCTTCCTGCAATTGGGTCGGATCGAGTCCGGACAAATTCACACCACAAACGAACTGCAGCAGAGTGCGTATGGAAGCGCATCGAGACCAGCTGGGTCTCGATGCGCTTCAAGCTTTTGTTTGGTCCGCCCCCGAGTGCGATTGCTGTATTCACACATGTCTGAAAGATGCGCACCGAAGGCGGACGTGCATCTGAGTTCGTTTCAACCGAACTAAACATGGCATGTGTGAATACACCCTTAGTCTTCTAAATGTAGTAAGCTTAATTAATTTAAACGTGTGAATAGTGAAGTGAATAAGTAACCTACTCTACAAGGCAATAGAAAAGTATAGAGGACACATTAAAACTGAATTGGAATAATTGTTTCTCTATCTCACATTTTCCATGTGAAATTATCACTACTTGTATCACAAACTGATAATTAGATGATCAGGTTTAACTAGTGTGCCTATCCCCAGACAGTTCTGCTATACACCTTACCTCATGTGACGTGTCCAGAAGAACAGGGTACAAAGCTTCATATAACCTCATTTCAGAGATTACTTTAATTAATCACAATCACAAAGTGTCACACCATAACATGTTATGCAGTTTAGAACATGTTAATTCAGATCACGTGCTGCATTAATAAGTAGGTCTGCATGCTGCTAAAGCAAGACTAATAAATGTCCTATATCAATTATATTTATGATTTGCAGTTATCACATCAAAGCACAATCAGTACAAATGTATAGTAAAAGCTTACCCCACAAACAAATCACAAGATTTGGACTTTTTAAAATATTTGTGGATTTACTAAACATATACATACGGTCAAAATGAAAAATACAAATCAACCAGTTTAAAACTAGAATGCACTCACAATTGCATACCTCCAAGTAAAGTTTTGTATGGCGTTATTTTATTAAGAGAAAATGAACAAAATACCCAAAATGCTCTCTGGCATGTGCCGGAACAAGACTTTATAAAACAAAACATAAAACTAGTAACTTAGTCCTTGGTCTGTAGCCCAACTGTTTACCATATTTAATCAAAATCTCCCCTAGCTTTTTAATATGTCAAACAAATAAACATGACTGAGTATGTCACCTCATTTACTGCAATCAATATGATTATGAATTGAGTATGATCTGACTTTGTCTAGATTTATAATAATCACAATCTAAAAATTTAAAACAAATTGTGTGTAGAGTGTAGAGTCAGACTGATGTGCTGTGACTGCCAGGTGAGTTCCACGCTGCTCCATCTTCGGAGATCTTCTCAAGGCAGCAGGAGCAGTGAAGTCTTCAGTTATCTGGAGTGTCCTTCCCTCAGCAATGCATACACTGGGGACGGAAACAATTGTTAGATCCCATTAGTGATGTTATAGTAAACACATGACGGATAATAGTTAGGACTGACTGTAGCTGCTCACTGTACAATGGCTTTTCCCTGACAGGGTGGAAATCCCAGACACTTGTGCAGGACAGCCAAGATGAGTCTGTGGAAAAGCAGATGTCCCGTTCAGATGTTAAGATAATGTTAAGATTTATAAAATAAATAAAATACATGTAGGTTTGAGTTGATGAAGAACACAAAGTTAAAAACTAATCAATATAGTTTATTATAACAGCCCTGCAATTCATTCTCTTCGTGGGGGGTATCTTGTCATTAGTGACTTTTAAAATTAGTTGTAAATGTTTTTTTTCGGGCTGGAAAAACAGATATAAAATATGATTTAACCCATTGATGACTATGGCAATCTAGGATGCATGTCCTTAATGCCTGAGGGTTTTCTGAAAAAATAGTACGAATTGTCAAGTCTTCCAAAACCTTAATATCTAAGCCTGTGTAGCACATAGAAACATGAAATAAAATACATTTAAAAGTTAAGGTTCACAGGTTTTATTTAAGCATGCTCCCTTAGCGCTTACAAACCAACAAATATTTCTAAAAATTGTCAAAATTAGATGAATTAGAAAATTATTAAATATTGTTAATAAATAGATGCAATGTGTTGTGTGATTTTCGTCAGTAGTCTATAGTAGACCTTGATTCTACGCATCAAACGCCACTAACTGTTCCGTCGCCGACATAGCTGGCGTATTTTTTTTATTATTTTGTTTTATTTTTTTATTTTTTATTTTTTTGATTGACGTGATTTTTGGCAAACCACACAACTTTTGGGTGGTCACGTGGTCTTAAAAAAATCAACAAAACCCACCTCATGTGTATTTGAACCAATGACAGTGCATTCTATGCTGGGAATGCCATGAAAATTAGATAAAGTAATAATGCTGCACGATGCAGCATCAGGCAGGAGAGCCAATGTGGCATCGCGCAGCAGCCGTCATCAATGGGTTAAACACGATGGAGCTGCACAATTAAAAAAAAAAATCCTTTGCATAATGGGACGCTTGTCTACCTGTTTTTATTCAGAAACAGCAACATGATGTTGAGACGGGCTGAGCAGAATAGTATACTGCTCACATGTGTTTATTTGGATCTTCATAGCCACTATTAAGACAGAAAACGCTCTATATGAGGTCGACACATGCTAACATTACATCCTGATGTAAAACTAGTAGGCTATGTATGAAGGTGCCGATGTCCCAGAAAAGCAGACATACAGACACGCTGATTATTATTATAGCAACAAGACTCCAGTATTCAGCTGACTCATATTTCCCTGGCTAGCGCCGGGATTATTTCAACTGATTAACGGAAGGATTCATTGGTCAGCCTTCTTATTTTACGTTAACAGTTAATTATTAACATCCTTAGAAGTGACCAAATGCCTTAAAAAAACGGTACATCCTTTAAAAGAATATGCTAACGAACTTTAGCTGTTATACCCATTATGACTTGTTAGCTAGTGGTTAGCTATGCTGCCTGCAATACATTATAACCACACGTTGCTTCTCATCATTGAACGTATTATACCGACCAACTTTTAAGTTTAAAAACATAAGAAAACCAGACTTACAGTTCATAGTTTCCGTGGGATGGCTCCGTGTCCTGTAGGCTCTAGCTAAACCCTAGGTCTGTGTCCGACCGTGTGTCCGTGACCGTCAGTCCAGACACTGCTGTGGCTCCGGACAGAGATGTGAAGCAGCTCAACTGTTTCTTAAACCACCGCAGGTCCTGGTGTTTAATGGGTATCCCCTCCTCAACTTCACCGTGTCACATAATAAGCCTCCTGTCCTGTCTAAAATGATCGGGAAACCACCTCAAAGCTAGCTAACGCGGCTTATTTACTGTTACAGACACCTTGGAATACTTTTCCTCAAAGGCTGGAGTACATATAATATAATTCTCCATTACTTAAAAAATAAAAAACTACAGAAAAAGAGTTCAATTCACTACTACCTACTACTTCGCATTAGTTTGATAGTTGTTGTTGCTCATTTAGTCATTTCCTACAATTTCTGGTGAAAAGGGACGAAGGAAAAAGGCTTTTCCTCCGTTTGTTCACATGCTGACGTCACGGGTCCCAACCGGCGCTTTCATTGGATGATGCGACAATGTTGTCCCGCCCACCTTCTACGGATACAAATCTGTTCTACGCATACGAAATACTTTTGCACCAAATATACCAGCTGGACGTGGTGCAAATCTAACTGCAAAAAAACCCACTGCTGAGACTTGCAGGAGCAGATTCGGGCAGAGAAAACCCTCAGTTTAGACTTGTAGGAAAAGATTCGAGCAGTTGTATCGATGGATTTGTGCTCGCTCATTAAAATGCTGTGCTCGATATCATTTTATTTGTGAGGACATTTTTCACAGATGTGCAACTTCTGATGCGTTAGTTCACATTTGGGTTTACGAATGCACAAATTTTGGGCATGTTCTCACATTATGAAACACGGGTGTGCAAATGTGTTTTGCA
This sequence comes from Hyperoplus lanceolatus, assembly GCA_026929865.2. NCBI lineage: Eukaryota > Metazoa > Chordata > Actinopteri > Uranoscopiformes > Ammodytidae > Hyperoplus > Hyperoplus lanceolatus. The sequence goes on from CM049416.1 coordinate 21,571,046, forward strand.
CCAACTGTGCTGCAATGATTGTAGCAAAAGTGTCAAGCGCATGACTCTCTGAAGTTGCGATGCACAGGATAGGATTTGTGCACCCGTAACAACGATTTGTGAACTCGTAGCCCCTATTTTGTGTCCACAATGGTAGAAAAAATATTTACGACTTCAAATTTACTGTTACACATTTGTGACTTTAGAGTAAACATGCAAAACAAATATTTACGACTTCAAATCTACTGTTACACATTTGTGACTTCAGTTTACGCATTCGAAATCTGCAGTTACATGTGCTAAAGACTTATGCTCCATATATACCTTCATACCTATGTGTGTGTGTGTGTGTGTGTGTGTGTGTGTGTGTGAATCTTTACTATCCCACGTTATTTTTTTGGCACAGAGAAGTTTGCCTTCAGGTAAAGATGTAGTGATATTGAGCCTGAGAATCTTCACTTTCCCACACTTGTTTTTTGGCACTGAAGAGATCCTTGAAAATAGACGAGAGAAGCTGAGTGTGTGTGTGTGTGTGTGTGTGTGTGTGTGGGGTGTGTGTGTGTGTGGTGCGTTTGTGGTGTGTGTGTGTGTGTGTGTGTGGTGCGTTTGTGGTGTGTGTGTGTGTGTGCGTGACAGTGGAGCCCCGCCCTCTCCAGCACGGAGCAGAGGAGAGCAAACTCAGTAAGAGACACCAACTGCACATACTGTGAATTAGACACAACAAAAGCTTTTAGTCTATCTAATAAACTAACACCTGTTCTATATGAAAGGAGACCGTAGAAAAATGACTTCTGTTGTTATTTGTATTTTCATTGAAATATCAACTACTGTTTGTTCGGGCTGCTGTATTAAAGAGTCTTATGGTGCAAACACACACACACACACAGACAGACGGACAGACACACAGACAGACACACAGACAGATAGACAGGGAGACAGACAGACACACACAGACAGACAGACACACACAGACAGACAGACTGACAGAGACAGACAGACAGGGAGACGGACACGCACATACATACACACACACACACACACACACACACACACACACACACACACACAGACAGACAGAGAGACACAGAGACAGACAGACAGACAGATAGACACACAGACAGACTGACAGACACACACACACACACACACACACACACACACACACACACACACACACACACACGATACACTACAGTCACACATTTCAACACTTAACCATTCCCAGTCACAGTATATTCTTCCTCATACTCAGTTATTCTCTGAACAGCATTTGTTTACTGTTCTATACATTCCCTCTAAGTTAACTTTGTGTTTTTGTTGAACAACTAATCGCAGACCATTCTGATACTTTGCTTAATAAAATGAGGTTGGGTGAGTATAAATGTCTGACTATGTCTTTTGATTTGACTGTGAGTGAGTGAGTGAGTGAGTGAGTGAGTGAGTGAGTGAGTGAGTGAGTGAGTGAGTGAGTGAGTGAGTGAGTGAGTGAGTGAGTGAGTGAGTGAGTGAGTTTCAGCTGCTTGTCTTGTTCCACTAACGACGAAATTCTGCCCTCTAGTGGTGTAGTGTAAGGGATTTGTTTTTGAAGGGAGAAATACCAAAAGTGAAGACGGCGTCAGAGGTTGTTAATGTCAAGAGTAAACTGTGGGGACCAACTAAAGCCCTGCCGCTGATGCCTGTCTGCTGTCACTGCTGTGAATACTGGTGTAAATACGATGACAAATCTGTGTTGAGAGGTGAGAGCTAAAAGAGACACTCATCATCATATTATTTTGGTCCACAGTGTTTCTATAAAATATAAGCTCAAAATAGATCACTCGGGGGGCGCTTTTGTGGAGTAGTAGATAGAGCGTGTACCATATTGGCTCCGGCCTTCGTTGCAGTGGTCGCGGGTTCAAATCCGACCCGTGGACCTTTACTGCAGGTCATCCCCCTCTCTCTCTCTCTCTCTCTCTCTCTCTCTCTCTGTCTCCCCATTTCAGCTCTGTACTGTCTAATAAAGCTTGAAAATGTAAAAAATAATAATAATAATAATAATAATAATAATAATTAAAATAGATCACTGGAAGAAATTGGTTCAACAAACACCCGAGACTGTGGAGAGGTTCTGGACTAGTTTGGGCTGGTTATGGAAATGAACCTAATAACTTAAAAAAAAACATCAGAGCTGCCAAACACACAATAGCACCACATAGCTATAAAGATTATGTTAGGAATTGATTTTTTTTTAAAATAATTTATTTATAAACATATTTTTATTTTTAATACATTTTTCGGGGGGTTGATGGCTTCAAATCCCTGTCTGCTGAATAACGTTATTTTTTCTAAATTAATAGTCTAGTCATAGTTTCCCCTTGTCATGTTTGACACCAAAAACAAGTCAGAAAAAGGCTGAAAGAAAACCATAACATTATAACAATCAGAAATTTAATATGATTTTAATCATCAGAAATAAAAACCTGTATCCTATTTTCTGATTGGTTAATTCTTTAATCTGCCCAGATACAGCTTGGTGAAGGATTGTGATTGGCTGAAACAGCTCCAAGTGCTCTTGTCAACAAAGAAAGTGAAAGAACAGAAGTGGAGTGACATACCAGGAAACAGACGGATATAATTAATGTTATCATCCAGATCGACATGTTCGTCCTCAAGCTGATGTTTTTCTGTGTTGTCTTCCATGTGACAAGTTCAGGTAACAGTCTCCTGCTATAATCAGCGTGGTCTACAAATCTTTTAAATGCGCACTGTGTAACGTTTGGGTGTGTCAGAGAAGTGAACATTCTGAGATATATTCTCGTTACTGAATAAACAAACTTTCCTCACAGGAAAAATGTGATCCCTGGAACACTGTTTGAAGTTAGAAAGCTTCCTGAAAAGTTACTGTTTCACTGTTGTTGTTTACAGCAGCAGGGCCCACAGTTTTGGAGACATATTGTAGTCTTACGTTTGGTTCCAGGTTCCTCAAAATAATTTGATTTGATTTATTATGATAGAATTATTCAAGACTAAGAATTACATGTAGAGAAAATATGTTTTGTAATCTTTGCAGCACATATTACAATCCTGCATATGCTACATCAGGATTAGTCTTCTGTACATTTTGTAACCAAGAGGATGACAATTGAGAAAATATTCACTCACCTAGCCCCTACCCTAACCCTATAATGGGGCGGCAGTGGCGAAGTGGGCAGGGAGGTCGCCTCTGGAGTGCAGGGTCGGAGGTTCGATCCCCCGTCTACCCGTCGAAGTGTCCTTGGGCAAGACATTGAACCCCGAATTGCTCCCGAGAGTTAGCTTGCACCCTGCGTGGTAGCTGCTGCTATCGGTGTATGAATGTGTGTGTGTACAAAACAATGTAAAGCGCTTTGAGTCTGTGAAAAACCAGGGAAAAGCGCTATATAAGTGGAGTCCATTTACCATTTTATAATGTTGTCATCTTTTGGGATAAGCACGCAATATTTCAAATTCCTCTCTTCATGATTTCCAAAGGTATGGTTCATATATGTTTATTAACTGATCTCTCTAAATGTTTTTAGACATGTGTATGTCACTCCCACAAGTGTAAGGCTTCGCTGCTAATTTGCCGTGACTGTTTGACCGACTGTCTAATTATCACTAAATGTTGTACTTATCTCAGAACCAGTGTGGCAAGACTTCTGTTTTCTTTTCTTTTTTTAAAGAAATTTTGTGGGCATTTTTATGCTTTATTTGATAGTGCAGAGAGACAGAGGTGAAATGGGGCAGAGAACTAGCCTGGCTCCGCCCGCCCGCCTACTTCCGGCCAAATTTTATTTTCCCTTCAGTAGTCAGTCTGGGTGTACAGCCCATTTCCCAGTTTTGCCGGAGATTCGACAGCCGGTCCAATCAGCGAACAGAGCGAGTGGCTGAGAACGATGACGTCGAAGTCGCGCTCCAGTTTCAGTTGCCAGAAGCCGGCTCATGACACACGTGACGACCAAACGTTATGCGGTTGGTTGGCTAATCCAGAGTGGCACTGGGCAGATCCAATAGTTTTAAACTTTAGCAGACACCCGCCTCCATGAGTGAACGTTTGCCAATTACAGCACTGCCAGACCTTCTGTACAAATGAAATGAAGTACGATGGTCTGGTAGCACCAGGCTAGCAGAGAACGACCGCGGGTGGGAATCGAACCCGGGTCTGCTGCTGGGCCCGGCCTGGGAGGGGGACGCCCTACCAACTGAGCTAAAGGCGCCCCGAGACTTCTGTGTTTTCTGTCTCAGAAAGCTTCCCTCTAGAACCCAGAAATTACCTGCAAAGAAATGTGTTTTTGTTCTCGCTGCTGTTTGACTAAGATGTTACTTGGACGGAGGCTAAAAGAGACACATCACATACAACACCTTACCCACAATGCTTTGCCCCCTGGTCTCAGGCTCGGGGAGGCATTCTCTGTGGGCCTTGGCCACGTTCATCTCGGGGAAATCCTCTTTCCCAGAGTTCACTGCGGTCCTGATGCTGGATGACATTCAGGTGGGTAACTTTTTCTATTTATGTTTGAAATATGTTTTATTGAAAGCATTTCTGTACTATATCTCTTGACATTCATACGTAGTAAGGCTGCTTCGATTTCACAAGCATAATATAAAAGGTGAAGAGGGAAAAGACACAAAAAAGAGAGGCAAAAAAAAATCAATTAAAGGGTTTCTATTTCTATATCAATATTTTTCTATTTTATTTATTGCAACGACCATGTTTACAGAACTCAGTTCACACAAACATACAAAACAATTGGCCATCACAGTTTAGTTATAGTCCATTAGGCTGTAAACCACTCATCCTTCATCAGATGGCATTATTAAGGTGCATAGCAAACATTATAATAATACAAATTAATGAATGATAATAATTTAAAAAAGTATTTTTACAAACATACACATTTACAATTCATTCGAAAAAATAAAGCCATAAATATTTATATACAGTGTATTAAATTGGTGTAAATAATAATGGTAGAATAAGTTTTAAAAATAAATTTAAAAAAAAAAGCTAATAAAATAAAGGTAAAATAAGCAATAGAAATCTGCTTCAAAGACTGGATTTCATTACTTTCATTCGTTCTTGTACTTGTCACACTTTTAACACTTGTCTTATTGTCACCTGCTTGGATACCAGGTTGGTTACTATGACTCTGAGATCGATCGGGTCATGAGATCGGGAGGCGATGGCGGGGGTCAGTTACTGCATATTGCACATTTCAATTTATTAACTTGTATACAGAGCCCCGGAAAAAAAATAAGAGACCAGTCTGGATTTTTCACCTCAATCTTCATCTCTACATTACTCAATGGAAATGCTCTTTAATGACAATATTTTTATTGTGAATTTAGTAGAAATGTTGTCAGTAGTTTATATTATAAAACCAAAATGTTCATTCTACTCAAACATATGCCTCTAAACAGAGAAAACAAGAGACACCGAACATTTGGAGTGGTCTCTTAATTTTTTACGGAGCTGTATATACAGTACCGTTTTGTTTTGCCTTACCTTTTGCACTATTCGGAATGTATTCAGTGTAAATCTTACTTACCTTATTTGACCTAATTTGTATTGAGAGAAACTTAAAGCTGGGGTATGTGATTTCTGATTGGTCAAAGTTAACATGAGCTGTACACTTTGACCAATCAGAGCGAGGCTCCGATTCTCTGTTCTTATAGGCTGTTGGGACTGTCCATTCACTTTGGCACGACTTTGTTGGTGTAGAGCGTGTCAGGGAGGGACCATAGGGGAGGGACCAAAGAGAACAAGTGGAGCGGTTGAGGTATCCTCCACCCCAGCTTTAATTTCGATTCCTCTGTTTGTGTGGCACATATTTTGAAATTGACAATAAAGTTTGAAATTGACAATAAAGTTTGACTTTGACTTTTAAGGGGCGGAGCTAGACGTGGGACAGGAAGCGGTGTATGTGCTACGGGACATTCTCTCCAGCATGAGGAGGCGGCTGGCGCTCGTCAAACATCATTTCAACCTCACGGCCTCCAGAATCCACGTACAGCAGAGAATGACAGGCTGTGAAGTGCTGGAGGACGGACAGCCTGCTCTCATCATGTTTAGGTGTGACTGTGGCTCAGGTGGTAGAGCGGGTCGGCCGATAATCAAAGGGTTGGAGGTTCGATCCCCGCCCTGCCACCTGTGTCATAGTTGTTGTGTCCTTGGGCAAGACACTTCACCCACCTTGCCTCGTGTGAATGTCGATAGTTAGCCTGCTGCTATCGGTGTATGAATGTGTGTGTGAATGGTAACGTGGGAAAGGAAAACAGGTCTCCCTTGCAAAAGAGTCTTCGGTCTCAATGGGATTTACCTGTATAAATAAAGGTTAAAAAAAAAGTATGGCCATAAATATAATATAATTATAATGATATATATATATATATATATCGAGTAAGTGGGACATATCCAACCCAAAAACCCGAGACACCGGTTTGTAAACACTGCCATACTGAGAAATACAGAGAGAGTTTTGAGGCTTAATCAAGTTTTTGTCCACTTGTTTGGCAAATGTTTGAATTTAACTGACATTCATTAATATGGAAAAGTTACGCACTATAGCTTTAAAATCATAACTTAACAAATGTCCCTATGTTGTTATAATTCTCTAATCTCTACCAAAAGTTACGATAAAACAAGAAAAGAAAAAAGAAAAAAACGAAGAAATACAGATATTACATTCAAAAATAAATCATTTAAAAACTTCATCCCATAAGTGAGAACAGGATTATAGTGTAAATCAGAGTGGTAGGATATGTGTTTTTAAATTTAGATTGTTATCTGCGGGAACCCCAGGCAGATTTTGTCCCTCCCAATATCTCCTATTCAAGGGATAAAGTAGAGCGAACACACCTGTAGAATTCCGTGATTGACCAATCAGAACAGAGTATTTATCAGTGCCATGTAATAAGTATAGTTATGGTGTGTTCAGGGATGGTTCTAACGGGGAAGATGCTGATAGCCTGATGTACAACATGACGCACTTCACCTACGCTGGCGGTGACGGCTTGGAGATCCAGTGGGGAGCCGTGAAGCAGATGCACTTCCAGATGCTTTACTCAAACATCTACCTGCCCTTCTGCGTGCGCACGCTCACAAGCCTCCTGCACCGCGAGAAGAGACATGTGACACGCAGGGTAAGACAGAGGTGTGGCGAAGTGGGCAAGGAGGTCGCCTCTGGAGTGCAAGGTCGGTGGTTCGATCCCCCGCCTATCTGCCATGTGTCGAAGTGTCCCTGGGCAAAGAGACATTGAACCCCGAATTGCTCCCGATAGTTAGCTTGCACCCTGCGTGGTAGCTGCTGCTGCTATCGGTGTATGAATGTATGTGTGTGATTGGGTGAATATGTACAAAGCAATTTAAAGCGCTTTGAGTCTGTGAAAAGCGCTATATAAGTGGAGTGAGTACATTTACCATTTAATCTAACTAAGTACTTTTAAACAAGTACTGTACTTAAGTCATGTGGAGTCATTGATTCTGGAGAACGCTTGTTGTCAAAATCAGTGAATACCTCCTCATGATTCGCTACCTGTCCGTGCTGTATGTGTGATGAAAAACAAATCTGGTTAATATACAATCTAGGCTCTGTAAACTGGTAGTTAAAGAAAGGCTATGTAAACAAAGGGTCTCAATTTAGCTAGAACATGCCCGTTTACAGAGCCTAGACTGTGTATTATCTGTTTTTTTTTAGGAGATATTCACTGATTTTGACAAAAAGGGATTTTGACAACAAGCGTTCTCCAGAATCACTGACTGCACCTTTAAATATTTGTAAAATCAGATACTTTTATACTTGCACTCAAGTGATATTGTAAATGATGACTTTTAATTTGTTACAGTTAGGTATTTCTACGCTAACTCAGTACGGTTTTCAGGTACGCCCTCGAGTGCGCTTCATAACCAGACGGGAGGTGGGTGGTGCTCGGGTCACCTGCGTAGCCACAAACTTCTACCCGCGTCACATCAACCTGACGCTGCTGCGGGACGGACGGCCTGTGGACGAGGCTCAGCTGACCGGGGGCTCCGTGCTGCCCAACGGGAACGGACTCTACCAGGTAGGGATGTCACGAAATTCCGACACTACCGATTAGGGGTGGTGAAAAATGGGATAAAAAAATTGTGTTTCTTATCATCTGAGATTTTGTATCCATTTAATAATTTTGTATTTTTTTTTTTTTTTTTGTTTTCTTTTTTTTTTTACTGAATTGGGAATCGAGAGTCGTGGAATTTCACTGGTATTGATTTGAATATTCAAGGTGGAGTCAGTGATTCTGGAGAACGCTTGTTGTCAAAATCACTTTTTTGTCCGTACTTTGTGCGCTGGGAAAGAATCTGGTGTTAATACACAGCCTATGCTCTGTAAACTTGTACGTAAACAAAGGCTATAAACAAAGGGGGCCCACTGTGTCTAGCTACATTTACAGAGCCTAGGCTGTGTATTCATTAATGTTTTTCTTCAGCAGCACAAAGCAGGTAGTGGATCATGAGGAGATGATCCACTGATTGTGTCAAAAAATATATTTTGACAAAAAGCATTCTCGTCTCTCGTCCAATCAAATCACTCGGTCAGAACCAGCTGCTGTATGATATGTATTATTTTGGCCTTGGGTACCTTGGTCGGGGCTTTATAAATTACAAATATTATTATTATTATTATTATTATTATTATTATTATTATTATTATTATTATTATTATTATTATTATTATCATTATTATTATTATAACATTTCTGCTAATGTGTGTCAACCCTTCCAACAGGTGAGGAAATCGCTGTTAGTGGGTGATGAGGAGCTGCGTAATAAACACAACTACACCTGTACGGCTTCTCACCTGAGCCTTGACAACAAGTTAGAGGTGAGTTGGCGGGCCGAGTTCTCGCGCTCACACAGGATTCCAATCATCTCGGCTCCGGTAGGCGTGGCGATTGTTGCCGTGGCGTTGCTAGCGCTGTTGTGTTGCTGTAGGAGGCGAC
>CM049416.1:21585000-21592500 GCA_026929865.2 Hyperoplus lanceolatus
TTTTCATTATGTCGAGAAATGTCAAGAATAAAGACGAATACTCCAAAAACTATTGGAGTTAGTGGGGCATTTATGTATTTTCAGCATACTACGATTGAAGTGCATAATATGGATGTAGCATCCGGGCTGACCTCAGTTATTCACACGGCATCCAATAATCCTGGTTTGTGCTTGTCGCCATTTTGTGAGGGGGAGGGAGATAGCTGACGTATACCTCCGAGGCAAAGTGAGGGACAACGGGCGGAGAGCTGTCACTCAAGAGATCGCGCCAATACATTTTAACCTCCGATAAAATAAAAACTAGCGTGGTCCGAAAAAATTCACCCCCATCATCGTTGTCATGGAGATATGACCTAAACATACAGACTAAAATGGTTTTGTGGCCCAGGCTGTAAATAGGTTTAATAAGACTTTGAAAACAGCCTGTTTAACAAGTGAGTCAAAGCAAAATGGCTCAGTCTTGGTACCACCCCCCTAGTGGCACTTCCGGTTACTACAGTTGAGGTCACTTCCTTATTGGATGCTGGTAAAAATCGCTGAGGTTGGGGCTTGGTATTGGGACATCATAAATCTTTTCTGGCGTACTAAATAGTAGGGAAGTATGGGGATTGGAACGCAGGGTCTTTCTGTTTTTCTATTCTACATACTACATCTGACCATAAAAATAATATAGTTAGCATGCATCATAAAAAATGACAAGTAAACTTAAAATTATTTGGTCATTCATCCATAGAATATATTGTGTCTTTTTTTTGCACTGAGCACCTGACCCCCAAAATGTCTGTGCACGCCACTGAGCATGGGAGTGAGTTTGTTTTTATTCAATACTACATGTTATTCTCACATGCGTATATTATTATGAGCTATATGCATGTGAAGAGTGTTTCAGGCCAATGCTTTGTATGCGATGATCATCCATATCCTTTCTGAAACACAGGTTAAGCATAAAATAACTTGGACTTGAAGGTAAAGTGACGAGCAAAACAGGTCTAAAAAAATACAAGGTTCTTATCGTTACCGGATTAAATATTGCTGTTTAAAATACACATTTTATGGTGAGAAATAAAGAATGAACAAACTAGTGTCTCTACTGTAGGTTTCTTCCTGATCCGTCTGACAAAGGCGAGGGCTTGCCAGAGCCGCACCGTTGTTATGGTTATACCCTCCCCCTTAATGATCAAGTGGCACTCCACTGCCGCAAGGGTGACTCCACAGCGAGTGGCACTCCCCCACGGGAGGAGTGGGAGTGGGAGTGCCTAGGGACTAATTTGGGATTGTGTGTGTACGTGTGTGTGCAGAGCCGGCCCGAGGCATAAGGGAACTAAGCGGTTGCTTGGGGCCCCCGACCGCCAGGGGGGCCCCCTCCAAAAAAAAAAAAAAAAAAAAAAAAAAAAAGCACTGGGAGGTAATCTGAAATTAACTGATCATGTCACGTTCACATCCATGCCCAGTGTGTATTGAGTTTATTTAAAAACATTTGGAAATGGAGCTGCCCTCAGTTGCCCATGCACTGTGTATAGTCTATAGCCTATTTCAGCCTCGTCTGTGGAAAAAAAGATACAGTAGCTGGATAACAGAGTTCTTCTGCTTCGGTCCTCTCACTGCATTTAAATTAATTCATTATATTACAGAAACATATGTCCCGTAAAAGAAAAAGAGCACCAAGCCCAACCCAGAGGACCCTCCATAATATTTTATTTAAAATTTATATTTTTATGGAAAATCCATGTGCCTTTCTTCAATAGCTTCTAATTCATCCGACCCAGTGTCTCCAAATTATTTGTTCACACAAAATTTAAAAAAAATAAAATTCTCTCAAAGTGCACCAGATTCATGCATTTCACTTTAAAAACTTTACAACAAATCTCCCGGGGGGCATACCCCCGGACACCCCTAGGAGGGTCGGGATCTCATCTGTCACATATTTTCACCCATCTGGACATTGGATGCACTAGCAGAAAACACTGGGTGTGGGGATAACATTTAACAATGGGCAATAATTTGGGCAGCGATAGATTGGAGAGGGGCCCCCTGATCATCAGTGAAGGCTTGGGCTGGCTCTGTGTGTGTGTGTGTGTGTGTGTGTGTGTGTGTGTGTGTGTGTGTGTGTGTGTGTGTGTGTGTGTGTGTGTGTGTGTGTGTGTGTGTGTGTGTGTGACATTACCGTGCGCCGTAATACCGTATCTGAGCGGACACGACATTTCTTGGAATAACGGCATTTCCTGTCTCCTAGTGCCTTCCGTATAAACCAACTGCAATATCAGAAGACGTCGCGCGCGCACACGATAATTAAGATCCGTGCGTCACTGACCGGGTGAGTGTCTCCTCTTTCCATCTCCGTGTGTGTGTGTGTCTGTGTGTGTGTGTGTGTGTGTCCGTGTCCGTGTCCGTGCGTGTGTGTCATTCACATCCAAGCGACCAGTGTAACACGACATCTTGTGTTTACGCATATATTCCAGCGCTGCTCTTAATGTGAAAGTCAAGTCGCTCACACGTCACACCAGACTCCATTGACCAACTTGAAATTTTAACCATTTCTGCCTGGCAACAGAAAAGCGTAACGGCTATATATAACTTAAAGCTTTATCTGAATTGTTTAAAGGTTGATCTTAATTTCGGCATAATTATTATCCACCAAAAACGTGTATTTGAATGATAATCTGATTGTGTTTCACGCTATTGTCCCTTTGTCACTCACAATGGAATACGGCACTCTAGGTGGAAGGGGGCTGAGGGAATTGCGTGTGGGGCACATGAGGAAGTTGAAAGTTTTACCAAAATAAATAATTCTATATTATTTTCACTCATGCCGGACATTAGAGTGAATCCCATTCCTCTGGGAATTCACAGAAAATCATATTCTTCATCTTTATTTGTGTTGTGGTTAACAGTATAAACTTAAAGTTGTTAATTTATTCATGGAGTTTCGGTTATCTGAATTAACATTGTAGGTTTTACTGATTTATACATCCAGAATATCTTTGCTTCAGCGATATATTTTGTGACATTAGAATGCAGGATTTCAATGTTATTGTTGTGATTTAAGCAGTTTTGACAGCACAATGTTATTATAATAGCGATATGGATTGTGTGTTCGCTTCAGTGCGCGCGCTACTGCCTATACACACACACACACACACACACACACACACACACACACACACACACACACACACACACACACACACACACGCACAAACACACAAAATACGGACCATTCCAAGATCTTTCACTCCGACGCATTTTAACAGCAAACAGAGCGCGTGCATAATGCATCCTCTCGTGCTCAGAGAGGTTTAACATTTTGGGTCATGATTTTACTGAAAGCTGCCGTGCATCCAGTCAAAAACCATATTATAGCCTAGATTTGAGACTGTACATCCGTGTAAAATTACCTTTTTTAAATACAGTGTAGGCAGCACTGTTTATTCTAATATGTCTATGCTTTCATCACCAAATATGGCATGACTATATTTAACCCACATGGATTCTTTTTTAAAGAGCTTTCTCTAGACCTAAATCTATTTTTTTCAACATTATTAATCTGACAGCCAGATGATTGGATTATGTCCAGTTTCATTTTATTATTTTTTTATTTATTTATTTATTTATTTATTTATTTATTTATTTATTTATTTATAGGGGGATTTTTTAATACTAAAAGATATCAAGGGTTTATTATATTTTTTTATTATTATTTTTTTTTTTCCATCCAACTCCCGCCTGACTGATAACAAACTGATGCCCCCATTTGGTTTAAAATATTAAAAATAAAGTCTAGTGGCAGTTATATAACTACACGGTTATATTGAGCTTCAGACTTGTAAATGAAATGTTTCAGTCCTGTGATGATAATTTATGAGGTCACGGAGGGAAAGCTGACCCCAGATGAGGTTTGTAAACTTGACTGTATATAACTGACAGGTCGTTTGGCGGTTAGAGAAGCCCATAATAAAAACGCACTGCTCACAGCTTAACTGGTTCAAGTTAGGAAATCTGATACGATGCGTCAAGTTCTCACGAGTTAAGGACAGTTTGACTGGAAGGTGCTATGTTTACGACGTCAAAATAAAAGCTTTTTTGTTATTGTTTTATGAGAAAAGAAAAAAAATATGTAATTGATTCCCTGTTTTTTTTTTTACTTTTCATGTTATCCTTAATTTTATCCTTTGTTTTTATTACGTCATGTGTTTCTACCCCCACTCCCCCCCTTTACCCTTTGCGATTTTACACAATGCATATTTTATTGTATGTTACTATTAAATTCGCCATCACTGAAAATAAGGGAAACTAGGAAGCCTATATAAAGGTTGTTTAAATTGTATTTCAGTTGATATTATTTTAAAGGGTTCTACAGTAGGCCTTTACCGTAATGTATGTTTACTTAATCAACTTACAACTAGACTAAACTGAGGAACACAGGAGGCTAAGTGTGGGACTTTATGCCTGCTGCTTGGGTTAAAGGTGCAGTCAGTGATTCTGGAGAACACTTGTTGTCAAAATCACTTTTTGTCAAAATCAGTGAATATCTCCCCACGAACCACTACCTGTCTGTACTGTGTGTGCTGAAAAAAAAACAATGTTAATACACAGCCTAGGCTCTGTTAACATGTTGCTATAGCTACTATGAGCCCTCATTGTTAACATACCAGTTTACAGAGCCTGGGCTTTGTATTAACCTTGTTTTTTTTTCCAGCTAACACACAGTACGGCCAGGTAGTGGATCATGAGGAGACATTTAATGATTTTGACAATGGGCTTTCTCCAGAATTGCTCACTACACCTTTAAGTTGGACATATGAATATAAAAAATGTAGATTATTTCATTATACTTGAACTGTATAATTAATACAGTAGCTGTTACTTAGTTATCAAACTTCCTTAATCATTATTTTTTAAACTTATCCAGATATATATGATTTTTAATTACCAAATATCTTTCAAAATACAATGTATTACTCATATGTTCATGTCAAATGTAGTAGCCCTACCATTTATTACATTTTTTTTAACTCGCATTAACAAAAAAAATATTGCTGATTAAGTAGCCTATCAAAAATATGAAGTCATAACATTTTAAAAATAGAATTATGTTAATTTTTGATCCTAATTATACATTATTTGAAATTAAATTCATGATTGATAGCCTACAAATTGTATTGTATTTTTTATTTGTCTAGTTTATTTTGAAGGATCCCACTGGAAGTCCCGTGTCCTACCGCGTGTGACTTGCCGCTCTCGGTTGCACACAGACGCACAGTATGCGCAGCAGCTGATGCTCTGACGGACGGGGGGCTAAAAATAATCACGTTTTTCTCTCACCAACTCTCACTGTATTTAGTTTCTTTTCCTCCGCTATTCCGTCTGTTTATTTTATTAATTTGAAAAACCGAAAAAACCCGGAATGAAACCGTGTCAGTGAGGATTACTAGCTACTTTTTCTCCGAGGTAAGGGACTGTCTAATTTAAACTAGTTATTAACCCTATCACTGGCTCACTGTAACGTAACGTAACTGGGTTCTACATTCGCTTTATGGAGCTCTTTCTAGGATTTTAACGTGATTTTTTTGTGTGTGATAAAATTAGTCTTAAGTTGTTGTTTCTTGTGTAACTTTGAGGGTTAATGTAACTTGTAAGTGTCTGTTTGCTAGATCAATATTATCTAATTCATAGTTTAGGGTGTGAACTGTCCATACCAAAGGAAACGCCCATTAAGGACCAAATATATGTTTCTGTTTCCATAACTCTTTCACCATTTTAAGTGATAGGCTTACTCTGAAGATTTTTTTATTTTTTTATTATTTTCCTATTTTTTTTCTCACAGCACTAGTCAATAACAGTGGCTATCAATGGTGCCCCCAGCTTTAATATTTGATGGCAACTTCTTTTAAAAAAAAACATTTAAAATCCATGCAAAATTATATACTTATCTGAATTTTCCCTTCATACAAATCACAGTAACGCTTGACAATGCACTGGCTTGTTAGTGACGTCCCTGCAGTTGTGGTTTTTAAAGGCACAGTGTGTAGAATCTATCTGCATTTTTTTTTAAACTTTTCTAAGCACATTGTATTAACACCTTAAATATCACCTTAAAAGTCCTGTAATGTTATCTATATAAGTGATCACTGTATGAATATAGAGCAATTTAACATGTATATTAACATACACATACTCACTCACTCACTCACTCACTCACTCACTCACTCACTCACTCACTCACTCACTCACTCACTCACTCACTCACTCACACACACACACACACACACACACACACACACACACACACACACACACACACACACACACAATTTAACATGTATATTAACATAAATATATCGCTTACTTCACCTTTAACTGTGAGCTCTGAAACTGAAATTTAAGTCATGACCCATTGACAAGGGTTTTAATGACGCTGCTGGTTTTCCCATTAGCCAGAGTAATATAACTTTAATAGAGCTTAAGCCCTGGTGGAGAGTGTGTGTGTGTGTGTGTGTGTGTGTGTGTGTGTGTGTGTGTGTGTGTGTGTGTGTGTGTGTGTGTGTGTGTGTGTGTGTGTGTGTGTGTGTGTGTGTGTGAGTGAGTGTGTGTGGGCTCTGCTGGAGAGGGGGGACATGTAGCAGGGCATTGCCCCCTCAAATAGCTCTCATACTTTACACTGTAAGACTGGGCCCTTTGCATGCTGTGTCTGTGTCAGAGGGAGCGTGTGTGTGTGTGTGTACGTGAAAGTGTACAAAGTTCATGGCCCCAAAGCCACACACAGACAGGCAGACAAACCCACACACACACACACACACACACACACACACACACACACGCACTTGTTGCACTTCCAGTTTTTTGTTTGTTTTTGCTATATTGGTTTTGATGTTTAATATTTAATGTGGGCTTGACACCATCCTGGAATAGTAAATATTAAGGTTGTACTATTAATAATGTATTTGTTAGGAATATATTGTATGTGGATCCTTATGGTGGAAGCATGAAAACATTAAATTAAATGAATTATTATACCAAAAAAAAAAAAAATGTAAAGTTGAAAGGTTCAGAATTAAGTTGCAATACAGTGTTGTGATAAGCAAAACATTAACTTAAACACACAAACAATGCATTATTGTTTTGGTTGTGTATGGTTTATTTTACTTATCACCCCCTTCCCCCCCCCCCCCAAAAAAAAACAATAAAAATGTGTGTATTTCTCTCTCGTTCTTTCCCCAGATAGTCTGCTAGTCGTGGCGGCGGTCGGGGGCATGGCCCTGTCGTTCTGTGGTAACGAGAAGAACACCAGTGCGTACAGCGTGGCCGGAGGAGTGTTTAACAATGGCTGCTTCGTCGACGCACTCAACCTGGTGCCTCATGTATTCCTGCTCTTCATCACTTTCCCCATTCTCTTCATCGGTACGTATGGTGGACATGTGTGTGTGTCTGTGTGTCTGTGTGTGGGTGTGTGTGTGTGTGTGTGTATGTGTGTGTGTCTGTGTGTGTGTGTGTGTCTGTGTG
>CM049416.1:21602500-21605000 GCA_026929865.2 Hyperoplus lanceolatus
CGCTGCACTGCCACAGATGCTTATGCCGATTCATTCACCATCGTCGTACTCATAGGCAAAAATATTGAGAGACACACACACACACACACACACACACACACACACGTTTACGCGGACTACGAGACAGCTAGCAAACAAAATTGAGACACGGGGAGAACGATTGAGAGATACTGTTTTGAACCTAGCCAACATTGTTGCACCCACTCAATCAATAATGCACAGACACTGGCTGCGGAGAATAAAGTAAGATGACTTCCTACCTTCATGCTTATTAAACCGTCTATAGAGCCCTCGGCGCCCTGTTTCTCTCTTTACTTTTCTCCCTTTCACCCGCGCAGGCTGTGTCTGCTTCAGGTGCAGCTCGGTGCAGCTACGCACCACTTTTGCACCGGGTCAAAGGGCATTATAGAAGTGCGATTAATCTGCGTTAATTTTTTTAATCGCGTTAATTTTTCTGTGATTAATTAATCGAAATTAACGCGTTAATTTGACAGCCCTATTTATAATATAAACTACTGACAACATTTCTACCAACTTCACAATAAAAATATTGTCATTAAGAGCATTTTCAATATGTAATGTAGAGATAAAGATTTAAGAACAATCCAGATGGTCTCTTAATTTTTTTCCAGAGCTGTATATAGGCCTAGTACTAGAAGACAGGTCTCCTTCAATACAAAGACGATGGGCGTGGCCTATTTCATGCACTAGGCCTAGTACTAGAGAATTGCTCCTTAAAGGGACACTGTGTAACATTTTAAGTAATACATTAGCTAAAATCAATATCCTCATTCATAAACATGTCCTCATTGGTGTAAAATCACCTCTGCCAATAATCTGAATTATCCTCCTGAGCGGAAAATTACAAATATTAATATTACATTTTGTCCATTGAGCAGGCAAGTCTTGTTTTTGGAATCCATGTTTTTGGAATGTCATCAGATGCATTGTTTAAAATGTTTAATTGTTCTTGTCCTTGAAGGCCACTGTAGCTTCTGTTATTATTCTAAAGGGGTGGGGTTACCCAGGGAGCGTTGCATTCTAGAACTTTGTAGAACTTTCTTGATGATGTCATATTACACACTGCACCTTTAAATGTAATTTTCCTGTGTCGTTACTTGTTACCTAGGCGATGATATACAACAAAATTCTTCGCCTGTCCACGTCCAACATGTCTATGGGTGAGATGACACTGGGTCAGATCAACAACCTGGTCGCCATAGAGACCAACCAGCTGATGTGGTTCCTGTTTCTCTGCCCTAACCTGTGGGCCATGCCTGTACAGGTGGGTTAACACAACTACACACAGGCATTTATACAGGCCTTATTTAAAGCTATAGTGCGTAACTTCTGTCTGTCGCTACCGCCATGAGGAGTTCTGAGTATTACACACACACTCACTCACTCACTCTCTCACTCACTCACTCACTCACTCACTCACTCACTCACTCACTCACTCACTCACACACCTCCGGGGCGGGGGGGGGGCACATCAGATTGTAAAAGCTGCCATACTGAGAAATACAGAGAGAGTTTTGTGGAGCTGATTGGCCTTATCAACTTTCTGTCAACTCTTTTAGCGATGGCTTGAATGTAACCGGCGGTCATTTATGTGGAAAAAGTTACGCACTGTAGCTTTAATGTGACTTATTGATGTTTCATTGAGCATGTCTCTCTTTTTTTGTACAGCTTGTTACACACACACACACACACACACACACACACACACACACACACACACACACACACACACACACACACACACCTTGTTCTTACCATCTCTTTTCCCTTACAGATAGTGATGGGAGTGATCCTGCTCTACTATCTGTTGGGCTGTAGTGCGTTGGTGGGAGCGTCCGTCATCATTGTGTTAGCGCCGGTTCAGTATCTCATAGCTACCAGGCTGGCCGACACACAGAAGAGCTCACTAGTAAGTACTAGAGTATACCTATATACTTCATTTGTTTTGTTTTGAAATGCATCATATTGCCAAGTGATTTTTTTATGACAATTTATTTAAATTTTTTTCACCGAACTTAAATATAACTACTTTGATTTAGATCCATCATTTTGGTGACTGTTTGGTCTCAAAATGTAATCAAATGTTGTCAGTAGTTTATATTATAAAACCAAAATATTTATTCTACTCAAACATATGCCTATAAATAGTAAAAAAAAACCGAGAGATTTGGAGTGGTCTCTTAATTGTTAACAGAGCTGTATGTCTTGTACATGTGAAGGTATTGACAATAAAGCTGACTTGACTTTCTGTATGTGTTCTTAAAAAAAAAAAAAAAAAAAAAAATCACTTCTCTGACACACACCAAAAGTTACACACTGCCCCTTTAACACCTAACATATTACTTTTTATCCTCTTTTTCAGGAGCACTCGACCGACCGTCTGAAGAAGACCTCAGAGATCTTAAAGGGCATCAAGCTGCTGAAGTTGTACGCCTGGGAGAACATCTTCTGTGACAGCGTGGAGGACAGCCGCGGCAAA
>CM049416.1:21610000-21632500 GCA_026929865.2 Hyperoplus lanceolatus
TCTCCTCCCTCACCCCTCTCTCTCCCCCCTCCTCCCCCTCTCCCTCCCTCCCTCTCTCTCTCTCTCCCCCTCCCCCTCTCTCTCTCCCTCTCCCCCTCCCCCTCTCTCTCCCTCCCTCCCTCCCTCTCTCTCCCCCCCCCTCCTCTCTCTCCCCTCTCTCCCCCCTCCATCCCTCTCTCTCTCTCTCTCTCTCTCTCTCTCTATCTATCCCCCTAAAGCCCAAAGCGATCAACAGGAAACAGCCGATGCGCTACCAGATGGACAACTACGAGCAGCCAACCAAACGCCAGCTGAGACCCAAGGAGACGGAGGATGTGGCTGTAAAGGTTAGGGGCCAAAAGTTCCCATGTTTGGGGAACGAATGTACTAACAATATTTCTACCAAATTCCCCCCAAAAAAACTGTCATTAAAGCTGGGGTATATGATTTCTGATTGGTCAAAGTTAACATGAGTGGTACACTTTGACCAATCAGAGCGAGGCTCCGATTCTCTGTTCTTATTGGCTGTTGGGACTGTCCATTCACTTTGGCACGACTTTGTTGGTGTAGAGCGTGTCAGGGAGGGACCATAGGGGAGGGACCAAAGAGAACAAGTGGAGCGGTTGAGGTATTTGGATTCAAACCTCTATCCCAACTGCCATTTTCTTCCCAAATCCTCCACCCCAGCTTTAAATACCTGTGTCAAAGGTTATCGGCTCCGGAAAAAATTAAGAGACCACTCCAAATGTTCAGTGTCTCTCTATTTACTCATTTATAGGGATATGTTTGAGTAGAATGAACATTTGGGTTTTATTCTACAAACTAATGACAACATTTCTACCAAATTCCCCCCAAAAATATTCTCATTAAAGAGCATTTTCAATAAGTAATTTAGAGATGAAGATTTAAGAAAAATCCAGACAGGTCCCTTAATTTTATCCAGAGCTGTATTTTTTTTTTAAGATTAGATTTAAAACGCCAGCTGAGGCCCAAGGAGACCGAGGATGTGGCTGTAAAGGTTAGGGGTCAATAGTTCACATGTTTGGGGAACAGTTTTGGGATAAAACTATTAACTACCACTGTCCAAGGTTATCTGTTCATATGATTTTTTATTGATTTTTTTTTTTTTTTGGCATTTTCAAGCTTTATTAGATAGTACAGAGTTGAAATGGGGAGACAGAGAGAGAGAGAGGGGATGACCTGCAGTAAAAGTCCACTAGTTCCTAGAACTATAAAATGGTTCCATCATTCCGAAAATGCCTTATTTCTTTCGGATTCATCATGTTTTCTTCAAGTTTTGTATGTAAATCTGGTCGATGGCAAAACCAATGCCGTAAAAATAATGTGAATAGAAAAACATAGTCTCAACATTCAGACCGATTGAAGCCAAGAGGATTTTCTGTGAGATTAGATTGGTTAGAGGGACAGACAATCCATGAGCAATAAACTCATCTTTCCAGCCTGGCACTTTTACGGCCCCCTCTCTCTTAAGTGATAAACTTAAGGAGACCTTGGGGGATAAGGGTTTTGTTTTGGTTGCCAGTTTGATATAAGTGGACTTTTAAGAGGGGACTCTCAACAGAAATAGATTGTCTTAAAGGAGAAACAACACAAGAATGTGAAAGCAAGGTTCGAAAAGGGACATTTTAATCTTTTAATTTAATTTAAATCCCGGACGAGCCCCCAATTTGGTATGAATAATAATAATAAGCACATTTAAATATTTTTTAAATTGGACTAATTGACATTTGCCTTTGACACAACAACATAATAACTAAAAGACGACTGTGAGTATTGTGTCTTTATCATGTTTACAAAAATACGAAATACGAAAAAAATAAAAAAAAAAAAAATTGGACTAGATTGTTTGAATTTGAATTTGAATTTGAATGAGTTAATAGAGAAGTTGAAACCAGTCTTATTATATCAGAGGCTACAGTTACAGTTTCACCTCTTAGATAAAGTGTTGCGGTCACAAGAGGAGGTTGTTCTTGTGCGTAAACACGTAGGAACTTCCCTCTCGTTTGTTTAAGTCTATGAACAGCTGTTTCATATCTGGACTGTTTGTACATCCATGGTTCAGTTGTGAGTGCGTGGAATCATACATGTGACGGGGCCTCTGCGTGTGTGTGTGTGTGTGTGTGTGTGTGTGTGTGTGTGTGTGTGTGTGTGTGTGTGTGTGTGTGTGTGTGTGTGTGTGTGTGTGTGTGTGTGTGTGTGTGTGTGTGTGTGTGTGTACTCCCTCTTCTTAGTCTTCTACAGGAAGTGTAGGATTCACACGAGAATTGGTTGCCCCTTGAAGCCCCCTTTAGATCTAACAGTGACACACACACACACACACACACACACACACACACACACACACACACACCACACACGCACACACACTCAGAGTTTTCTCAGCCCCTCTGTGAAAGTTGCTCTTCCGGTCTCATCCCTACGGAGTGACGCTCCTGGTCCCCTAATTACAGACAAAGGGACACTGAGAAAGCGTTTATGATTCATCAGATAGATAGATGTATGGATAGATAGATAGATAGATAGATAGATAGATAGATAGATAGATAGATAGATAGATAGATAGATAGATAGATAGATAGATAGATAGATAGATAGATAGAGAGATAGATATGAACTTTTTTGGGACCTTTTTCCTGCAGCTTCTAACGTTTTGTATTAAATGATAATTACTTGATTAAACTTGTTGCAGTGGTCACGGGTTCAAATCCGACCCGTGGACCTTTACTGCAGGTCATACCCTCTCTCTCTCTCTCTCTCTCTGTCTGTCTCCCCATTTCAACTCTGTACTGTCTAATAAAGCTTGAAAATGCCAAAAAAATTATCTTTAAACAGCTGTGACCCTGACATACTGTATAAGACCATATTTCATTTATTTCATGTTCCACTCCCCACTCTACATATCTCCCCTCAACTTCCGTTTATCCGTAGTATTTAATCTTATTTCCCTTTTTCAAAAAAAAATAAAAAATTCCAATCAGTTGATGTACTTGATTGGGTTTTTCTTAGCAGTAGAATCAACAACTGAAACATTTCATGGGCTTTTCTTGGGGATTTTTCTGAGCTCCTGGACCAGTGTCAGGGGGGGTGACACCAGTTTATAAACGCTGCCATACTGAGAAACACAGAGAGAGTTGTGTGGAGCTGATAGGCTTAACCAACTTTGTGTCAACTCATTTTTGTGCGATGGCTTGAATGTACTCGGCATACATTAATTCATATGAAAAAGTTACGCACTATAGCTTTAACATTTTCTTTGAAAGGAACAAAGCTGATCCGTGTCGTGGGGAGAGAGGAGGGGGGGGGGGACAGCGGAGAGGGGGAAACTAGAGGGATTTGTCAGATAAAATAAACATAAAATAAACAAATAAATGCAGCAGCAGATGGGAGGAATGTTAAACAGAGGAAGAAGGGTGATAGATCAGTGAACGGGGATTAACACACGGAGGCCTGTCGCATGTTTCTCTGCCGTCCGAATAAGATATCTTTCCCTGGGACCTTTAGCACTGTGTGTGTGTGTGTGTGTGTGTGTGTGTGTGTGTGTGTGTGTGTGTGTGTGTGTGTGTGTGTGTGTGTGTGTGTGTGTGTGTGTGTGTGTGTGTGTGTGTGTGTGTGTGTGTGTGTGTGTGTGTGTGTGTGTTTTAGAAAAAATTAAGAGACCAGTCTGGATTTTTCTAAACATTTTCATCCCTACATTACTTATTGAAAATGCTCGAAATGACAATATTTTTATTGTGAATTTGGTAGAAATGTTGTCAGTTGTTTATATTATAAAATCAAAATGTTCATTCTACTCAAACATATGCCCCTCTAAAGAGTAAAAATCAAGAGACACTGAATATTTGGAGTGGTCTCTTCATTTTATCCAGAGCTGTATTTCATACTATGTCATTCTTACAGCAGAGTCCAAAGCAGGTTAAGTCCCCTCAACATTTCTCACGTGCAAGGCATTTTATGGGTCATAGTACTTCCGCTGTCTGTGTGAAAAAAGGAGGGGGGGGGGGGGATTGTGGTGTAGTGTGTAATGTTTTAATTTCTCTTACGAAGGAGGCTACAGATGTCAGTGTAGCGACATTCCCGTTTACAGAGCATAGGCTTTTTATTTAGGAAGGGGATCGTGGGGAGATATTCACTGATTTTGACAAAAGTAATATCTCTACAAGCGTTCTCCAGAATCACTGACTCCACCTTTAAATCTGGTGACATATTCAGGTTAATGTTATTAGTTAATATTAATAAACTGTTAATTAAATATAGTTTGTGTTACATTGCTCTTCATCTTTTATCTTTCTCTTCAGGTGAGCAATGGATTCTTCACCTGGGGAAGCAACCTGTCCACACTGTCAGACATCAACATCTGCATTCCAACAGGTGTGTGTGTGTGTGTGTGTGTGTGTGTGTGTGTGTGTGTGTGTGTGTGTGTGTGTGTGTGTGTGTGTGTGTGTGTGTGTGTGTGTGTGTGTGTGTGTGTGTGTGTGTGCGTGTGTGTGTGTGTGCAGCGTTCTAAATTAGCTGAAGCTGTCTGATAGATTTTTTTGGAAGGCCTGCAAGGCTTAAAATAAATTAGTTTTGATTTATGATGATAGAATTATTCAACACTAATTACATTTAGAGAAAATATGTTTTCTAATCTAACTTCAGGCTCTGTGAATGTAAACAAATCCCCCTCCTCTGAAATTACACAGTGCACCTTTAATCCCTGCTCAGTGTAAAAAAACAATCTTGTATCTTTAAATACAGTATCTCACAAAAGTGAGTACACCCCTCACATTTCTTCAAATATTTCATTATATCTTTCCATGCGACAACACTGAATAAATGACACTTTGATACAATGTAAAGTAGTCAGTGTACAGCTTGTATAACAGTGTAAAGTTACTGTCCCCTCAAAATAACTCGACACACAGCCATTAATGTCTAAAGTGTTGGCAACAAAAGTGAGTACACCCCTAAGAAAAATTTTCCAAATTGGGCCCAAAGTGTCAATATTTTGTTTTGCCATCATTATTTTCTATCACTGCCTTAACCCTCTTGGGCATGCAGTTCACTAGAGCTTCACAGGTTGCAACTGGAACCCTCTTCTACCCATTCATGACGACATCAAGGAGCTGGTGGATATTAGAGTCCTTGCGCTCCTCCATCTCCCGTTTGAGGATGCCCAAAAGATGCTCAATAGGGTTTAAGACTGGAGACATGCTTGGCCAGTCCATAACCTTTACCCTCAGCTTCTTTAGCAAGCCAGTGGTCGTTCGGAGGGGTGTTTGGGGTCGTTATCATGTTGCAGTACTGCCCTGCGGCCCAGTTTATGAAGGAAGGGGATCATGCTCTGCTTCAGTATGTCACAGTACATGTTAGAATTCAATGAACTGTAGATCCCCAGTGCTGGCAGCACTCATGCAGCCCCAGACCATGACACTCCAACCACCATGCTTGACTCTAGGCAAGACACACTTGTCTTTGTACTCCTCACCTGGTTGCCGCTCTATACTCTTAACACCATCTGAACCAAATAAATGTATTTTGGTCTCATCAGACTACAGGACATGGTTGCAGTAATCCATGTCCGTAGTCTGTTTGTCTTCAGCAAACTTTTTGTGGGGTTTCTTGTGCATCATCTTTAGAATAGGCTTCCTTCTGGGATGACAGCCATGCAGACCAGTATGATGCAGAGTGCGGCGTATGGTCTGAGCACTGACAGGTTGACCCCCACCCCTTCAAGCCCTTCAGCAATGCTGGCAGCACTCATACGTCTATTTTCCAAAGCCAACCTCTGTGTACGACGCTGACCATGTGCACTCAACCTTCGTAAACTGGGCCGCAGGGTGGTATTGCAACATGATAACGACCCCAAACACACCTCCAAGACGACCAGTGGCTTGCTAAAAAAGCTGAGGGTAAAGGTTATGGCCTGGCCAAGCCTGTCTCCACACCTAAACCCTAATGAGCATCTTTGGGGCATCCTCAAACGGAAGGTGGAGGAGCGCAAGGTCTTTAATATCCACCAGCTCTGTGATGCTGTCATAAATGGGTGGAAGAGGGTTCCAGTTGCAACCTGTGAAGCTCTAGTGAACTACATGCCCAAGAGGGTTAAGGCAGTGCTGGAAAATAATGGTGGCCACACAAAATATTTACACTTTGGGCCCAATTTGTAAATTTTTTCTAAGGGGTGTACTCACTTTTGTTGCCAGCAGTTTAGACATTAATGGCTGTGTGTCGAGTTATTTTGAGGGGACAGGAAATTTACACTGTTATACAAGCTGTACACTGACTACTTTACATTGTATCAAAGTGTCATTTATTCAGTGTTGTCCCATGGAAAGATATAAAGAAAAATGTGAAGAAATGTGAGGGGTGTACTCACTTTTGTGAGATACTGTATATACCCATGCTGTGAGAGCGTTGTTGGAATGCAAGCATATCACTGTAGTGTGTGTGTGTGTGTGTGTGTGTGTGTGTGTGTGTGTGTGTGTGTGTGTGTGTGTGTGTTTGTGTGTCCTGTGGTAAGGAGTATCATAATGTAAAAATACTGCAATGTCAACGAAATATCAAGTGTCAGGAGATTCGATCAAGTGGAGAAGGCAAAACAGATGGGCCGGGTACTATATCACACACACACACACACACACACACACACACACACACACGTATGTCCCCTGGGCAGTGACTTGCTTGGTCATGTTACTACTTAGACAAACAGGATTTGCTGTTCTGCCAAGAGCTGGTGTATAGTTATTTGGAGTAACTGTAGTGTGTGTGTGTGTGTCTGTCTGTCTGTCTGTGTGTCTGTCTGTGTGTCTGTCTGTGTGTGTGTGTGTGTGTGTGTGTGTGTGTGTGTGTGTGTGTGTTTCTACCCAACTGCAATACGGACTTTAAGCACCAACTACCAACAACAGTATTTTCCCATGATGTACGTTTGTCGTTTTGTTCCGTGATTATGTGTTGTAATATTGTCTGTGAATTTTGTCTGTTCTTCTGTGTGCAACCAGCTTTTTAAAAGAATATTATACTGGAAATGAATTCCACTAGCCTGGTTGTGTGGTCATTAAAGCTATACTTTGTAACTTCTGGCTGCTATACTCACAACTTTAAAGGCCCTGGCAACCCAAATCCACTAAATCCTTGTAACTATGTTATTTGGGGAGTAAAATGAATGTTAATATGTCTATGAAAGGTTTTAGGAATAGCTGCCAACCCCCCGCAAACATACTTCCATGTCAGTTGGTCGAGCATTTGAAAAATCCTGATTCGAATGTCGCATGACAAGCCGTTTTCACACGCATCTCCACTCCAACATACATTGGACTTCTCGTTAGAAAATTTCAAATTCGAATTTTGGCTTGGAGTTTTGTTTTCACACGTCACGCGATTCTTAAAGACTATAAAAACAATTCTATGCCATCTCTCTGGTGCCGCGCAAGTGATACAGACAGTCTCTTTGCGCCTGAGCCTACACTCAAAGCCCCGTCTGAGCGAAGCAGCGCGCACCCCGGTGAAACACTGTGATGGTGACGTTCACAGTGAGCCCTCGCCGAGCCGCCGTGCAGAAAAACTATGTGGTTTAAGACTAAATGATCACCGGGGATTCCTGCATGTTAACGTTGCAGAGGGGACATGCTTTCACGAGCCGATTGCATGTCCCGAGCCCTGATACACAGAGACATGTCTCCTAACTGACTGCGCGACGTCGATCGCTGCCCCGCTTCATGCCTCTGACACGTCGACTCACAACATAATGAGTCGAGGCTTTGAATTCAGTGCTGGGGATGTGGGGCCATTTCACGTGCCTCGTTTTCCTCTCGTCACTTCGTTCTCTATCCAAGCACACACACCTCTGTCCGGCCGCATCTGAGTGCGCAGCCAGTGCTCCACCCGAAAAAATAAAAAACAAGTTGGACACAAGCCCTGAAGCTTAATGATCGCTCTGGTAACGGTCAGTCCATAACTGGACGCTGAATATTAGACCCCGAATATAAAACGACCCGACTTTTTACGACCTATTCCCAGGGGGAAACCCCTTCTTATAGGCTAATCGGCCCAATACGGCATGTGTCACCGCTGCATGTAACAATATTGCATTGGTGATTAGCGAGTTATTATTGAAGTGCAGGCAGAGCTTCTTTTTTGTCAGCACTCCCTTCTGAGAATATGTTTCCGCGGCTATGCCTGTAGCGTACTTCAACAGCGAGTCTCCACACTGTTGAACCGTAGCCTATATCGCATCAGCTCACGTGATGAGAAACATAATCAGACTCCGTTTTCTCTCTCTCTCTATTCCCACTCCTATCCACAGAAAAATCTGATTTTAAAAATACAAATGCCTAAAATAAGATAGGGGATTTTTTGCAAGTTAAATGGGAAATAAACTAATAAGAGATAGTCTAACAATAAATATGAGACAGAGATATTTTTATATATTTTCATTGTGACACAGACACTTGTTTCAAATAGGTTGCGGTTGTGGTGGGGAAAAAATAGCATACAACTAATTGCAAAGCTAGCCTATATAGGCTAATAATAATAAGTTACTTTCTAGCAGGATGCAAGTGATTCTGAGCTGCGCTCTCAGCTGTGCCAAAGCATTCACCGTTGCTAGGGAAACCAGCTACCGTCGCAGCCCGTGCAGCAGTGTGAACTGCCAGTCAGGCTCGTTGAGCATTTGCAACATTTTCAAGTTTGCGTTTCGTTGTGTGGCGAATCTTTGGTCTGAACTGGGCTAAACCTGCTCAGCACCGTGAGTGAGAGAACGTTCCCTTACAGAACGTTATTGACCACGCCCACACCGCCCTGCAAAATGTTCTAGACAGCAAAAAAGCAGTTTTTTAGACGAAATTTTATAATATTTATGAAAATAAATTTTTAATTGGATAACTGCAAACAGCTTGTAGAGAAACACAATATTAATGTCATATATTTAGGTCTCTGGGTTGCCAGGGCCTTTAAGGAATTCTTTCATTGTCGGGATTTTGAGTATGTTACGTTTAGGGTATAGCAACAGATTTAGGGTTGATCCTGTCTCGTGGTGACAGAGTTGAAATGGGGACAGTATAGTTTTCATTTTATGAATGAAATAAAATCCAACTCCGCTCACATGTAACTGTTTTAATAAGGCCATATTGTACTTTTACCAATATTATTTTAAAGGAATACTTCACCCATACGGAACCAGCGTTCTATCATTATAAAATCACTATTATAATATAATGAATGAGGTTTTTCTTCCCTCAGTCTTCCCTTGGCCCAGCTGTCCTGTTAATCCTGACCCTTACTGTGATGTCACAAGAAGGAAACTGTAGGGTTAGACAGTGAGACCATAAAACACTCTTTCTGCCTTTTCTCAGGCTAGGATGATCCGATTTCAATTTGTTTTGTACATTTATACTACATAGGATCTCAGAGTTCAATACACCTTCATATTCCAACCGGTGAAGTAGGCCTTTAAGTCCAGCCATTCTATATCACTATCTGAATGTTTAAATTATCTTTTTCTTCTCTTCATCAGCTTGTTGTATATTTGATGTATTTGCATTGTTGTGTATAATGTGCATCTGTTGTTGTTTTTGCTTTGCATTTGTTCGACTCGACGTCATTGCAAATGAGGGTCGCCCCTCAACTGATCTTTTGAGTATGATTAAAGGTTAAAGCTGCAGTGTGTAGAATTTTAGGTTTTATTTCCTAGCAGATTTTGTAGAAAGTAGTTATAATATCCATAAGTACATTTAATTTAGTGCATAATAGCTGAAATTTCTTTTTTTAATTATTATTTTTTCCCTTAGAAAGGGTCTCATATATGTCCATATTTCGGCATATTTTGGACCAAGGCCTAGTGCCGCCATCTTGAAAGTGTCATAGTTGGAATGTCATCAGGTGCATTGTTTAGAATTTAGAATTGTTCTTGTCCTTGAAGGCCACTGTAGCTTCTGTTATTATTCTAAAGGGTTGGGGTTACCCAGGGAGCGTTGCATTCTAGAACTTTGTAGAACTTTCTTGATGATGTCATATTACACACTGCACCTTTAAATGAAATGAAATTAAATCTGTGTACTTACAGTAGCATTTTAACCTTCCTTTCTCTTCCTGTTTAGGTCAGCTGACCATGATCGTAGGCCAGGTGGGTTGTGGGAAATCCTCGTTGCTACTGGCGATGCTCGGAGAGATGCAGACAATCGACGGGAGAGTTCACTGGAGCAAGTAAGGCTTTCTAACAACAACACTGAATTTTATTTAGTAATTGTGCCCCGATGTTGGCTGAATAGGACCTTTTTAAGCTCCTAAATATATTGTTTGAGAAAGGAGTGAGTGAGTGTATGTATAGATTGAGGCCTTGGGCAACATTGTATAGTAATGGCCGCCCTTCGATTAGCCTCAGAATGGCTATAGACATAAACATGCGCACTAAAGTATGTTGTAGAAGAAGACTGTCTCATAGAAGGTTTTATAAGTGTCTGAATGGTTATATTCATACAGTGGAAGAAATAAGTATTTGATCCCTCACTGATTTTGTAAGTTTGCCCACTTACAGTGAACTGAGCGGTCTATAATTGTAAAGCTAGGTTTATTTAAACAGTGATAGCCGGAATATCAAAAGGAAAATCCAGAAAATCACATAAAAAGAGGGGCGACTGTGGCTCAGTTGGTAGAGCGGGTCGGCCGATGATCAAAGGGTTGGAGGTTCGATCCCCGCCCTGCCACCTGTGTCATAGTTGTTGTGTCCTTGGGCAAGACACTTCACCCACCTTGCCTCGTGTGAATGTCGATAGTTAGCTCTGCTATCGGTGTATGAATGAGTGTGTGAATGGTAACGTGTAAATGGGAACAGGTCTCCCTTGCAAAAGAGTCTTTGGACTCAATGGGATTTACCTGTAGAAATAAAGGTTAAAAAAAAAGAAAGATAGATAGGAATTATTTAGCATTTCATTGAGTGGAATAAGTATTTGATTTCCTACCAACCATAAAGCATTCTGGCTCAAATACTTATTTCCTCCACTGTATATGACTATCTCCAGATTTTTCATATCATGCTTGAAAAACCTTTTCTTTCTCACTGCAGTACATGTATCACAAGTTACACACCCTGCGTTCCAATCCCCATACTTCCCTACTATTTAGTACGCCAGAAAAAGATATAGGATGTCCCAATACATGCACGTCAATTGTAGTATGCTGAAAATACATAAATGCCCCACTAACTCCAATAGTGTTTTGGAGTATTCGTCTTTATTCTTGACATTTCTCTCCTGTGGCCCTAAAACTCTTCTGTACTATTTAGTATGTAGTGTAGTAAAATGAAAAAGTATGTGAATTGGAACACAGGGTATATGTAGCCTCCAGGGCTGCATACTAACCTCTGCAGTGTGTGTGTTTATGGTGTGTTTGCACGCCTGCCTCCTTTCTTCCTATGACTGCTTGTGTGTGTGTGTGTGTGTGTGTGTGTGTGTGTGTGTGTGTGTGTGTGTGTGTGTGTGTGTGTGTGTGTGTGTGTGTGTGTGTGTGTGTGTGTGTGTGTGTGTATGTTTGTCTGTGTGTGTGTGTGGGTGTCTGTCTGTCTGTCTGTCTGTGTGTGTCTATGTATCTCTGTTGTGTGTGTGTGTGTGTGTGTGTGTGTGTGTGTGTGTGTGTGTGTGTGTGTGTGTGTGTGTGTGTGTGTGTGTGTGTGTGTGTGTGTTCTCTCTTTGCACCCTCTTGTCACATCAGGCCTCCTGATTGTGAGATGGCCCACGATTGGGACACAAGGTATTCTCTCTCTCTAAGACGTAACCATTAAGACTCACTGTAAAAGTTCACTTTTTATTTTTATTGTTTTATTAATTTAGTGAATTTTTCTCATTTTACCAGTATTTATATATATATATATATATACAGTATCTCACAAAAGTGAGTACACCCCTCACATTTCTTCACATTTTTCTTTATATCTTTCCATGGGACAACATTGAAGAAATGACACTTTGATACAATGTAAAGTAGTCAGTGTACAGCTTGTATAACAGTGTAAATTTACTGTCCCCTCAAAATAACTCGACACACAGCCATTAATGTCTAAACTGCTGGCAACAAAAGTGAGTACACCCCTTAGAAAAAATGTACAAATCGGGCCCAAAGTGTAAATATTTTGTGTGGCCACCATTATTTTCTATCACTGCCTTAACCCTCTTGGGCATGTAGTTCACTAGAGCTTCACAGGTTGCAACTGGAACCCTCTTCCACCCATTTATGACAGCATCACAGAGCTGGTGGGTATTAAAGACCTTGCGCTCCTCCAACTTCTGTTTGAGGATGCCCCAAAGATGCTCAATAGGGTTTAGGTCTGGAGACATGCTTGGCCAGGCCATAACCTTTACCCTCAGCTTTTTTAGCAAGCCACTGGTCGTCTTGGAGGTGTGTTTGGGGTCGTTATCATGTTGCAATACCACCCTGCGGCCCAGTTTACGAAGGTTGAGTGCACATGGTCAGCGTCGTACACAGAGGTTGGCTTTGGAAAATAGACGTATGAGTGCTGCCAGCATTGCTGAAGGGCTTGAAGGGGTGGGGGGTCAACCTGTCAGTGCTCAGACCATACGCCGCACTCTGCATCATACTGGTCTGCATGGCTGTCATCCCAGAAGGAAGCCTATTCTAAAGATGATGCACAAGAAACCCCCACAAAAAGTTTGCTGAAGACAAACAGACTACGGACATGGATTACTGCAACCATGTCCTGTGGTCTGATGAGACCAAAATACATTTATTTGGTTCAGATGGTGTTAAGAGTGTGGAGCGGCAACCAGGTGAGGAGTACAAAGACAAGTGTGTCTTGCCTAGAGTCAAGCATGGTGGTTGGAGTGTCATGGTCTGGGGCTGCATGAGTGCTGCCAGCACTGGGGATCTACAGTTCATTGAATTCTAACATGTACTGTGACATACTGAAGCAGAGCATGATCCCCTCCCTTCATAAACTGGGCCGCAGGGCAGTACTGCAACATGATAACGACCCCAAACACCCCTCCGAACGACCACTGGCTTGCTAAAGAAGCTGAGGGTAAAGGTTATGGACTGACCAAGCATGTCTCCAGTCTTAAACCCTATTGAGCATCTTTTGGGCATCCTCAAACGGGAGATGGAGGAGCGCAAGGACTCTAATATCCACCAGCTCCTTGATGTCGTCATGAATGGGTAGAAGAGGGTTCCAGTTGCAACCTGTGAAGCTCTAGTGAACTGCATGCCCAAGAGGGTTAAGGCAGTGATAGAAAATAATGATGGCAAAACAAAATATTGACACTTTGGGCCCAATTTGGAAAATTTTTCTTAGGGGTGTACTCACTTTTGTTGCCAACACTTTAGACATTAATGGCTGTGTGTCGAGTTATTTTGAGGGGACAGTAACTTTACACTGTTATACAAGCTGTACACTGACTACTTTACATTGTATCAAAGTGTCATTTATTCAGTGTTGTCGCATGGAAAGATATAATGAAATATTTGAAGAAATGTTAGGGGTGTACTCACTTTTGTGAGATACTGTATATATAGTTATATAAGTTAAAGCTGGGGTGGAGGATTTGGGGAGAAAATGGCAGTTGGGATAGAGATTCAAATCCAAATACCTCAACCGCTCCAGTTGTTCTCTTTGGTCCCTCCAAAGCTGTACACTTTGACCAATCAGATCTACCAAATTTCCCCCACAAAAACTGTCATTAAAGCTTGGTTATATGATTTCTGATTGGTCAAAGTGAACATGAGCGGTACACTTTGACCAATCAGAGCGAGGCTCCGATTCTCTGTTCTTATTGGCTGTTGGGACTGTCCATTCACTTTGGCACGACTTTGTTGGTGTGTAGAGCGTGTCAGGGAGGGACCATAGGGGAGGGACCAAAGAGAACAAGTGGAGCGGTTGAGGTATTTGGATTCAAATATCTACCCTAACTGCTATTTTCTCCCCAAATCCTCCACCCCAGCTTTAAGTATTTGGGCTTAAGATATCAGCTTTTACACACACGATCACAGGCTTCCTAGGCTAAGAATTTGCAGGCTATCTGGGGGGAGGTCATTTAGAAATATGTTGATCTACAAATCAACCATTTTTCTACCATTTCCTCTTTCAAAGCAGGGGCCACATTTGTCTGGTCACTGTATGTGACAGTAGCCACACCATTGAACACCATGTACTGTATATGTTTAATCCCGAACCAAAAGGCAAAAAGGTTAGGTCAAAAGTATTGTCTCATTCTAGTAAAAAGGCCCTACTGAATATATTCTATTAATCATTTAACACATGGACAGAGTTATCACACACACACTCTCTCACCCCCCCCCCCCCCCACACACACACACACCCCTACGCACACACACACACACACACACACACACACACACACACACACACCCCTACACACACACTCACACACCCACACCCCCCCACACACACACACACACCCCCCCACACACACACACCCCACACACACACACACACACACACACACACACACACACACACACACACACACACACACACGCACAGATGTTAACACCCTGATGCTAACAAGAAAAGTGACACTAAACCTAATGTGTCACAGACCAGACA
This sequence comes from Hyperoplus lanceolatus, assembly GCA_026929865.2. Lineage (NCBI taxonomy): Eukaryota > Metazoa > Chordata > Actinopteri > Uranoscopiformes > Ammodytidae > Hyperoplus > Hyperoplus lanceolatus. The sequence goes on from CM049416.1 coordinate 21,624,555, forward strand.
ATGACTGGATCACGTAACATGGCTCTCTTCTGGGTGGGAAGGTTAATGTTGTTAAGAGTTGGCCCGCTAACACTGTGTCTCCGTTATCTTGAGTTTTTTGGCATGAAAATAATTCATCAAATTCATTTTTATGTCCTTGTCCCTTGGGTTTTCCTATGTCCAAGTTTGTTGTGCATAGCCGCCTCTCTCTCTTTCCCTCTCTTCCTCTCTCTTTCTTTCTCTCTCTCTCTCGCTCTCTGTCACTTTCTCTCTCTCTCTCCCTCTTTGTCTCTCTATCTCTCTCTCGTCCTCCGTTTGCATATTTGTCTTTTATCAAATTGTACACACACACACATGCAAGCACACACACACACACACACACACACACACACACACACACACACACACACACAAGGTTTATACAGAGATTTTTGAAAGTTTTGAAAATGCTTTATTTTAAATCTAGTTTATTTTTTTTAAACCATAAGCATATGTTTACCCCCACATGTACTATAGATACATTTAAACATTCAGGCTGCCTGAAAAAGTTGAGCTTTTATTTTGAAAATACCCCCAAAAAAAAGTGCTTAAATTTGACTCAAAAACTCGCACACAGTTTAATGTGGTGTGTGGGCTGGATGCTAATGCTAATGCTAACACAAACTGACGTGACTTTGGCAGTTGGTCAGAGGCAGAGGGAACTGAGGAAGACTTTCGGAGGTATATACCGTACACTCTTGTTCCCATGGCAACTGTGTATTTTTGGTGTTTTATTCAGATGTGAAGTGATCCCCCCTTATGACATCATTAATGCCCTATTATTTGAATCAGTGTGTTTTCTTCTTTCATCTGATTTAACATCATATTTCATCTTTATTTTCATTCCACCTCTCTCCGAAAATTAATTGACTATCCTGTACTTTAGGATATCTACTTATCCTGTATCCTGTACACAACTATATATATTTTTTTTTTCATATTCTATGCGATTAATTTGTTATATTTAGGACATTTCTCGTTATTTTGAGAAACTTATTTAATATTTTGAAAAAAATAATATTAAGACATAGGCCTACAGTACAACAATAATAATCATTTTTAATTAAAAAAAAAATAGAAGAGCAGACCATTTAGTCAACAGTGAGATTATTAAAAGAAATACATATACATATTTGAGATAGTTTAATAATATAAAGATGCTGCTTCTCTTGCCTTTGATTCACACCTAGAAGCTAAAAGTAAAATCTAGTCTTTCAGTACTTTTGGCCAGCTAGAAACATAGTTAATAGCATAGAGACAGTGCATGGAATAGGCCACGCCCCATCGTGGGGGAAAACATTGAACAGCGCTCCATCCACTTTGTATTGAAGGAGACCTGTCTTCTGCAAACAAACGTAATTAAAATGTAATCAAACATCCATTTAAGAAAAAAACGTTACTTTCTTGAAAGCCACGACTCTTGTTTGTCTATATGAGCTGTTTTTGTGAAACATAATTGAGTAGTTTTCAATATTGAGGTGTTTTTGTCCGGTCGGACCGGGTCGGACCCATCGTGGGGGAAACCGTTGAAAACCGTTCCATTCACTTTGTATTGAAGGAGACCTGTCTTCTGCAAACAAACTTAATTAAAAGGTAATCGAACATCCATTTAACAAAAAACCGTTACTTATGACTTTTGTCTGTCCATACGAGCTGTTTTTGTGAAAAATTATTGAGTAATTTTCAATATTGAGGTGTTTTTTCCCGTCCGTGAGGGTTAGCCTATGGTTAGCCTACAGCAGAAGGCTAACATTAGCCTAGCATTCAGCATACATTAGTTAAGAGTTTTGTCTCGATATTGAAAATTACTCAATACTTTTTCACCAAAACAGCTCGTATAGACAGACAAGAGTCGTGGCTTTAAAGAAAGTAGCGTGTATTTGTGAAAGGCATGTCGTATTACTTTTTTATTAAGTCTGTTTGCCGAATACGGGTGTCATTCAATATAAAGTGGATGGAGCGCTGTGTATTGTTTTCCCCCACGATGGGCGTGGCCTCAGATTATGACGCGCCCTGCACTGTCTCTATGGCATATAGGGCCTTGTTGCTAAATCCCAGCTTCTGTAATTCTGCCGGGGCGTTTAATCTTAACGTGTGTGTGTTCAGGAACAACTACATCAGCATTCTTTTGTCCTCTTCTCATCTCGCTGCATTTCTCACGTTGAAATCATCATAATTTATTGGTCTTGTGGCATTTGATCCTGTTTGTGGTTTGTGCTGCTTAGTGCTGGGAGTCGTCCATTCAAAACATACATACTGTACATACCCGATACATCTAATAATGGCGGACTCATTTTTAAGAGAACACCCTGTGTGTTCTCAATGGTTAACTCAAACTTACAACATATTTTATAATAACATAAACACGTCAAATATTTTTTTTAAAAAAACGATTGACATTAAACATCTCTTTTTCAAAGGTGACCTGGCCAAGACAGGCCGCAGCACAACGCACCACAGTTACAGACAAACACACAGGGACCAAATTAAAATAGCACTACAAAATGTAAAGCAAATCAATTCACACAGGCAACAATTATTTAAAACTCTGATACTCAGAGAGTCTAGCTCAAATGTCTTCATATAATGTGATAGTAATGTCAATGATCTGACAGTATATTTAATATCACAACTTTAAAATCACAACTGACACCATAAAATGGCTTAAATTAATTATTTTGTCTCACAGTCTCACTCCGAACTCATACATGTATATGCTGTATTATTATATATATATATATATATATATATATATATATATATATATATATATATATATATATATATATATATATATATATCATCATTATATATATATATATCATCATTAAACCTTGTCAGTTGATTTCACACATTAAAATAATTATTTATTTTATTACTTTTAATTTTTTTCTAAAATTTTTGAATAAATATGCAAATTTAGCAATATCTAAGATAAGATAAGAAAAACTTCATTGTCTGTCACAATTGACAAAAATTCATATATATTTTTTATTAAGATTATTTGGCATTTTCAAGCTTTATTAGATAGTACAGAGTTGAAACGGGGAGGCAGAGAGAGGGGGGGGGGGTGACCTGCAGTAAAGGTCCACGGGTCAGACTCGAACCCGCGACCACTGCAACGAAGGCCGGAGCCAATATGATACGCGCTCTATCCACTACGCCACCGGAGCGCCCTCAAAAATTCATCTTTGACAGGGCAGGTTCAATTTACACAAAATAAATACATACAAGACAGAGACGGTCCAAAACACTAACTATGCTTACATTTCCATCTCTTTGAAAAACCAAAATCTTTATTTCATTTTTACAACATATTATATTCCAAAGTTGTTTCGGAGCAGAATTTGGACAGAACCTTACAGAGTCTCACTCCCATCCGACTCCCAGCAAAGCGCTTCAGGTGTTGACGTCTCTGTCTGTGTTGTTGTTTACGTTTCTGTGTTGCCGGAGGTGGTTTGAACCTTTGATATTAATGTTGTTGTTGTTGTTGTTGTTGTTCTTGTTGTTGTTGTTGTTGATCATTAACCCCGATCCATCATCCATATTTATCTCATTTTCTGACAAAGTATTTTTCGAGCTGTGTTGAGTTGTTGTTTGATGGCTTTCTATACATCATCTTTCCCCCTTGCTGGCCCCCGTTTTTTGTTTTGTTTTTGTTTCTTAATGTCTGGGTGTCGCATCTATAAAGCTGGGTAGAACAGGGGTACTGATCGGGTAATTTTGCTTTTTCCTACTGAACTGTTTTTAGGCTAAATTTTAAAGCTATAGTGCGTAACTTTTGCAAATAAATGAAGGTTGGTTACATTCAAGCCAATAGTCGACACAAAGTATTGTTCTGAATTTAATGACTATTTCACGTAGCATATTTATTCTATTCAATCCCTAATTAAAGGTGCTCCGAGGAACTTTCAGTTTGTGTTAATTCTAGCGCCCCCCTTTGGACAAAAGCAGTAGTGTATTTACTATGCCAGCTGTTGTTCCTGGGTGAGTGTATACCCATGACAAAAGCATAAAAGAAAAATAGCATTCTTTGCACTGATGGTCTGGTTTGCTGTTACATGTAAATTATGATCATCAGAGGAAAAATGAGACTGTTTCAGAAATATTTAAAAGTTCCTCGTAGCACCTTTTAAATAAATAAAAAATTTTAACCTTTAAAACATAGCATATATCACTCGTAGTCAACACAGATCAGTACTCTTGCTCTTAAAAGCTTTATGAAAACGGGACTTGTAGTTCTAACTTGTTTTCTTTGCCTCCATGTCCCACAATGCAACAGTAAGAACAGATACTCCGTTGCCTACGCTACGCAGAAGTCCTGGCTGCTCAATGCTACAGTGGAGGAAAACATCACGTTCGGAAGCCCCTTCAATAAACAGAGGTAAACAAATAATATACCTGATTGATTGATTCAATTGCCGCCATGTTGCACCGCCATGTTTCTACAGTAGCTCAGAACGGACAAACTTAACGGCCTTACACGTTTTTATATATAGTGGGCGTCCTGGGGGAATGCACCTGTTGGAAGACCAAGAAGAATAAGTACTATAGAATAAATAACTAAATACATCTTCACCTCATCACTTGATATTGTGGAAAGACTTGAAGCAGTGGTGGATGATGCCATCTTTAGTAACTATAGCTTCTTGTCCTTGAAGGCCACCGTAGCTTCTGTAAATTCTCCCATAGAGACTGGGTTAGCAAGGGAGCGTTGACATGTACAATCTCACCACTAGAAGATGCCCAAATAGTCCAATATTACACACTGTACCTTTAAGTTCTTCTGTGATGATTGTTTAAATTTTTTTTTTTTTAAAGGTACAAGGTTGTGATTGACGCCTGCTCTCTGCAGCCAGATATTGACCTGCTGCCTTTCGGAGACCAAACAGAAATTGGAGAAAGGGTATGAACGACATATGTTTAATTTGTTAGGCCTAATTCATCGTCATTACAGGGTAAGGGTGAACACATTTGAATTTTGCAGCATCTTTTAAACCACACCTGATATGCCAGTGTCTTATATTCAGCAAAGTAGGGACTTCAATGGTCTTTTAGTGTTTTTTTGTTCTTGGTTTATATTAAAGGTGCTACGAGGAACTTTTAAATATTTCTGAAACAGTCCAATTTTTCCTCTGATGATCATAAATTACTGTACATGTAACAGCAAACAAGACCATCAGTGCAAAAGAATGCTACTTTTATAAAGTTTTTCTTAATGTCTTTGTCATGGGCATACAACGCTCACCCAGGAACAACAGCTGACCTAGTAAAAACACTACCGCTTTTGTCCAAAGGGGGTGCTAGAATTAACACAAACTAAAAAGACCCTCAGAGCACCCTTTTAAAGTTATTTTTCGTCATGTGTTGTTGTGTGTCAGGGCATCAACCTGAGTGGAGGGCAGAGACAGAGGATCTGCGTGGCCAGAGCTCTTTACCAGAACACTAACATCGTCTTCTTGGTGAGTTAAAAACATTTTTAAGCAATGTTCAAAAGTACAGCTCCGGAAAAGAATGAAGAGACCACTCCAAATGTTCAGTGTCTCTCGTTTTTACTATTTATAGGCATATGTTTGAGTAGAATGAACATTTTGGTTTTATAATATAAACTACTGACAACATTTCTACAAAATTCACTATAAAAATATTGTCTTTTAGAGAATTTTCAATAAGTAATGTAGAGATAAAGATTTAAGAAAAAATCCAGACTGGTCTATTAATTTTTTCCTGGCTGTATATCAAAAGGATTCACTTATTTATTTATGTATCTTTTTTAAGATAATTTTTTGGCATTTTCAAGCTTTATTAGATAGTACAGAGTTGAAATGGGGAGACACACAGAGAGAGAGAGGGGGGGGGAGGGGGATGACCTGCAGTAACGGATCAAATCGGATTTGAACCCGCGACCACTGATAATAAAAAAACTTTCAAAAATATTCCCCCCTCCCCTATTTTCGACTAAGAAATCACATTCGAGACATGACGAAAAGTGTTTTGCGCCCCAGTCAGAGTAAGATGAGGAATAATGTAAAATACTTTCTGAATTACTGCAGTTGTCGTCGTGTTAATGGCTGAATTAGATTAATTCGTACCACCCTTTCTTTACTGGATTAGAGTCAGTCATGTCCGCACACTGCACATTTCCGTATGACTGATTTTATGATACAACACATAGATAGTAAATGTTGTCCTTTTGGGATGAGGTGGTGTCTCATCTCTCTCTCTCTCTCTCTCTCTCTCTCTCTCTCCATCTCTCCATCTCTGTCTCTACCTCTCTCTCTGTCTCTCTCTATCTCTCTCTGTTCCCTCCCTCCCTCCATTCCTCCCTCCCTCTCTCCCTCTCGCTCTCTGTCTATCCCTCTCTTTCTCTCCCTCTCTCTCTCTCTCTCTCCCTCTTTCTCTCTCTCCCTCTCTACCTCTCTCTCTCCCTCCCTCCCCCCTGTCTCCCTCTCTCCCTCTCTCTCTCGCTCCCTCTCTCTCCCCCCACTCTCCCTCCCCCTCCCTCTCCCCCTCTCTCTCCAGTGCTGTCATCTGTTTATCTTTCAAAGTGCACGCATCATTTCCTGTTGCCACCTCGGAAATCTAACTTAATTTATCCAACCCAAACCCCTTTAATTGTTTAATCGGACCTACGATCGCCATTAAAAGCATTTGGTGGCGTTCTTTCATACACCCATCACACTCTGTAATGTCTACAGCGTTAAGCACATTTGTGTTACACATGAGGAGGGACCGTTCCTATCTGATTTTTTAGGATTAAAAATACACGTCATTTTTGCACATTCAATTATAAAATACATCAAATAATCACTGCAAGAACTCCCATTATCGCACTATATCGCACACAGCCTTGTGTCACTGTACTGTGTGTGTATATATCTACATTATGTCAATTGACCAATAAAGCGACTTAACTTAAAGGTGGAGTCAGTGATTCTGGAGGAGAACGCTCCTTGACAAAATCAGTGAATATCTCCTCAAAATCTGCTGAAAAAAATTCCAGTGGTAAGACACAGCCGAGGCTCTCTAAACGGGCTTGTTGCTAGTTATGGTGGCCCCCCCTTTTGTTTACATAACAGTTTACAGAGCCTAGGATGGGTATATTAACACCGATATTTTTTTCAGTGCACACACACAGTACGTACAGGCAGTGGATCATGAGGAGATATTCACTGATTTTGACAAAAAAAGTGATTTTGACATCAAGCGTTCTCCAGAATCACTGACTCCACCTTTTAACTGTAAAGCAAAGACCCAACCAGCAATACATAGTGCTATGTGTGGTCTTGAATAGGTCAACATCACGGTCAAAGCACTATAATCTTCCAAGTGCAAAAGGTCTCATAAATGAAAGACGACTTTGAGATATTTTTAACTCAATAGACATAGTTCCCTTCGTAGCCTGCCATGGTGGAAACTTTCATGGCTTTTCTCGAGAATGTTTTTCCATGAGATGAAAGTTCGTTCTTCCCGTTCTTTTTTTAATTTTCTCATGAATATGTTTCCAAATAAAATAAAATAAACTCAACATAGTCATTTCTGACAAAAACTGGTTACACTTTGAACCGTAAGAAATGTGTTCCTAAGGGCACTTTGAGTCGCTACAAAGAACTTTTAAATATTTCTGAAACAGTCTAATTTTTACTCTGATGATCATATACATGACATGTAACAGCAAACGAGACCATAAGTCCAAAAGAAGGCTATTTTTTTAATATAGTTGTTCTTAATGCCTTTGTCATGGGGAATACGCTCACCCAGGAACAACAGCTGGCGTAGTAAAAACACTACCGCTTTTAGTCCAAAGGTGGTGCAGGAATTAACTCACTCTGAAAGTTCCTCCTAGCACCTTTAAAAGTATTAATTCAAATTAATTGTGTCTTGTAGGACGACCCGTTCTCGGCCCTGGACATCCACCTCAGTGATCA
>CM049416.1:21637500-21645000 GCA_026929865.2 Hyperoplus lanceolatus
TTCCAGAACTAATGTCGGACTAGTAAAAGAATGATGGGGTTTGGTCAATTACGCAAAGCAAATTTTCTAAACACTTGAAAGTAACTCTGAACAAAATCAAATACAACATATTATAATTCAAAAGGTTTTAATAAGATTCAAATGAAAGATAGAACCAGTTAGATTAGAACACAGTCTGGGGGTCAGAACACAGGACCCTTACAGCCAGCTAGTGTCTGGGGGTCAAAGCATAGGAAAATCAGAACCAGCGAGAACAGCCTGGGACTCAGAACACAGGAGAAGACCCAACTGTATTATAACATCAGCCTGTCATACTCTACAACTAGGCCTACTCTACATTCCAGTCCTGAAGGTTACAGGGAAAGATGAGAAGGTGCTCTTTCCGTGTGGTTGCCCCAGGTCGTCCTCCTGGTGTATTTCCTTGGCATGATGGCTTTTCTACAATGTGTATGACATTAAAATAAAACATATGTTATGTAATATTACATTAAAATATGTTTAAGACTACACTTAACTTGTGCCTCATGGTGGGGGAAAGTGAGACAGTGGCTCACTTTCCCCCACAGCATTTGGCTACCACTCATACCACAGTATGAGAAAAAACTACCTCTCTTAGCATTTCAGGCTAATCTTTAGCTAATATCATCACATGGTTTTTTATGTTGGTAGTTCATCAACACATATGATAGAAGTTTTTCTACGTGAATACATTTGCTTTGGCACAACAGTTGATTAAGCAAGAAAATTTACTTTTACATGCAAAATACCTATTTTGGTGAAAAAAACATGCTTACCACAGCACCATGAGGTCCTCTCTTTCAGGGCCATGGGGAAATGAGAGGAGCTTGAAAACATATATCTCACATGACCACAAATGTTTTCCATTGCCTAGATACAGGGGGTGGCTCACATTACCCGATGCCTCAGATTCCCCCGTTCTCCCCTATATGTTTATCAAATATGTCATGTCTATCACAACTAGTCATAATTTGTGTTTTGTCTTAAATTGACTTGTTATTTATTAACAATAATCAAATCTATCTATCTATCTATCTATCTATCTATCTATCTATCTATCTATCTATCTATCTATCTATCTATCTATCTATCTATCTATCTATCTATCTATCTATCCACCCATCTATCCATCTATCTATCTATCTATCTATCTATCTATCTATCTATCTATCTATCTATCTATCTATCTATCTATCTATCTATCTATCTATCTATCTATCTATCTATCTATCTATCTATCTATCTATCTATCTATCTATCTATCTATCTATCTATCCACCCATCTATCCATCTATCTATCTATCTATCTATCTATCTATCTATCTATCTATCTATCTATCTATCTATCTATCTATCTATCTATCTATCTATCTATCTATCTATCTATCCACCCATCTATCCATCTATCTATCTATCTATCTATCCATCCATCCATCCATCCATCCACCCATCTATCTATCTATCTATCTCTCCATCCATCCCTCGCTCCATCAGGTGTGCTGGTGTTACTTTTCCTCCGGCGGTTTCTTCATGGTTTTCTTGATGGTTTCGTCTAAACTTCTGAAACATTCCGTCATCGTTGCCATCGACTACTGGCTGGCCCACTGGACCAAGGCCAGAACAGACACGTGCTTTAGAAACGGCACCAACGGAAACACAACACTGCAAGCCACTCCTGCTATGGTAAGGACACTGTCTGTCTCTCTGTCTCTCTGTCTGTCTGTCTGTCTGTCTGCCTATCCATCTATCTATCTATCTATCTATCTATCTATCTATCTATCTATCTATCTATCTATCTATCTATCTATCTATCTATCTATCTATCACTACGGCTATGGTAAGACATGTATTATGTTATTTGAAGGTGCTACGAGGAACTTTTAAATATTTCTGAAACAGTCTAATTTTTCCTCTGATGATCATAACTGACTTGTAACAGCAAACAAGACCATCAGTGCAAAGAATGCTATTTTTATATAGTTTTTCTTAATGCCTTTGTCATGGGTATACGCTCACCCAGGAACAACAGCTGGCGTAGTAAAAACACTACCGCTTTTGTCCAAAGGGGGCGCTAGAATTAACACAAACTGAGAAGTTCCTCGGTGCACCTTCCTCGGAAATTTGAAACAAGTTACTGTATCTTCAAATTTGACGAAATTTAAACAATTAATTTTGGTGTTTTTTTTACACTTTGTGTGTGTGTGTCTGTCTGTCTGTCTGTCTGTCTGTCTGCCTCACAGCCAGACTCCTACTACCTGTCTGTGTTTATCGCCCTGTGTGCGGCCGGCATCACGCTGTGTCTCATCACGTCTCTCACTGTCGAGTTTCTGGGACTTTCTGCTGCAACGAACCTTCACCACAATCTACTGAACAAGATCATACACGCTCCACTAAGGTAAAACACACACACACATAGACAGACGGACGGACAGACGGACAGACAGACAGACAGACAGACAGACAGACAGACAGACAGACGGACGGACGGACAGACAGACAGACAGACAGACAGACAGACACTCACTCACTCGCACACATGCACACACACACACACACACACACACACACGGACATACACAAACTCACTCACTCACTCACTCACTCACTCACTCACTCACTCACTCACTCACTCACTCACTCACTCACTCACTCACTCACTCACTCACACGCATACAAATATACAGACAGACACACACACACACACACACACACACACACACACACACACAAACACACACACACACAGTGTGTAAATGTCTAAGCTAAATGGTGTTAGATTTTCTGATGCTCTTGTTGCTTTGCAGGTTCTTTGACATCACTCCACTGGGCCAAATCCTCAACAGATTCTCAGCTGATACCAACATCATAGACCAGGTAAGAAACAACAAAAAATCTAGATGTTTTAAAGGTGCAGTGTGTAGAATTTATTGATATTTTCTTTTGAACAGACTTGGTAAAAATGCAATTTAATATTCATAAGTATGATTGGACAATGTAGGGTTAGACAGTGAGACCATAAAACACTCTTTCTGCCTTTTTCTCAGGCTAGGATGAACCGATTTCTAAAATATTTGCACATTTATACTACATAGGATCTCAGAGTTCAACACACCTTCATATTTCCACCGGTGAAGTAGGTCTTTGACTTTAATCATGTCTTATTGTCCCTCTCTGTCAGCACATCCCTCCTACTCTAGAGTCTCTGACCAGATCTACGTTACTGTGTCTGTCGGCCATCGGCGTCATCTCCTCCATCACTCCTGTGTTCCTCATCGCTCTGGTTCCTCTGGCCGTGTGCTTCTACTTCATACAGAAATACTTCAGAGTCGCATCCAGGTGAGTTAGAATGAGCCTTTTATATCTACATAGGAGCGGGGCGCTGAGGCCGCCATGTTGCTCCGCCATGTTTCTACAGTAGCTCAGAACAGACATTTACGCGACATTACACATTTTTATATATAGTGGGCGTCCTGGGGGAAATACACCTGTTGGAAGACCAAGAAGAAGAAGAAGTACTATAGAATAAATAACTAAACACCTCTTCACCTCATCACTTGATATTGTGGAAAGACTTGAGGCAGTGGTGGATGATGAAGCCATCTTTGGTAACTATAGCTTCTTGTCCTTGAAGGCCACCATAGCTCCTGTAAATTCTGCCAAAGGGGGAGGGGTTAGCAAGGGAGTGTTGACATCTTGAACGTTCACTACTAAAAGACCCCAACATTCTTCTTACGCACTGTACCTTTAATTGTGTATTACATGTACACACATATATACATACTTACAAAATGCATATAAACTCATGTACATATTGTGTATTCTCTCTCTTTCACAGGGATCTACAGGACCTAGACGACTCCACACAGCTTCCTCTGCTCTGCCACTTCTCTGAGACAGCAGAAGGTCTCACCACTATAAGAGCATTCAGGTAACACACACACACACACACAGCACGCACGCACTCACACACACACACACACACACACACACATACAGACAGACAGACACACACACACACACACACACACACACACACACACACACACACAGTCAGTCAGTCAGTCAGTCAGTCAGTCAGTCAGTCAGTCAGTCAGTCAGTCACTCACTCACTCACTCACTCACTCACTCACTCACTCACTCACTCACTCACTCACTCACTCACTCACTCACTCACTCACTCACACATTTGTTATGCCACCATATGCTACACACTACTCATGGTTTTGCATTTCCCCTGGAGATGTCTCATGACGTCTCCATGCCTAATTCAATTATTATGTAAATAAACATGATTCCAGCTTCTGCTGTCGGCATAACATGACTGTATAAATAGACCTGTATGGCTTAAAACACAGCCATGAATTTGATCAAATCATTGCAGGGTTGGTGGTTGAATTCCTATTGCTCTACTCCTCCTGTCCACATTTTAAAGTGTCCTTGAGCAAGACAATGGAGACCTGTTACCATTCACACACACATTCATACACCGATAGCAGGCTAACTATTGGGACCTATTTAGGGTTCAGTGTCTCTTTGCTCAGGGACACTTGGACATGTGGCGGGGAGACGGGGGAACGAACCACCAAATTGCCTATTTTAAAGTGGGTTAATTCACATTAAAAAAGTATCCATCTACACTTTTATTTTGGTGCTTAAAGTGTATTTAATATCAGCCTAACAGCCTTATAACTGTGGTGATAGCAGGTTTAGTTAAGATCTAGCTTGAGTTGTAGCAGCAGAAGGATCCTCTTGTATTTCTGTCTCCTCTCTGTTTCCCATCGCTGGCCTAATCCAACATTAAACAGTCTCACGCTTTCTCCTCTCTCCTCCCAATGGACTTCCAGCTACACACACACACACTGGAGGAGACACACACACACACACACTGGAAGACACACACACACACACACACACACACACACACACACACACACACACACACTGGAAGACACACACACACACACACACTGGAAGACACACACACACACACACACACACAGACTGGAACAGAGACACACACACACACACACACACACACACACACACACACACAGACTGGAACAGAGACACACACACACACACACACACACACACACACACACACACTGGAAGAGAGACACACACACACACACACACACACACACACTGGAAGACGCACACTGGAAGAGTCACAAACACACACACACTGGAGGACACACACAAGCGCGCACACACACACATACAATGACTCTGGTGTTGGGACACATTCTTGGCAAACCTTTTATCTACTGGTCTCCCTCCAAACCGAGTTCTGGTTTATATGTCCATTTCTTTACCATCAATGTATTTCTCCTGTACAACTTGCACTTTCCGTTTAAAACGAGTTGTCTGTTTGAATGTCATACAATGCTTCGATTAATGTCTTTAAAAATGTATCTTTATATTGACTGTAGAGAGTTTTGAACTTTGTCAAAACCTACCTAAATGTTAAAGATATAGTGCGTAACTTTTTATATATAAATAAATGTTGGTTACATTTAGCAATCACCATACTAATTGACACAAAGTTGATTAAGCCTATCAGCTCCACAAAACTCTCTCTGTATTTCTCAGTATGGCAGCGTTTACAAACTGGTGTCTTAAATCTTCATCTCTACATTCCTTAATGGCAATGCTCTTAATGACAATGTTTTCACCTGGAATTTGTTAGACATATTGTTGATGGTTTATGGAGCAAAACCAACATGTTCATTCTACTCAAACATTCGCCTATAAATAGTCAAACGAGAGACACTGAAACATTTGGAGCGGTCTCTTTCATTTTTTCCAGAGCTGCAAATCTAAAGTTGGAATCTTTGTTTCATTTTTGCATCGTGTCGGTGTCCAGGATATTCGCAGAGCAGACTTTGAATGCTTCCATTTTATGGAGCAAGAAATGCTTTGTAGGGGCGCCTTTAGCTCAGTCGGTAAGGCGTCCCCCTCCCGGGCCGGGCCCAGCAGCAGACCCGGGTTCGATTCCCGCCCGCGGTCGTTCTCTGCATGTCACTCCCCTCTCTGCCCCATTTCACCTCTGTCTCTCTGCACTATCAATAAAGCATAAAAATGCCCAAAAAATATCTTAAAAAAAAAAAATGCTTTGTACAGGTCTTTAAGGATGCGTTTTCGGGATGTTTTTTTAGGAAGATGTCTTGTTAATCAAACCATGACCAACATATACATTTGTCCTTTTTTTTCTTTCTTCATTGCCTCTTTGTTGTTTATATGTGATGTTAACTTACTGTGTGTTGCAGACACGAGGCTCGTTTCAAACAGCGCATGTTGGAGCTGACAGACACCAACAACACGGCTTACCTGTTCCTCTCTGCTGCCAACCGCTGGCTGGAAGTCAGGACGGTGAGACACTGCTCTATGGAAACCCACTTTCTCACAGACACTCGTGTATTATTTTATTTATTTTATTTTATTTAAAGGGGCAGTGTGTAATATGACATCATCAAGAAAGTTCTAGAATGCAACGCTCCCTGGGTAACCTCACCCCTTTTGAATAACAACAGAAGCTACGGTGGCCTTCAAGTACAAGAACAATTCTAAATTTTAAACAATGCACCTGATGACATTCCAAAAACATGGATTCCTCCATAAGACTTGCCTGCTCAATGTACAACATGTAATGTAAATATTTGTAATTCTCCGCTCGGGAGGATAATTCAGATTATTGGCAGAAGTGATTTTACACCAATGAGGACATATTTATGAATGAGGATATTGATTTTAGCTAAAAAATTACTTAAAATGTTACACAGTGCCCCTTTAACCTTTTATTTATACTCGAGATATCAATTGTGGTGTGTGGCTCATTTGCAATGATGTGGAGAAACAAAAACAACAATACATACACGTCTTCGGATGGACCACAATGTCATTCAAATTTCAACCTCACATTCGTAAGCCATTGGCCGCCAAAAATATACAATTAAAGGAATTTATGTTTTTATGACCCTTTTACACTTGGTTTATTTGTGGACCTTTTTTTCAAACTTAAACTCTTAAAAAAGTCTGAATTGCAGAATTTGATATATTTTTTTTTTCCCTTTTTATTTATATTCATATATTATGTTATATTTGCGTTGCCTTTGTTTTATGTTGTTTTTATTGTGCAAATAAATCAAATAAATTTTTTTAAATTTCTTCTCTGTCCAGGACTACCTAGGATCAGTGATAGTGCTGGCAGCAGCAGGAGCCTTCATCCTGTTCTCAGAGGATTGTTCTGAAAGTCTGGTCGGCCTCGGACTCACGTACGCTCTCACGGTAAGAGTTTAACTTAAAGGAATACTTCACCCATACGGAACCGGCGTTCTATCATTATAAAATCACTATTATAATATAATGAATGAGTTTTTTCTTCCCTCAGTCTTTCCTCAGTCTTCCTTTGGCCCAGCTGTCCTGTTAATCCTAACCCTACATTTTACCATGTGTGATGTCACACATAGGAAAATGTAGGGT
>CM049416.1:21647500-21652500 GCA_026929865.2 Hyperoplus lanceolatus
TGTGTGTGTGTGTGAGTGCGTGTCTTCTAGATACATCGAACACAAACTGAAAGTTCCTCGTAGCACCTTTTAAAGTTAACTTTCTTCTATTCCACTATTTGCTTTGATCTACTTTTAATCTACTATTTCAGACACAAAATCCAGGAGTTTTTTTCTGTGATGGTTATCTGAGACTGTTAGGGCTGTGTGTGTGTGTGTGTGTGTGTGTGTGTGTGTGTGTGTGTGTGTGTGTGATGTTATCTGAGATGTTAGGGTGTGTGTGTGTGTGTGTGTGTGTGTGTGTGTGTGTGTGTGTGTGTGTATGATGGTTATCTGAGACCATGTTCAAAGGAAAACGATGTTAAAATCATTTTCGGCATCCTGACTAATATATGCTCTAGTTAAACTGGCACCTCTGTAATAATCCATACATGGAGTAAACTAAAGATGGCAGGGTGTATTTCACACTCTGTTGCCGGGAGAGACACACACACTCACATGGAAGTGTAGTGCACACAACACACACACACACACACACACACACACACACACACACACACACACACACACTAACAGTGTGATGTGCCCTAACAGTGTGATGTGAAATCCATCTTTTGTGTCTTTATAAATTCTGGCACACTTGTAAAAAGGGGCAGTGTGAAAGGGAACTGCACCAAACAAAAAAAGTAATCAGCTCTGTATTTCGTCCGGACCAAAGCAAGTGAACTAGCAGAGTTCCCTGGTGTGAATACATCCTAAAACTTTATCTGCATTGATACAAGATTATCCTCATCTATCCGTCCATTTCATATTACAATTTCATACCATAGTTTTTAATATTGTTCAAAATAACAGGTACAGGGGCGCTCCGGTGGCGTAGTGGATAGAGCGTGTACCATATTGGCTCCGGCCAATCCGACCCGTGGACCTTTACTGCAGGTCATCCCCCCTCTCTCTCTCTGCCGCTGTCTCCCCATTTCAACTCTGTACTGTCTAATAAAGCTTGAAAATGCCAAAAAAAAAAAATATATATATATAATGTTTAAAATAACAGGTACGGTCTGAATGTAGGGGCTGATAATGAGAAGGCTTATGACGTTCCCTCTCTAGTCACAACAATGTGTGAACTGTGACACTCTCCGACCAAAACTCCCCTTGAATTGCGCCAACATGTAGCCGCCAGTCTGGTAGCAAACAGGTGTCCCATGTCCCGCTGCGGTGTCATAACTGAAGCTCAAGTTGTGCCTGCCAGGAGAGCAGCACAAATTACTATACCGCATTCTTTCTTTCGGGGGGGGGGGAATGCCCTTGCCCTTGCCCTTGCCCTTGCCCTTGCCCTTGCCCTTGCCCTTGCCCTTGCCCTTGCCCTTGCCCTTGCCCTTGCCCTTGCCCACTGTGCCACAGGCGACCCCACTATACCGCATTCTTAATGTTTTATTCTACCGCCACTTTTGAATGTGCTACTCGTCTTGCGTCGTTGCACAGAGAAACCCATAGGGGGCGCAAAACAAAACAAAAAATTCATGCAATTGCAACACAATTTTTGCGTGTGTGTTTTGTGTGTGTTGCGTGTGTGTTGTGTGCGTGCGTCAGTGCGTGTGTGTCCCTCGTCCCCTTGGTCCGATTAGCTTTAATTTTACTCACCTCACACGCATTTTTTATTTTAAGTAAATATTTTATTTTAGCCCGGCCAATAAGAAGGGTTAGCAACAGTTTGACTCATTTCTTTCCTCTCTCCTGATAGGTTGGAATCTGTGGTCGCACGGGCAGCGGCAAATCCTCTCTGTCTTTGGCCTTTTTCAACATGGTCGACATATTTGAAGGTTGGTCCCGTCTCTCTGTCGCACTGTTATTTTACACTTCTTCCATCTTACAGGTGAAACTCATATTATTAGAATAACAGGCAAGAATTCATGCAAAAGGGGTCCAAGTACTGAGTACATGATAGCCAAAATAAAGGCTTATAATATCTCACTTTGCATGTAATGAGTCTATATAATATATTAGTTTTACCTTTTAAGTTGAATTACTGAAATAAATAACTTTTGCACGATATTTTGAAAAATGCATTTTCCTACAAACACACACACACACACACACACTCACTCAGCACACAGAGTCTCTCACTCACTCACTCACACACACACACACACACACACACACACACTCACTCAGCACACAGAGTCTCTCACTCACTCACTCACACACACACACACACACACACACACACACACACACAGACACACATTCTCCGGTTTCCCTGTACTCAAAAATACCCTTGTACGTGTATTCTAAGCTCTCTCATTTCTCTCTGTGTCCCTCCATGGTTAGTATTATGTTTAGTGTGTTTATGTCTCATCAAAGGGAGGGATGGTTACAGTAAGATGATGTCTGTTTGGGAACGTCGGCGAACGCTTGTTACCTTGAGTAGCTCTAGACCAAAACACAATACTGTCTTGAGTCTTTCAGTCATAGCTTGTGTGGTCATTTTCCTCTCATCCACTTACAGTATAAAGAAGATACTTGGCAAATAGCAATACAAGAAATACTTAAAGGTGCAGTGTGTAATATGACATCAAGAAGAAAGTTCTACAAAGTTCTAGAATGCAACGCTCCCTGGGTAACCCCAACCCTTTAGAATAATAACAGAAGCTACAGTGGCCAGGACAAGAACAATTCTACATTTTAAACAATGCACCTGATGACATTCCAACCAACATGGATTCCTCCGTAAGACTTGCCTGCTCAATGTACAAAATGTAATATTAATATTTGTAATTCTCCGCTCAGGAGGATAATTCAGATTATTGGCAGAGGTGATTTTACACCAATGAGGACATGTTTATGAATGAGGATATTGATTTTAGCTAATAAATTACTTAAAATGTTACACAGTGTCCCTTTAAGAATGAATTGCTCGCGGACGGGTGGGCACTTCTCCCTTCTAAAATGTTTGTATACCTCCGTGACAACGATTGCTGAAGGGCGATAGTAAGGCAAGGCAAGGCAAGGCAAGTTTATTTATATAGCACAATTCAGACACAAGGCCACTCAAAGTGCTAGATTAAAGCTATGGTGCGTAACTTTTTCATATAAGTGGATGTCGGTTACTCTCAAGCAATCGCCAAATGAGTTGACACAGAGTTGATTAAGCCTCTACAAAAACATTTTAATAAGAAAATATAAAATAACATCAGATATTTGAAGTATTGAGAGAAACAAAGGTTGGGAAGAACTGCTTTAACAACGCTCTGCAATAAAGTGTGTCCACTGAATCAATATACTACAGTTAGATTAACATGCACTAACACACACTGAGAAACTAACACACACACACACACACACACGCACGCACGCACGCACGCACTCACTCACTCACTCACTCACTCACTCACTCACTCACTCACTCACTCACTCACTCACTCACTCACTCACTCACTCACTCACTCACTCACTCACTCACTCACTTCACTCACTCACTCACACACACACACACACACACACATACACTGTGACACTGACTGAACCCAGTTATAGGTCTGAGGTGATTTAATTGCTGAGACTAAATAAACTTGGATATCGTCAAATGGCAAATGAACACACACACACACACACACACACACACACACACACACACACACACACACACACACACACACACACACACACACACACACACACACACCGTAGTTTGGCTTTTGAGGAACTGAAGGAGGTAAATTAGACATCAAAAGAGGTTCTGCGTCATCTCTAAACAGTGTGTGTGTGTGTGTGTGTGTGTGTGTGTGTGTGTGTGTGTGTGTGTGTGTGTGTGTGTGTGTGTGTGTGTGTGTGTGTGTGTGTGTGTGAGTGTGTGTGTCCGGCGTGCGTCTGAGTGTTTTTGTGTGTGTGTGTGTGTGTGTGTGTGTGTGCAAATCCTCCCTGTAGTAAAGTCAAGTCTATTTACGCTGGAGAAAGTGTTTATTTAACCGACCCTCCTTGTATTTAGGCTTGGTTAAACACAGCAGGTATTAAAGGGAGATTCTGAAGGTAATTTTGGGTTTGTCGTGTGTGTTTTTATCACTTTAAAGAGCGACATATGAACAAATCCTTCTGTAATAACCTTCAGAATAGTGCTGAGAATGATTATGGAAAGTTTAGTTGATGTAAATGTAAGTGCTTTAGAAGTTGAGATTTTTGGTTCAGAGTATTGAAAAAAACTAATGTTGAGATAATGTCCGTTAAAGATGGTTGTATAGGAGAAATATACAGACGCAAACAGACAAGGTTTTGTCAAATAAACATCTAAATGCTGGGGTATGTGATTTCTGATTGGTCAAAGTTAACATGAGCTGTACACTTTGACCAATCAGAGCGAGGCTCCGATTCTCTGTTCTTATTGGCTGTTGGTACTGTCCATTCACTTTGGCAGGACTTTGTTGGTGTAGAGCGTGTCAGGGAGGGACCATAGGGGAGGGACCAAAGAGAACAAGTGGAGCGGTTGAGGTATTTGGATTTGAAACTCTACCCCAACTGCCATTTTCTCCCCAAATCCTCCACCCCAGCTTTAATGTACATTTTGGACTTTGATTTATACTAGTATGAAAGAAGACATGTTATGGAAGCATGAAACTGTAATTTCTCACTAGGTTGAATGTCTCTAAAGGTGCTCCGAGGAACTTTCTAGTTTGTATGAATTCTAGAACCCCCTTTGGACTAAAAGCGGTAGTGTTTTTACTACGCCAGCTGTTGTTCCTGGGTGAGCGTATACCCCATGACAAAGGCATTAAGAAAAACTATATAAAAAATAGCATTCTTTGCACTGATGGTCTCGTTTGCTGTTACATGTAATTTATGATCATCAGAGGAAACATGAGACTGTTTCAGAAATATTTAAAAGTTCCTCGTAGCTCCTTTTAAGTCAGCAGTCCGTAATGTCTTAAAACCTCAAGTGGTAATCGTATCACTGTGTTTTTGTCTGTATTGAGATGACCGCTTCCAGACAGATTATTCAGGACAAAGATTAGATAACACAGTCACTT
>CM049416.1:21657500-21675000 GCA_026929865.2 Hyperoplus lanceolatus
GTGTGTGTGTGTGTGTGTGTGTGTGTGTGTGTGTGTGTGTGTGTGTGTGTGTGTGTGTGTGTGTGTGTGTGTGTGTGTGTGTGTGTGTGTGTGTGTGTGTGTGTGTGTGTGTGTGTGTGTGTGTGTGTGTGTGTGTGTGTAGACGCGGTGGTGACAGAGGGAGGAGAGAACTTCAGCGTGGGTCAGCGGCAGCTCTTCTGTTTGGCTCGAGCCTTCGTCAGGAAGAGCAGCATCCTCATCATGGACGAAGCCACGGCATCTATAGACATGGCCACGGTGTGTGTGTGTGTGTGGGTGGGGGTGAGGGTGTGTGTGTGTGTGTGTGCGTGTGCGTGTGCGTGTGTGTGTGTGTGTGTGTGTGTGTGTGTGTGTGTGTGTGTGTGCGTGTGTGCGTGTGTGCGTGTGTGTGTGTGTGTGTGTGTGTGTGTGAAATAGGTATAACCCAAAGGTAACAAGGGGTATGTAAACAAAGGGAGTGAGTGAGTGAGTGAGTGAGTGAGTGAGTGAGTGAGTGAGTGAGTGAGTGAGTGAGTGAGTGAGTGAGTGAGTGAGTGAGTGAGTGAGTGTGTGTGTGTGTGAGTGTGTGTGTGTGTGTGTGTGTGTGTGTGTGAATTCTCATCCAATAATTTGTTTTACTAATTTCTCAGTTACAGATAGTAAGGTATCATATACTACTAACACTGTATATTCCTCCCACTGAATCCTATCTGGAAACAAACCTTTACCTTAAATCAAAGTCTTATTGTCATATACAGTAGAACCATTCATTTACAGTCAGTATTTATCTTAAAATGCAAGTAACTTTTTTTTTGTACTTTTACTTTATTAGACTGTGTTGTAGAGACAGAGATGAAATGTGTCAGAGAGGGGGAATGACATGCAGAGAACGACCCGGGCTGGATTCTAACCCGGGTCTGCTGTGAAGAGGACTGAGACTCTATGGGGGGGGGAGAGGGGTCATTTTAATATTATTTTCATATCTGTTTCCTCCCTCCCTCGCCTCTTGCAGGAGAACATCTTACAAAAAGTTGTGATGACGGCGTTTGCAGACAGGACAGTCGTAACGATCGCAGTAAGTCTCTCAGTCGCTCAGCTGGTGTGTGTTAATAGAAACAAATGACTCAGTAAGTCATTAAAGCCCTACTTCACCGGTTGGAATATGAAGGTGTATTGAACTCTAAGATCCTATGAAGTATAAATGTGCAAAAAAAAATTAAATCGGATCATCCTAGCCTGAGAAAAGGCAGAAAGAGTGTTTTATGGTCTCACTGTCTAACCCTACAGTTTCCTTCTTGTGACATCACAGTAAGGGCTAGGATTAACAGGACAGCTGGGCCAAGGGAAGACTAAGGGAAGACTGAGGGAAGAAAAACCTCCTTCATTATATTATAATAGTTATTCTATAATGATAGAACGCTGGTTCCGTATGGGTGAAGTATTCCTTTAAGTGTTTCACATTTGAAATTTAGTTGTTGGAATACAAACAAAGGGGTTTAATTGAACCAGACTTCCATTGAATTCTTAAGATTTCCAGACTTGTTCAGTGCTATGGTTATTTTTCTTCTTAGCTTTATTCGCTTATATCGCACAAATCCTGGATCCTTAATGCAGCCTTTTCCCCTTTTTCACACTAACTGTTTTCCCAACCCTGTTAGTGGAGCGGCTAAGTGCTTATTCTCGTCAGAATCTTTCAGTTGATGATACGAGCGTGAACAGTGGAACAAGCATGAGTCTCCATGTCTCCAAGAAGATTCTCCGAGATATTTGAGATTGTGAATTAGAAAATTTGAAAATATTGGGTTTTTTAATTTTAATTTTTTTTTTTTCATCTTTCGTCTCGGACACACGTCTTGTACAGTGACCCATGGAGACCGCTCGTGCCAATGTTAACGCTTGTATCACAAATTGAAAGATTGTAGCTCTTATCTGCTCCCACTATGTATCCTTTACGGTTGATAATCCAAATGCATTTAATGTCTTGGGGAACTTTCACACCTGCAGCGACTGGTTAGATTGAAACAAATGTGTGACAGTTAATCCGAACGTGATTAAAAAAAAACTAAACAACGGATCATTCTTACATCTGCTGCGAAACAAGGAGGCAAACTAGAAGCGCACTGGTGTGAACGTTCTCTTACGGCCTCCACACACATCCTGCGTCTTCCTCTGGAGCGCGTCGCCTTACCTTACTGCTGCCTCTCTCAGAGTTTTCTCGGACACACATGGAACGTCTCAGCAGCTGTTGCAGCGCTGCTTCTAAAAGCCCTGTCTTTCTACATAAAGTTTTCATAGATAATTTCCATTAAAAATTAAGTTATTTCATGTCATTTATGATGCTTATGATTTATATTGAGTCTGGACAGTAATCCGTGCGCCCCATTGCTTTTTTTTTTTTTTTTTGTCACATTTTCGCTTGTTGGAAGTTTTGTTTTGAAAGGGACACACCAGGAAATGGTGAAACTACAGCAAAAGCTGCCGGTGTGAAGTCAATATGACTCTCAGCAGAGTATTTCTCTATCAGTTAAAGCAGAGAGACCCGAGAGAGACGCGCGGCTCTCAGAAAACAATAGGCTCCTCCTCCTGAGGTAGTGGAGTGCCTCCGACGGGCATCAGCAGTGCGTCTGAGGTTGGATGTGTGTCCGCTCTAGGTTGATTACATGGTCAGTGACAAAAAGTCAGACGCAGACGCTCAGTAGACGCTCAGTAGAGGCTCAGTAGAGGCTCAGTAGAGGCTCAGTAGAGGCTCAGATAGAGGCTCAGTAGAGGCTCAGTAGAGGCTCAGATAGAGGCTCAGTAGAGTCTCAGTAGAGGCTCAGTAGACGCTCATTAGACGCTCAGTAGAGGCTCAGTAGAGGCTCAGTAGAGGCTCAGTAGACGCTCATTAGACGCTCAGTAGAGGCTCAGTAGAGGCTCAGTAGAGGCTCAGTAGACGCTCATTAGACGCTCAGTAGAGGCTCAGTAAAGGCTCAGTAGAGGCTCAGTAGAGGCTCAGTAGAGGCTCAGTAGACGCTCAGTAGAGGCTCAGTAGAGGCTCAGTAGAGGCTCAGATAGAGGCTCAGTAGAGGCTCAGTAGACGCTCAGTAGAGGCTCAGTAGAGGCTCAGTAGAGGCTCAGATAGAGGCTCAGTAGAGGCTCAGTAGACGCTCAGTAGAGGCTCAGTAGAGGCTCAGTAGACGCTCAGTAGAGGCTCAGTAGAGGCTCAGTAGACGCTCAGTAGAGGCTCAGTAGAGGCTCAGTAGAGGCTCAGTAGAGGCTCAGATAGAGGCTCAGTAGAGTCTCAGTAGACGCTCAGTAGAGGCTCAGTAGAGGCTCAGTAGAGGCTCAGTAGACGCTCAGTAGATGCTCAGTAGACGCTCAGTAGAGGCTCAGTAGAGGCTCAGTAGAGGCTCAGTAGAGGCTCAGTAGAGGCTCAGTAGACGCTCAGTAGAGGCTCAGTAGAGGCTCAGTAGAGGCTCAGTAGAGGCTCAGTAGAGGCTCAGTAGAGGCTCAGTAGAGGCTCAGTAGAGGCTCAGTAGAGGCTCAGTAGAGGCTCAGTAGAGGCTCAGTAGACGCTCAGTAGAGGCTCAGTAGAGGCTCAGTAGAGGCTCAGTAGAGGTAGGATGTGTGTGGGAGCCGTTAGATGTGAAGTCTATCCTCTTTGTCAATTCTTTCACTTTTTTCCTCCTGTAAAACTGTCTTGTCCTCTTGTTCCCCCTTTCTTTCCTTGTCCTCTTGACCACTTTCCCTCTTTCACCCACTCACTCCATCTTCCCTTTCTGTGTGTTCCAACTATTCTATCCTTCCAATCACTCACTCACTCACTCACTCACTCACTCAACAACCCCTCCTTTCCCTCTATCCCCCATCATCTATCTATCCATGCTCTATCTATCTATCTATCTATCTATCTATCTATCTATCTATCTATCTATCTATCTATCTATCTATCTATCTATCTATCTATCTATCTATCTATCTATCTATCTATCTATCCCTCCCTCCCTCCCCCCCACCCTCCCTCTCTCCCTCCCTCCCTCCCTCCCTCCCTCCCTCTCTCCCTCTCTCCCTCCCTCCCTCTCTCCCTCCCTCCACCCCACCCTCCCTCTCTCCCTCCCTCCATCCCTCCCTCTCCCTCCCTCCCTCTCTCCCTCCCTCCATCCCTCCCTCCCTCCATTCATCCACATAGCACCGAGTATCCACCATTCTAGAGGCGGAGCAGGTGTTGGTTTTCTCCTCCGGTATCTTGGTGGAAAGCGACTCTGGGCCCAACCTGCTCACACAAGAAGACAGTCTCTTCAGTGTGCTAGTGCGAACACACAAGTAGAAACCAGAAACACAGACGCCATTTTGGATCTACCGGTCTTCCTTTTCCCTCCATTTCGGCTCTATTCGTCTCTTTCTTTTCCTGTTCACTTTTCCAACTTCCTGCTTTTTCCTGAACTGCTTTCCTGAGTCATAGCTGGAGTCTGCTGCCACTGACAGCCTGGTTGGTATTAAAGCCAAACTATCATTTATTTTTCATTTAATCTGTCTGTCTGTCTGTCTGTCTGTCTGTCTGTCTGTCTGTCTGTCTGTCTGTCTGTCTGTCTGTATGTCTGTATGTTTTACCACGACAGCTGTTGTTCCTGGGTGAGCGTATACCCATGACAAAGAAATTAAGAAAAAACTATATACAAACAGAATTCTTTGCACTGATGGTCTCATTTGCTGTTACATGTCATTAATGATCATCAGAGGAAAAATTCAACTGTTTCAGAAATATTTTAAAAGTTCCTCATAGCTACTTAAACTAGCATTTTTAGTATTGTCTCAGTGTGGTATCGCTACTTATACTAAAGTGAAATTATCAAATCTTCTTCCATCACTGTAATGTAGTTAAATGGTTACCTCTTTCTTCATATCCTAATTATGGTAAATGGACTCCACTTATATGGCACTTTTCCCTGGTTTTTCACAGACCCAAAGCACTTTACATTGTTTTGTTCACATTCACCAATTCACACTCACACATTCATACACCGATAGCAGCAGCAGCAGCTATTAACCACTATTAATTTATAACATACAAACAACAAAGACATAAGACAGACCTACAACCTACCCTTCCTCACACACACACACACTAACACACACACACACACACACACACACACACACACACACACACACACACACACACACCACACCCCACTCCTCCCAACCGCAGGACTTACAAACAATCAAATAATACGTTATAGTAATAATTTAACACTTTCTACGGCTAATTATAATTTGTCTAATATTTTTCTCCCAGCATCGAGTCCACACCATCCTAACAGCCGACATGGTGATCGTGATGAAGCGAGGGAACATCTTAGAGTCGGGGACGCCAGAGACTCTGTTGGAGCAGGAGGACGGGATGTTTGCATCGCTAATCAAAGCCGACATGTAGACGCCACGGCAACCGACAACGCAACACCAACGCAACACACCATGGCAATGCAACATGGCAACGGTGACAGAGCTCATCAGTTGGTTGATCTAATCCTATGGTGTTTTTTAATGTAGATTTTTTTTAGATTTTTTTTTATTATTATTATTTTATTTTTAAGTTTTTTTTTTCTTTATTTTTCTTTTTTTTTATAATGATTTTTTTTATATATATTAGGGTATTTTAATCATTTATTGACAGTTGGCTGATTTTGAAGTACAGAGTGCAAATAGGGACGCACTCTCCCCACTACACCACAGGACCGTCCCAATGAAGATTTGTTTTCTCAACGAAGTGGAAGGGACCTCTGTGACACTTCAACAGACCAGGAGGGATGCAATAATGGAGTGTGTGTGTGTGTTTCTTTGAGAGTTGATACATTTGAATAGCCTTACTCAATTCGTTCAGTCAGTTGGCAAATTACATACTTTTCCCTTTTCTCTTAAAAACCTTTATCTACGGCTCCGGAAAAAATAAGAAACCAGTCTGGATATTTTTCTTAAATCTTCATCTCTACATTTCTTATTGAAAATGCTCTTTAATGACAAAAAATTTATTGGAATTTGGTAGAAATGTTGTCAGTACATTATATTGTAAAACCAAAATGTTCATTCTACTCAAACACATGCCTTATAAAGAGTACAACGAGAGACACTGAACATTTGGAGTGGGTTTTTTTCATTTTTTCCAGAGCTATAAGTTAAATGATGAAGCAATTGCCAAGAGATTTGTATATCTATATATATATATATATATATATATATATATATATATATATATATATAGTATAGGGGAAGGTGGGGTGATTTGTGCATTTTGGAAGTTGCAAAACCCCTTGTTTCTAGAAAACCGTGGAAGAAATTGGAAATGTGACCACATATTTAAGAAGAGCCATCCATTTGACTCATCCTGTAAAGAAGGGAGACACAAGGAATAAGATATAAGCACATTTAAGCTCAAAAAACTGTGTTTTGCCTTTCAAAGTAAAATTTCCATGATCAAGGTTTTTTGATTATTGTGTCTGAACAATTATAGACACGTTTGAAAACATTTGACACATGTTTTAGTGCTTTGGTATGCTACACTTTGAGTCTATATAGTTAGCACAATGTCAACCCTAAATTGCTGCATCATGCCTATTATCCAAAATCCTGGGGATGGGGTGATTTGTGCCAAGGGCCTGGGTGAGTTATAAGTAAGTAAGTAAGTAAAATGTATTTATAAAAGCACATTTATGACAGTTTGCACTGTCCAAAGTGCTGTACATAGTGCATTCAGTAGGTAAACAATGAAGGTAAAATAACAATAACCAAAATAAAAGACGTAAAGCCCATACATCCACATAAACACAGATAGTAGTGCAGAGGTAAGTAAGTAGTGCAGAGGTTAATGGGGAGGAAACACCAGGGTGTACATATGGGTTTTGAGCCTTGATTTAAAGGCAGAAATGTAGGGGGAATCACATTTGTCAGGTGGCAGTTGGTTCCACAAGCACGGAGCAACTAGTGCAAAGTACATTTCTGAGAGTTGTGCCAGTGGCATGGCTGTATACGCTGGTCACCAAAAGAAAGTGATAGTCTACAGTAGCTCAGGAGAGAGTGACATCTCAATTCCACTTAACGACACCACTGATGAGAGTTCAGATGGCCAGAAAGATGATGATGGTGACTTTGTCATTGTGACACAATGACGCACAAATCACCCCACTACGTGGGGTGATTTGTGCGACAAGACAACTTTTTTTCCGAAAGCTATATTTCTTAAACAGTTTATTCCAGATCCAAAGTTTTTATTGCCAGGGATGCACAACATCCTGAAATATATGTACATATTTGAGTTGGAGACATAACTGTCAAGGCCTCACTTTAAAATCACTTTGAGTAAAAAGTTGCACAAATCACCCCACCTTCCCCTATATAGAAAGTCACCAAATTAAGGATTTCAATTCTGTCTCCTAGCGGATTTTCGAACGATAAACATATCATCATTTGACAATCAAGCACAGGACTGTTCATTGCGCGGATATGTTAAATATGACTTAGCAGAATTTAAACTGAAGCTGATTGTACGGACTGTGTCATGTAATACTGTTGTTGAGATGTGTATTTGTTAGCTTTTAAATTGAGCCAAACTGTTTCCGTCCGTTAAGGATCATTTTAAACTGTAAGAAATTCTTTAATTATCTTGTTCAAAAATATTTGTTACATTTTGAAACATATGTACAACACGTATCACATATTTTTTTTTGTAATACTTTTAAAAAGTCAACAAGGTGTCATGAAGGTCACTTCAGCGCTGCTATATAGTCAAGAAAAGACTGAAATATCTGTTTAAATTTCTCTACTTTCCCTGAAATCTCATAACGGATTTTCTCCATATATCGAGTACTAGAGAACTCCACTCCATGTATCACATTGTTTTACTGTTTGTATTATACAATAATAAGTTAACCTGTATTTTAAAATCTTTTTTTTTTTAAACAAAGGGCGTTTCAGGTGGAACGCGTTTGTCGCCCCTGACGATGCATTCTCAATGGAGAGGCGAGCGGGCAGAGAGAAGGCGCAGCGTTCTGTCAGGTGGCACGACAAGCGGGCGCACTGCCGTGGAACTGTCGCTTCCGTGCTCGTCGAACGCATGCGCGCGCTCGTAGGAGCCGTTGGAAAAGTTGAGAACTATTTATCGTTTCGTCGCGGCGGATAAAAAAACCACAATCGCGCTCCTCCGTCCGTCACTTCACACGGGGAGCGCAAAGTGAAGCCGCGGTGCCAGGCGACAACGCGAGCGGAATGTCGCCTACCGTCTGAAACGGCCTTTAACTATGCTTTTGTGCTCTGCATACACCAATGCATTGTACAGTGTCATGAAAAGGGGTTCAATTCTTTATATTTTAGACCCTGTTTCAGTATGTGCTACATTTGTTTTACATTAAGTTCTGCCATAGAAGTAAAACTGATAGAACGGACACTCAATAAGCATTTTTTTTTTGCATTTTGCATTTTCAAGCTTTATTAGATAGTACAGAGTTGAAATGGGGAGACAGACAGACAGAGAGAGAGAGAGAGGGGGGGATGACCTGCAGTAAAGGTCCACGGGTCGGATTTGAACCCACGACCACTGCAACGAAGGCTGGAGCCAATATGGTACACACTCTATCCACTACGCCACTGGAGCGCACTGAAATATGGATCTTTTTACCCTGGTATGCTTCTATGTGTTACTCTGTTCTATCAGTCTTATTTCTAGTATTTCTTGGCCTACACACTAGTACAAACACTGTAGGGTCGTGGCTCCGGCTGCCACCCGCTGTCTGTCTGCAGTCGTGCTTTGCTGAAATATATTATCCTACGTGGGACAATAGACACCGAACACAAGCTCCTATTTACTGCAGAGATCTTCCATGATAACGTGGACTGATTGTGATTCTTAGAATAACAGTTAAAAGTTGTTTTTAAAGGTGCTACGAGGAACTTTTAAATATTTCTGAAATTTGACATGTTTCACTCTGATGATCATGAATTACATGTAACAGCAAAAGGAGACCATCAGTGCAAAGAATGCTATTTTTTATATAGCTTTTCTTAATGCCTTTGTCATGGGTATACGCTCACCCAGGAACAACAGCTGGCGTAGTAAAAACACTACCGCTTTTGTCCAAAGGGGGGCGCTAGATTGAACACAAACTGGAAGTTCCTCGGAGCACCTTTAACACAGAAATCAAATGTTAAACAGTTTAGTTGTTGAAAGAATTCAAATACTTCTTTAAAAAAAAAAATGGTTGGTTTTTCAGTAGAGATGCGCTAGCCACTATTTTTCAGTTCCGATCCGATTTCGATGTCTGTGTTTTCGGATACTGTCTGATATCATAACCATTATTGAGAAAAACATTTTGGTTGTGATAGTTTGGTTATGTGTGAGGTTTTGAAGGCTTAAGCAACTAAGCAATTCTAATCTGAAAGAGCAAAACATTTACAAACATTCAGAACAGTTTAAAATGTCTTCCATCCTAATTATTTTGACCGGCTTTGAACAGGTTTAATACATAATTCTATAAAAAAAAAAACGTTTTCCTATTAACAGTCTTGAACTTTTGAATTTTTAATTAACTTGTCCTTTTTCAGAACACTTGATTGATTGTGCATCGCCTATGCAAAACATTTAACATAATCTTTCTTCCTTTTCACTGCTTAAGATTAAAATCACATAAACATAAACCTACAACGTGATTTTTTTTTCCTATGAATCAATAGTTTATAAAAAAATAGACATTTTAGGGAAACATGGACACCGCTCTCTTGACTTTACTGTTAATATTAAGCCATAGCCAAAAGCTGGTTAGCAAACGTTAAAATTCACATTTTTAGTGTCACTATTTAGCCATAGTTCTTTTTTTCAACTTTTTCTTGAATCACTCGTCCCCATGTCTCCCTGTGACTTGTGCTATTGTCCCTATTTTATATAACTGTGTTTGATTATATTATACTTAAAGGAATACTTCACCCATACGGAACCGGCGTTCTATCATTATAAAATCACTATTATAATATAATGAATGAGGTTTTTCTTCCCTGAGTCTTCCCTCAATCTTCCCTTGGCCCAGCTGTCCTGTTAATCCTAACCCTTACTGTGATGTCACAAGAAGGAAACTGTAGGGTTAGACAGTGAGACCATAAAACACTCTTTCTGCCTTTTCTCAGGCTAGGATGATCCGATTTAATTTTTTTTTGCACATTTATACTACATAAGATCTCCGAGTTCAATACACCTTCATATCGCCAACCGGTGAAGTAGGCCTTTAAGGCAGTTGCACACCGGGCGCGACGCGAATAAACAGCACGAAAAAGCAAATATTTTGGAATGTGAATTTTAAAGCGTCTCACTATCGGAAGCTACGTTTTAGAAAAATCTCTGAACTCAGTTTGAAAAAGTTAAAAGCCGCAAATTTACAAAGCGAAATTATTAAGGCGCTGGTGTGGAAGCTTGTATTGACTCTGTATACGTCGTTCGGTAATTATTAATCAACGTGCTAATTAATCGGACGAATAAAACGCGCCCGGTGTGCAAAGGCCTTTACTGTTGTTTTTGAAATTACACTTTTTAATGACTTTGTACTGTACAGACTGAATGCCTAATAGATTCTTTTTGCAAGAATTTCAGCATTATTATTATTTTAGTGTTTGTGTGTTTTTTATATTGCGCTCGCAGAGGTGTCATCTCAAGAAGTATTTCTTTTCTCTGTTACAATTCTGTCAACACTTATGCAATGTGTTGATTTGAACCCTTATCTTTGATTTTTACATTCAATCCCAGATGTCTCTCCGACGTGCTGTCTATTTTTCACTTGTGTGTGCGTGTGCGTGTGCGTGTGTGTGTAAGTGAGTCTTTGCGTGAGGGGGTATTTTTCACTGGGGGGTGTGTGTGTGTGCTTGCGTTCGTTTGTGCGTGTGTGGTGTGTGTAAGTGAGTCTTTGCGTGAGTGAGTGTGTCTGTGTGTGTTCGTTCATTCGTGTGTGTGTGTGTGTGTGCTTGCGTTCGTTTGTGCGTGTGTGCGTGTGTGTGTGTGTGTGTGTGTGTGTGTGTGCGTGTGTGCGTGTGTGTGTGTGTGTGTGTGTGTGTGTGTGTGTGTGTGTGAGACAAATTCTTATTTAGGTGACTTTTGGGGACACACACACTCACACCATTTGACCTGGGACTGCTTGTGAAACTTGGGACAAAAGCTATGTCCCCCTATTGGTTAAAAAAGCAGATTTAAATCATTGGTCATATTAGAGTGTGTGTTAGGTTTAGGCCGTTACTGTCTGTGGTTATGGTTATGATGAGGCTTTCCCATAGGAAAAACCCATTGACTTGTATCAACTCATTTCCAGGAAATAATTGTAAGTCTATT
Source organism: Hyperoplus lanceolatus (assembly GCA_026929865.2). NCBI lineage: Eukaryota > Metazoa > Chordata > Actinopteri > Uranoscopiformes > Ammodytidae > Hyperoplus > Hyperoplus lanceolatus. The sequence continues at coordinate 21,668,833 of CM049416.1, forward strand.
TTGATTATCCCCCAAAAGTGACCTAAGACATCGTGTGTGTGTGTGTGTGTGTGTGTGTGTGTGTGTGTGTGTGTGTGTGTGTGTGTGTGTGTGTGTGTGTGTGTGTGTGTGTGTGTGTGTGTGTGTGTGTGCGTGTGTGTGTGCACAGTTCAGAGACTTCTTGAATCGTCATTAAATACAGCACATGGGTGAAAAATGTGCGTTCCTTTAGGATTGACATTGACAGTCCATACACACACGCACACCTACACTTCACACACACACACTCACACACACACACACACACACACACACACACACACACACACACACACACACACTTCTTTGCTCTCATGAATGCACATTACAACTCTTAAAGAATGCAACTCAATACCAGATATAATTTAAGTACAGGTTTATTTTGTTTTATTTTATTTTATTTTATTTTATTTTTTTTTTTTTCATTTCTCTTAGATGTATGTAAATGTACATTCTGTATATCCAAGACATTTTGACACGGACACAGCAAACTATTATTATGCGTGCCTGATTTTTTTTTACTCTTGAAATGGAAATAAAATGTTTTGAGTGAAGAGAGCCTTGTGTTTCTTTCTCAATAAACCTGAAGCACATTATGCCATTCAACACTGATGTACACACTGTAGTTGGCCTAGTTAAATATTGCTCAATGGCGCCCCCTGGTGACTACATTTCATATTTCTAGATTTTAATTCCCTGAAAGGAGCGTCGACTTTTTTTTCGATTTTTCAATTAATACCCAATGTACAAAAATGTTTTAGTGATATGACAAAAGCAAAGGCTGAAAATGAGATTATGATATGATACATTCAAAAAAATACATCTTAAACAATAACAGCAGAATTTCCGTTCATTTAACTAATTAAAGTCTGCTATTAAAATACATAAGTAAATAAATAAAAATAAATAATTAAAATTATATCAAATATTTTTAAAAAAAAGTTATCTTTAATAATGTAACATGATCTCTTCATCTGTCCTTGCCTTATTTATACGTAAATCCATCTGCATTAACTGCACAGTATGTACTTATAAAATGTATCTTAATAATCCAAAGTTAGAGGAAAATGTTCTGTTCCACCGGTTTTTAGCCTTTAAAGGTGATATTTTACTTGTTTGAACCCCTTTAAAGTTTGTACAAGTAACGATAACGTGGGAAATGTGCATTCAATTAGTAATTTAAAGTCAGATATAGTTTCGTGTTTTCCGATGGTCCGTGAACGGCTCGTGAAGGCAGCAGCAGCCTGGTCTGCTCTCGAGCTCTGGACTCTGGAAGTTTTGGACTACGTCAACAGGAGAGCGAGGAGCCCGTCCCAGCCCTCAGCGCGCGCCCTAACATCCCCAAATGTCCACACAAGGGAAAGGACCTCTCTGGCTCCTATAGCGTCTGTTAGCGCTCTCTAAGCTACAGGTGGACATGCGCCATCCGTGCGTAAATGCGCACTGACAACCCACTATTCAGAACAACATTTAAAGTACTTCTTTTTGCTATTTTAAAGCAGCTACAAACTTCAAGATGCTGGCTAGGAAAAGCATCATTCCAGAGGAGTTTGGTCTACCGGGTCTGGCCTCTCGGATGCCCCGCAAACCGGTGTTCAGGGACCGGATAAACAAAGCGCGCTTCATCGCCAAAAACGGCTCGTGCAACTTGGCGCACAAGAACATCCGCGAGCAGGGCCGGTTCCTCCAGGACGTCTTCACGACGCTCGTGGACCTGAAATGGCGCTTCACGCTGGTCATCTTCACCACCACGTTCGTGAGCAGTTGGCTTCTGTTCGCCATGAGCTGGTGGCTCGTGGCCTTTGCGCACGGAGACCTGGACCCCGACAGAGTCCACGCGAACCACTGCGTCAATGAAGTCAAGTAAGTTAAGACACAGACAGACAGACCTATAGGCTATACATGTATAATATAAAGAGTGTCATAGCATACATGGAATAGCATAGGATACTTCTGCTCAAATTTACGAGGTCAAGTAAGTTAAGAAACAGACACAGAAATATTATAGGCTATAAACACAGAGAAATGTTAATGGTATAGCCTAATAATAATTAACATGGTAAACACTGCGTCAATGAAGTCAAGTAAGTTAAGAGACGCACAGAGCAATGTTAATGTTATAGATGTGTAATTAAAAGAATGTTAGCCGTTTCACGTTTTCATCTACATTAGCGTGAGACCCAAAGTGATTAGATGCTAATACAGGTGAACGCGAACCACTGCGTCAATGAAGTCAAGTAAGTAAAAAGACGGAGACAGACAGACCTATAGGCTATACATGTATATCTAGAGAGTGTCATTTAGGATGTTAAAGTAAGTTTAACGACAGACGCAGATATTGGCTATACACACAGAGCAATGTTAATGGTAAAGTTATGGTCATTGATATGGAAATTAACATGGTAACTACTGCGTCATTGAGGTCAAGAAAGTATACAGACACACACACAGACCTATAGGCTAAACATGTAGCCTAAAGTTAAAAGAAGAGTGCCATTTAGATTGTTCAAATGTGTTTTAATTATAACTGAACCGCTGCGTCAACGAAGTCAAGAAAGTATACAGACAGACACAAACAGAGATCAACCAGAACCAGACTCAGAATCGCTTTGCCTTTTATTCGCCAAATGCATCAATGGACACACAGGAATTTGACTTGGCATCCAGATCCAGCGCTTATCACACAACTAGACACTAGACAGTAAAATGTGCATAGCTAGAAGACAGGATATTAAAATTGAAAATATTATAACTGTACGATTAAAGATTGTAATTTACGTTGTTAAAGTGTGTTTTAATTGTGACCCCCTTTCCATCCATCCTTACTTGTTGATAACTGTCCTTTAGCCAATCAAGCAGTTTTCTCTTCATACAGCAGATCAAGCGGCAACTGCTTTGCATTAGAATAAATAACTGTCCAGTTTGTTAGTGCCCTTGTTCAGATTAGCCTACAAGTCCTGAGGGTGAAATGCAGTGTCGCATCTAATCAGAAGTGCTAAACGCATCTCACAGGTGTAATGTAATACTTAGGATAGAATAGAATAGCCTAGCATTGGATAATTCTGCACAAACAGCACTTTTGTTCATGATATATTCTTTATTTTAACGAACGGGACCCATTGCGTCAACGAGGGCAAGTAAGTAAAGACACAGACAGATGTAAACAGTAAAAGTTAGCATTTTTTTTTTTACTACACTGCATTTACTCCATGACAGTTTTCAGCTGTTTCCTAATTGTCAGCACTTCATAAATTAGCGTGAGATCCAAAGTGCTAGGTAGAGGTAGCCGATATGATATTGAAATTGAACCAGTGCAAGTACAGAAGGGCAGAAGGGTCAAAAAGCAGTGGAGTGCAGAGTATTGTAAAAAAAAAACGCGCTTTATGTTTTTGATTGTATTATTTATTGTAACAAATGGGATTGTCAAAGTGAGTTTAATGAGACTGGTTGAAATTCGATTTTTGCGGCCATTTTCTATCCATCTTAAACTTAAATAAAACATTATGACGTGGGAAGATTAACGATGACGTACGCAGAAGGGGCGGGGTTAAATAAGTGAGGGTGAACTTCTTACCCCAACATCCTTTTCGGATATGTAGCCTAAACCCAATTTTTAAGTATTTGTCAATAAGATAAACGCAATGCTAAATATTTTGAGAGAGCGAGAGAGAGGGAGAAAGAGACAGAGAGAGAGAGAGTGTGAGAGAGAGACAGGGGAGAGGGAGAGAGAGAGACAGAGAGGGAGAGAGAGAGAGAGAGAGAGAGAGCGAGGGACAGAGAGGGAGAGAGAAAAGTGTGTGAGAGAGAGAGAGAGAGGGAGAAAGAGACAGGGAGAGAGAGTGTGAGAGAGACAGGGGGAGAGGGAGAGAGAGAGAGAGAGAGAGAGGGACAGAGAGGGAGAGAGAAAGTGTGTGTGAGAGAGAGAGAGAGAGAGAGAGACAAAGAGACAGATATTAATTGTGACAGGAAGTCAGGGAACTTTTGCCCAGAAACATTGTCAGGGGAAATATATAAAATGGGGTTGGAAAGTTTAGCATGTCCATCTTACTCTAGCTCATCCATAACGCTTCCTGCCTTACATCCGCTTTTTATAACATTTCCACTGTTTTATAAACTTTAAAGGTACATTGTGTAACTTTGGCTGTGTCAGAAAAGTGCACTTTTTAAGATATATATTCTCATAACTGAATAAACAAACTTTTATCTCAAGAAAATGTGATCCCTGGAACACTGTTTGAAGTTAGAAAGCTTCCTGAAAAGTTACTGTTTCACTGTTGTTGTTGTTGTTGTTGTTTACAGCAGCAGGGCCCACAGTTTGGTTTACAAACATATTCTAGTCTTAACGTTTGGTTCCAGGTTCCTCGGAATATGTTTTGCTTTGATTTATGATGATAGAATTATTCAATACTAAGAATTATGTAGAGAAAGTCCTTGAAAATATGATTTTTCTTAACTTTTTGATTCAATGCTTTACTTTACTTTACTTTACGTCACTGCATTTCAGAGGGAGATATTAAGTTAAGTTACGTTAAGTTAAAGCTGGGGTATATGATTTCTGATTGGTCAAAGTTAACATGCGCTGTACGCTTTGACCAATCAGAGCCTGGCTCCGATTCTCTGTTCTTATTGGCTGTTGGGACTGTCCATTCACTTTGGCACGACGTTGTTGGTGTAGAGCGTGTCAGGGAGGGACCATAGGGGAGGGACCAAAGAGAACAAGTGGAGCGGTTGAGGTATTCGAATTCAAATCTGTATCCAAACTGCCATTTTTTCCCCAAATCCTCCACCCCAGCTTTAAGTTAAGTTGCTTTATTCGTCAATTTACACAAGTTACACCAAAATTCATTCTTCGCATCTCCATATATTGCACTTTTTACTGCACTACACTTACCACATGACATGTTAGATTTATCTCCCCTCCAAACTTCTCAAATGGTTTCACTTAAAATAGTAGTTTGAGACGCTAAGTGGTATCTGAAGGGTTGTCAAAATGTTTGTTTGATAGCATTCTGCATTTTGTGCCTTGTGAACATTTTTTAACTCGATTTCATCCCATAACTCATTTAGTTATGTAACAGACGTATAAACAAAATGTCGCCTGAAATGGAACACTGAAAGGGGTCATGAATTCACCCAACATCAGAAATATTCAAAGCTACTTTGAGGAGATTTTTCTTAAAAATATTATAAACAGTAGATTTGCCAAAATGTCAAAGTGAGCTCCAAAGTCACTCTGTACTAAATGAAACTATTCAGATAAGTACAAACAGGTCCTTAAACTTAAAGCTACAGTGCGTAACTTTTTCATATAAATGAATGACGGTTACATTCAAGCTACCACCAAACGAGTTGACACAAAGTTGATTAAGCCTATCAGCTCCACAAAACTCCCTCTGTATTTCTCAGTATGGCAGCGTTTACAAACTGCCCCCCCCCCGCCACTGATGCAGGAGCTCAGAAAAATCCCCAAGAAGAGCCCAAGAAATGTTTCAGTTGTTGATTCTGCTGCTGAGAAAAAAACCTGGATGGATTCATGTGCCATCACAGCAGGCTTTGCCTCATGTAGATGCACCGACAGTGTTGTTGTAATTGCTCAAAATTCCTCATGGGGGGGGGGGGGGCGACAGAACTTACGCACTGTAGCTTTAAGGAAATGGTTTTTTAATAAGTAAAAGATAATCAAATTAACTTTATGTAAATCTGTGTTTCCAGGTCTTTCACGTCTGCCTTCCTGTTCTCCATCGAGGTTCAGGTGACGATCGGGTTTGGGGGACGAGTCATCACAGAACAATGTCCCATGGCCATCACCGTGCTCATCTTCCAGAACATAGTGGGACAGATCATCAACGCTGTCATGCTGGGTGAGACGTGGGCTGTGTTCGACAAGCCCTATTAACGTCCTGCTCTTACTAAAAGCTCTACTAACTTCCTACTCGTACTAAAAGCCCTACTAACTTCCTACTCATACTAAAAGCCCTAACATCCTACTCATACTAGAAGCCCTACTGACGTCCTACTCATACTAGAAGCCCTACTAACGTCCTACTCATACTAACGTCCTACTCATACTAAAAGCCCTACTAACGTCCTACTCGTACTAAAAGCCCTACTAACGTCCTACTCATACTAAAAGCCCTACTAACGTCCTAC
>CM049416.1:21682500-21700000 GCA_026929865.2 Hyperoplus lanceolatus
GCACTCACTTCATCTTAATGTGGTTTGTTTGTCTCTATATCTGAACTCCTCATATGCTCTCGGTTAGCCTACTAAATCACTTTAAAGGTGCAACGAGGAACTTTTAAATATTTCTGAAACAGTCTAATTTTTCCTCTGATGATCATAAATTACCAAGCAAATGAGACCATCAGTGCAAAGAATGCTGTTTTTTTTTAAATAGTTTTTCTTAATGCCTTTGTCATGGGTATACGCTCACCCAGGAACTACAGCTGGCGTGGTAAATACACTACCGCTTTTTTTCAAAGGGGGCGATAGAATTAACACAATCTGAAAGTTCCTCGAGGCACCTTTAATAACAAATATTGGTCACCAACAGTCATTAATACATACAGTTAAATACAACACATTCCTCTAAGTTTTGATGGAAAGTTTTTCTGTTTTTTTTTCATTCTTGTAAGCTCCATATATATATATATATTTCATTTCATTTAACTTTTATTTATCCTCGAGAGACCAATTGAGGGGTGACCCTCATTTACAATGACGTCGAGATCAGACAAATTCCAAGGAAAAACAACAATACACACACAATATTCAATGCAAATACATCAAATACACAACAACAGGTGAAGAGAGAAAAAAACAATTGAAACATTTACATAGTGGTGAAGAGTGGCAGCAATTAAAATTAAATGGGTGAAAGTACAATATAGCCTAATTAAAACAGTTACAGGTAGAGTTTGGCAGATTTAAGATAGTTTGTTTAAATTGATTAAAGGATATGAAGGTATTTAGTTTAATTTGTTGCTGTAAGTTGTTCCAGGAGTCGGGGGCACTGAAGCTAAAAGCTGTCTTTCCCAGCTCAGTCCGGGCTTGTGGGACATAAAGCATAAGCATGTCAGTGGAGCGCTGATAAAGCCCATCTGAAATGTGCAACATGTCTGTTAAATAACGAGGAAGCTTCCCGGTCAAGGCTTTGTAAATAAAAATATGCCAATGTGCATCACGTCTCTCTTTGAGGGAGGACCACCCAACCTTTTCATATATTAAGTAAAGTAAGACAAATTTACAAAGTGGAGCATATCATAAAAATTAAAAGGAGAGACAGGGAAAAGAATGAAAGGGGGCGTGGTTAATTGTTTTATTGTATAGTAAGGTGAGAGAAAAAAATACATTACATACACATCTACTGTATTTATGATCTTACGTTGCTCTGCGTGATGACGTTGACGGTGTCGTAACCCGGAAGTGAGAGTGGGAAGGTGAACGTCTGCTGTCTGCTGAAAGGTAAACAACATGGCTCGCAGAATATTGTGCAGGTCTGTCGGAGTGTTTCAGCTCAGCAGAAACACACCGACGCGATTCTACTCTCAAACTGGACCGGAACCGCTGACATTGAGACAGCAAAGCAATGGGATAAGGTGCGGTGGTTTTATTATGATTATTATTAGTACTTTTATTCAGTTAACGTGTAACTGCACCCTTGTTACTTGTTTTTTTGAGGTAGAAGCTGAATTAAATTACTACTGTTTTTAAGGAACACATATATGCTCGTGTGTTGATATTGAAAACATACTTTAATAACGGTTGTTCTCGGGTGAAAATAGCACATTTACGAATAGAACAGAACATTTAACATCAACAGCAGGTAACAGCGATACACAGTGCGTTTAATTACTACGGCAAATTCGGCTGGTATATTTTTCCTGTGAAAACAATGCCTTTGTAATAATATATGACTTCACGATTTTGGATCTCACTGTTCCTACGTCAGTGTTAAAAGGACCTACGGAATCCTGGAGGGGTCATTGAGAGAGAAGAAAAAGAGATTTAATAATCACTTTAGTATGTCTGTCACAAACTGTATTGAAAAGTTTGCTTTAAAGGTGCAGTGTGTAATATGACATCATCAAGAACGTTCTAGAATGCAACGCTCCCTGGGTAACCCCACCCCTTTTGAATAATAACAGAAGCTACAGTGGCCTTCAAGGACAAGAACAATTCTAAATTTTAAACAATGCACCTGATGACATTCCCAAAACATGGAAGCCTTCATAAGACTTGCCTGCACAATGTACAAAATGTAATATTAATATTTGTAATTCTCCGCTCAGGAGGATAATTCAGATTATTGGCAGAGGTGATTTTACACCAATGAGGACATATTTATGAATGAGGATATTGATTTTAGCTAATACATTACTTAAAATGTTACACAGTGTCCCTTTTAAATAGACAAAATATCTCTGCTACGACATTTTCTTTCTTTTAAGAATTAATATTTCAAATGAAAGAAGGCAGTACCAAATGTGAACCATTAGGCTATACTTTGGCGTTTCATTGTCTGTATTTTTACTGTTTACAAAAGGAACAAAAATACTGAGAAAAAGAAGAAGAATACGGACAATAAACATAATATATTTAATTCATACACAAACATTCTCTAAACTAAAAAAAAATCTGCTATGATTTTGAGGTCAACACTCTTCCTAAGCTCTTCCTACCAAGGCTTTCAAGCAAACTCTATTACAAAGGTTTTAAGTTGTCGTATGTGAAATAAGTTCTTTCTTCCAGGAGAATAATCTTGAACAATCCGAAGAAGAGGAACGCACTGTCTCTGTCCATGCTCGAGTCGCTCCGAGAAAACATCCTCGCTGACGTCGACAGCGACGAGCTCAGAGTGATTATCATATCAGGTAGGTGTGTGTGTGTGTGTGTGTGTGTGTGTGTGTGTGTGTGTGTGTGTGTGTGTGTGTGTGTGTGTGTGTGTGTGTGTGTGTGTGTGTGTGTGTGTGTGTGAGTTAGAGTCATAGACGGATTATGAGATAATGGGCCCCTGGGCACAAACTATTAAAGGGCCCCCCCACTCCTCCCTATCCAGTCCGGTACACTGACTTTTTCGCACAGATACATACAATTAATGGCAACAACATATTAAGGAAGTCAGTGTTTCCCACAGGTTTTTGGGATACTATTGGAGGGACCGTGTACCATGTTGGGGGGTCCGGGGGCATGCCCCCCCGGATTTATTTTTTACCTTTTTAAAGTAAAATGCATCAATCTGGTGCACTTTGAGAGGAAATTTTAGAGGCTACATCAAATCCTGAGATGCAGAAGGAACATAATTCATATTTTTCTTAAACAGATTGGTCAGACCCATGTTCCATGATGGAGGGGCCCATTTCAACAGATAAAGGGTGGAAAGCTTTTTATGAACAATTTAGAATTCACACATAGAAAGCTTATTTCTATGTGTGAGGGCCTTCAAAGCCCCTCATGAAGCCCCTTAGACAGAGCTAGTAATGCTGTTGTTTTTAACTTGCTTTTGTATTTCTCCCCTACTAGTTGAGGGGCCCATGATGATTTCTATCTTGTTAAATTGTGTTGAGTATACTTATATTTAGGCTATTACTTTCTGGACCCTGTTATTGACATGAGTGACTTGACTTTGACTATGCGACATGAAAAGTTACTATCAGTATCTCTGGCTTAGGGCCCCCCTGAGCCCTTGGGCCCCTGGGCCTGTGCCCGGTGTGCCCGTGCAGTAATCCACCCCTGGTTAGAGTGGGAGGTCAGATTTTTAACAAATAATGGCATATATACCTTGTGTGGGTGTGAGTGAGTGAGTGAGTGAGTGAGTGAGTGAGTGAGTGAGTGAGTGAGTGAGTGAGTGAGTGAGTGAGTGAGTGAGTGAGTGAGTGAGTGAGTGAGTGATTGAGTGAGTGTGTGAGTGAGTTTGAGTGGGAGGTCAGATTTTTAACAAATAATGGCATATATACCTTGTGTGTGTGTGTGTGTGTGTGTGTGTGTGTGTGTGTGTGTGTGTGTGTGTGTGTGTGTGTGTGTGTGTGTGTGTGTGTGTGTGTGTGTGTGTGTGTGTGTGTGTATTCCAGCCAACGGCCCAGTGTTTTCCTCTGGTCATGATCTGAAGGAGTTGACATCGGCTACAGGGAGAGAGTATCACACCAAGGTGTTTCAAGCCTGTTCAGAGGTCAGTTCATCTGTTTCTCTCTCTCTCTCTCACACACTGCGGATTTAATTATTTTTGTATTACTCAATTCATCAATTTGTCTGTAAAATGCAATTAAACCTGCAGTGTGTAGAATTTTGGGTTTTATTTCCTAGCAGATTTTGTAGAAAATAATTATAATATCCAGAAGTACGTTTAATTTAGGGCATAATAGCTGAAAAAAAATTTAGAATATTTTTTTTTCCCTTAGTAAGGGTCTCATATATGTCCATATTTCTCCATACCTTGGACCCATGCTTGGACCAAGGCCTATTCGCCGCCATTTTGGAAGTGTCATAGTTGGAATGTCATCAGGTGCATTGTTTAAAATTTAGAATTGCTCTTGTCCTTGAAGGCCACTGTAGCTTCTGTTATTATTCGAAAGGGGTGGGGTTACCCAGGGAGTGTTGCATTCTAGAACTTTGTAGAACTTACTTGATGATGTCATATTACACACTGCACCTTTAACTCTAACAAGTAGCCTACACATTGGAAGAAGAAAGTCAAAGTATGTTTGTACAGTTGATAATTAATTTCTACTTTTTATCTACTGGAGTCTTCCGCCATGACATTTATGAATGTGTGAGTGGTGTGTTCCTGGGTTTTGTAGCAAAAATATGCACACCATGTATACATATGTAAATAAATAAAAAATACACACACACACACATTCACTCACTCACTCACTCACTCACTCACTCACACACTCACTCACTCACTCACTCACTCACTCACTCACTCACACACACACACACACTCACTCACTCACTCACTCACTCACTCACTCACTCACTCACTCACTCACTCACTCACTCACTCACTCACTCACTCACTCACTCACTCACACACACACACACACACACACACACACACACACACACACACACACACACACACACACACATATAACCCTCTGTCTCTCTTTCTCCAGGTGATGACACTAATCCAGGACGTACCTGTCCCGGTCATCGCCATGGTGAACGGCGTTGCCACGGCGGCCGGTTGCCAGCTGGTTGCTAGCTGTGACGTTGCCTTGGCGACAGAGAAGTCAACCTTCGCCACGCCGGGCGTCAACGTGGGTCTGTTCTGTTCTACGCCCGCTGTGGCCATCGGGAGAGCTGTGCCCAGAAAGGTAGGTAGGGGTGTGTGTGTGTGTGTGTGTGTGTGTGTGTGTGTGTGTGTGTGTGTGTGTGTGTGTGTGTGTGTGTGTGTGTGTGTGTGTGTGTGTGTGTGTGTGTGTGTGTGTGTGTGTGTGTCCGTCTATCTATCTGTAAAATCATACAAATACATGATAAAAACATTCCATATTATTGCCTTATTCCAGGTTGCCATGGAGATGCTCCTAACGGGAACCCCCCTCTCTTCCCACAATGCATTGCTCCACGGTCTGATCAGTAAAGTGGTGACAGAGGAGAGACTGGAGGAGGAAACGATGGCCATAGCTCAGCGCGTGTGTCAGGCCAGCAGACCGGTAGTCGCCCTCGGAAAGGCAACATTTCAAAGGTAAGAGAGTGTGTGTGTGTGTGGGGGGGGGGGTGGTTTGTGTGTGTGTGTGTGTGTGTGACAGTTAAAACACACATGATGTCACTTTATTTCGTTTTTGGTATCCATGTATTTCTCTGACGTCCAGGGATATTTCAGATGGGTCTACATAAAACAAATGTCTGTCTGTCTGTCTGTCTGTCTGTCTGTCTGTCTGTCTGTCTGTCTGTCTGTCTGTCTGTCTGTCTGTCTATCTATCTATCTATCTATCTATCTATCTATCTATCTATCTATCTATCTATCTTTCTATCCATCCATCCATCCATCCATCCATCCCCCTCTTTCTCTTTCTCTCTCTCTATCACCTTTTAAAGTAACACATTAAAACTTTCTCCCTCTTCGTCCCCTCCACAGACAGATGGCTCAGGGTCGTGATGCTGCGTATGCTACAGCCTCCCAGGTGATGGTTGATAATCTGGCCCTGAGAGACGGACAGGAGGGGATCAAAGCCTTCATCGAAAAACGCAAACCAGTGTGGACCCATGCGACTGAGAAAGCCCACCACTGATACACAGGCATTTTAAAGGTGCAGTCAGTGAACGAGAGACACAGTGGTCTCTTAATTTTTTTAAATAGATATGGGTCATTGAAAAAGATCCGCTGGCATTTTTAAGTACCATAAAAGGTGGAGTCAGTGATTTTGGAGAACGCTTGTTGTCAAAATCCCAGTGAATATCTCCTCATGATACGCTCGCTACCTGTCTGTACTGTGTGTGTGCTGAAAAACAATGTGAGTGTGAATAGTTAATACACAGCCTAAACCTTTATACAAACAAAGGGTATGTTAACAGAGGGGGCCCACCGTAGCTAGCAACCTGCCTGTTTACAGAGCCTAGGCTGTGTAAAAACACCGGATTCTTTTTGCACTGACACACACAGTGTATATTCACTCAATTTCAAATCAAATCAAATAAATTTTTATTTGTTTTGCGCTTCTCATACTCAGGAAAATCAGAAGAGCCCAACCGTCCCACCCCCACAGACACGCACAGAGACATTACACAAATACATACACGTGCAGACACACAAACTCACACACTCACACATACATTAGCTGTCACTAAAGAGATTTTGATAACAAGCGTTCTCCAGAATCACTGACTCCACCTTTAACACTGTATGGCGATCAGTGCATCTATCCAGCGGTTATTCTGGTCCCAGTCACTGGTGGAAAAGTGTGCACAAGCTAAGTACAAAATGTGTAATTGTTTGCAAAATCGCAACGACTGAAGTTTGATTGTTGGCGTAATTCTGCTGAGCCGGCGTTGTGCCTTTAAAGGGGCACTGTGTAACATTTTAAGTAATTTATTAGCTAAAATCAATATCCTCATTCATAAATATGTCCTCATTGGTGTAAAATCACCTCTGCCAATAATCTGAATTATCCTCCTGAGCGGAGAATTACAAATATTAATATTACATTTTGTCCATTGAGCAGGCAAGTCTCATGGAGGAATCCATGTTTTTGGAATGTCATCAGGTGCATTGTTTAAAATTTAGAATTGTTCTTGTCCTTGAAGGCCACTGTAGCTTCTGTTATTATTCGAAAGGGTTGGGGTTACCCAGGGAGCGTTGCATTCTGGAACTTTCTAGAACTTTCTTGGTGATGTCACATTACACAGTGTCCCTTTAAACAGCTGCAGTGAGGAGATGAGAAGAATATACAGAGATGTTTTAATAGCTGTGTTTCCATCCTCCTAAAAGCGCCACCTAATCCACCTAATTCGTCTTTTCTTTTTTATTTTGCGAACTTTCAAACGATTCACTTCAAACTTGGATGGGAACATGGCTATTGACATAAAGGATTGTAAAGCTAAAGAATGCTGCTGCTAACTGTATGAACAGTGTGTATATAATGTAAAAAAAGAAATGCAATAAATAAGATTATAAACTGGTAGCAGTTGTTGTATTGTGTTCTTTATCAACATGAGATTTAAAAATATATACATACAAATGTTGACCGCATGAGGGCGCCATTGCCCCAGTATAAGTCAAGTGCACATGCAGCAGTGTTCCCGTTACCCTAGTTCCAGGGGTCACCTAACAATATGCGCCCTTACTATCTCTGTATGTGCCTCAGTTTTTACCGTAGATCGTATATAATATATATTAGTATATATATTTTTTTACTCATTCCATGGAATAAAATACATACATTATTGGGATCCGAAGTTATTAACTCACAACTAAATACAAAAATAAATGCCAATACATTTGAATTGTAGCATACTTTATGGAAACGTTATACTATACTTACACTTTGTGGACAGATACGATGTGTGTGTGTGTGTGTGTGTGTGTGTGTGTGTGTGTGTGTGTGTGTGTGTGTGTGTGTGTGTGTGTGTGTGTGTGTGTGTGTGTGTGTGTGTGTGTGTGTGTGTTACTTTGATCCACTTCAGATTCTCCACATTTAAAATAATCAGCCTAGTTCTCTATCTATCTAGGTTATTTTCTTTGATGTCATTGTTTTCCTAATCCCTCAGATATTTTTCAGTCACAAAAGCATTAATTCATTATTTATATTTATTATTGCTTTATTTCTGTCAACCAAGAGACTGTGTAATAGATGTAATCAAATAAATAAAACAACTTATGTCTTTACCTGACCATTTATTCTTTTCAATTAACTTTATTGAACAATTCTCAATACATTAATGAAAAGTGCTCCATATATCTTTATCTGCTTACATAAAAATAAATAGAATAGAATAAAAAAGTGTGTCTTTGCCCGACCATTCACCCATGTCTAACTTTTCAGCTCGCCCCTTCCAACCAATAGCGTGTCGGCATTTCCATCTTTCACTGACAGCCAATCAGAATGGCCCCTCTCCAACATTCAACGTCTCTCCACGTGCAGCTGGGACCCGAGTTACTATAGTTACAACAAACAACATTTATTCATATTGTTTAATATATAATATGTCTATATATATATATATATATATATATATATATATTGTTAATATATATGTCTATGTATGTATATATTATGTATATATATATATAAAAATCAGATAAGATGTATGGAGTACTTTTCATTTATGTATTGAGAATTCTTCAATAAAGTTAAAAAAAAAAAAACAAAATGACGAATGTTTATGCAACTAGCTAACTAAAGCCCCTATTCTGGGGAGACTGTTTGCGACAAGTTGGAGACTGCATTCGCGAGGGAGTCTCTTAAAACTGTTTAGAAACGTTCGCGGGGGTCTCAAATTCCTCTCATGAGTCGCAGAGCCTCGCAGGCCTGTAGCTTGAAGTTTGAACATGTTGCTGCCGGTGCTGACCCGATAAAACAAACCTACATTCACTTTGGACACTTCGTCACATGTAAAATAATTATTTATTTTTATCTAGCAGAATGTCTAGGTTATTTGCTATGCAGTAAATGATATACAAAATCACTCACATTTGGTTAATATTCCGACAAAAGTATACACACGTGACCTGTGACGTGTCGACTGACCTTTCACCCCTAAGCGAGCAATCCGACATGCCGTTAGCAAATAACAACGCCCGGCTAGCTCAGTCGGTAGAGCATGAGACTCTTAATCTCAGGGTCGTGGGTTCGAGCCCCACGTTGGGCGACATATGTTTTTCGGCCAATTCAGAAAGTATAGGAGTTATGTATTAACAATGACGATCCGTACCATGGGCGACAAGAGTGATTCATGACTGAAGTCTGGTGAGTTGGACCGTTAATGCTCCATAAATGCTAAATGTAGGCCTAGTCGTCTGTTTACACATGCACACACCAAACTGGCGCCATTGCGAAATCAGTCAGATTATTTCAACAGAGCGATGCTGTGAACTAGTATATCATTAAAGCTCAGGATTGCCTGTTTAATGATACATTTTGCCGAAAAAATATTTTTTAAGACCTGTACATAGTGTTTTTTGATATATCTGGCCAAAGATTGTCATTATTAAAATGAAAAAAGTTCCTAAAATCTGCTCTGTAAAAACCTTGGACACTGAAACGTTGAAAAAAGGAAACAGAAATGTACACGTACTCCGTTAGATATTGCCACGTTTAGCAAATCAAATCAATGTTATTATTTGGCATTTTCAAGCTTTATTAGACAGTACAGAGTTGAAATGGGGAGACACACATAGAGATAGAGGGGAGGAGTGGGGGGGGGAGGGATTACCTGCAGTAAAGGTCCACGGGTCGGATTTGAACCCGCGACCACTGCAACGAAGGCCTGAGCCAATATGGTACGCGATCTATCCACTACTACGCCACCGGGGCACCCCCAAATCAATATTTCTGAAGAAGTTCTAATACAACTGGCAACGTTTCATGATATATATAAGTTAAAAATGTTACCCTACTCACCTCAAGTGTCTCTCAGATTCCCATTCCTACATTGTTATTTTGCTGTGCGGTTTAAGGCCCCGATTCCAGAGAAAGTTCATTTTAATATTGTCCCCCTTGTTTTTAAGCCAACAATGTGTTTTTTTAAGGTTTATTTTTAAGCTTTGAAAAGTGCCTTCGTCAGTGGACAAACCTTTGATTTATTGCTTCAGTGTGTAGGACGGGTCATATAATGGTGTGTGTGTGTGTGTGTGTGTGTGTGTGTGTGTGTGTGTGTGCGAGCGCTGTAACATCATACACACCCTTAGTTAGTTATTTATTTCTGTGGGAAGCTACTGCTGAGCTAGTGTACTGTACGCTTCTCATTTTTCAGCACAAAAAAATAAATATAAAATTAATTGTGACAGGCCTTGACTCGAGGGCGAAAATGTCCAGATAGGATGTTCTGTTCTGTTTTTAAACCGCGCACACGGTGTTGAGATCGGCCTTTAGATCAAGGACATAGGGGCATGGCAGCAGCATTTAGAGAGGTGTAATCTCTGATACACACTCCAGGATAGTACACACTAAACAGCTGATTCAAGTGCTTAATAATTTGAGATTTTTGGTTCAAAGAATTGAAAAAAAAGCAACTTTTGTATTGTTTTAATCAAAAAAAGAACTATGTACAGGTCTTAAAAATGCTTTTTCAGCATGTTCTTAAGTACAAAATGTCTCATTAATCAGACAGTTAACAACATATGAACAAATCCTTCTGTTATAACCTTCAGAATAGTGCTAGGAGTGAGTATGGGAAGTTTAGTTGATGTAAGTGCTTTAGAAGTTGAGATTTTTGGTTCAGAGTATTGAAAAAAATAATAATAATTTGAGATAACGGCCGTTAAAGATGGCTGTATAATCGCTTGAAAATACAAATTTGTATTTTGTTTTACTAGCAAAACTGTTAGGAAGGTTTTGAACATTATGATAAAAGTCTTGTCAGAAGTGGGATTTGAACCCACGCCTCCATGTGGAGACCAGAAGTCCCTTTGCTCTGGAAGGAGTGAATCCTTGAGTCTGGCGCCTTAGACCGCTCGGCCATCCTGACATATAAGAATTCATGGCATATAAATGTATACAAAATAGCTCTGTGTGTGTGTGTGTGTGTGTGTGTGTGTGTGTGTGTGTGTGTGTGTGTGTGTGTGTGTGTGTGTGTGTGTGTGTGTGTGTGTGTGTGTGTGTGTCCGGCATAAAGATATGCCCTGCGTTCCAATCCCCATACTTCCCTACTATTTAGTATGCCAAAAAAAAATTTAGGATGTCCCAATACATGCACGTCAATTGTAGTATGCTGAAAATACATAAATGCCCCCACTAACTCCAATTCTATTTTGGAGTATTCGTCTTTATTCTTGACATTTCTTGACATAATGAAAAAATTATCTTCCTTATCTGATTTTTGTTTCTCTCCTGTCTGTGGCCCTAAAACTCTTCTGTACTTTAGTATGTAGTGTAGTAAAAAGAAAGAGTATGTGATTTGGAACGCAGGGACAGTTTAAAGTTAGGAAGTAAGATTTCACTGTTCATGGTGTACTAGTTACTAGGATTTCTTATTTACATACAGTATTATTAAGATTGAAACATTATGATAAAAGTCTTGTCAGAAGTGGGATTTGAACCCACGCCTCCATGTGGAGACCAGAAGTCCCTTTGCTCTGGAAGGAGTGAATCCTTGAGTCTGGCGCCTTAGACCGCTCGGCCATCCTGACAGCTGGGAATACAGGGTACCATAATCAGTCTGTGTGTGTGTGTGTGTGTGTGTGTGTGTGTGTGTGTGTGGGTGTGTGTGTGTGTGTGTGTGTGTGTGTGTGTGTGTGTGTGTGTGTGTGTGTGTGTGTGTGTGTGTGTGTGTGTGTGTGTGTGTGTGTGTGTGTGTGTGTGTGTGTGTGTGTGTGTGTGAGTAACCATACTAAGTCTTGACTGAGTTAGCTAGAATGACTATTTTAAATTGATGCCTAAATATGTCAAGAGATTCAAAATACTCATTTATCTATGATTCATAAATCCATCCATATTGACAATGACTAACTTCTAACTTACTGTATGTTTGTAAAGGTGTAGTCAGTGATTCTGGAGAACGCTTGTTGTCAAAATCACTTCATGTCAAAATCAGTGAATATCTCCTCATGATCTGCTCCCTGTCTGTACTGCGTGTGCACTGAAAAGAAATCTGGTGTTGATACACAGCCTAGGCTCTGTAAACGGGAATGTTGCTAGCTACAGTGGGCCCCTTTTGTTTAAATCCAAGTTTACAGAGCCTGGGCTGTGTATTAAAAAAAATATATATTCTTAAGTGCACACACAGTACAGACAGGTAGGTGATCGTGAGGAGATATTCACTGATTTTGATAGAAAGTGATTTTGACATCGAGCGTTCTCCAGAATCACTGACTGCACCTTTAATAAGCCAGACCCACATCTTCTTCGTCTACCGTACATTTGACCTGTCACTCCAAAGGTTTTAAGAGCCTTTTCTCCATAACATCTCCGTGCCCGCTGCCTGCGACCGCCTAGACCTGGTTTACACGGTTTTGACTTGTATTAATCGCCTCTGTCTCTGTCTTTTTAAATTGTTTATCTTGTTCTATTAAACCTTTATGAGGTTCCTGTCGTAAAAAGCGCTGCTACACTCCAACCAAACCCTCTATAAACAAAAGGTTAAACGAGATACACAATTCAATGTTTAATATCCACAAGTCTGGCTGGGACTTAGATGTTGAATTTGGGTTAAGAACTGTGCTTAAAGCTATATTGCGTAACTTTTTTTCATATAAGTGGCGTGTCGGTTACATTCAAGCCACCGCCCCAAACAAATTGACACAAAGTTGATTAAGCCTATCAGCTCCACAAAACTCTCTCTGTATGTGTGTTTCAGTTGTTGATTCTACTGCTAAGGAAGGGTTAGAAAGGTATTGGACCTTTGGCGTAGATTTTTGGGGATGTACGTAATGCTTGTAAACAGAATATTAGACAAAGAATGTGGGTTGCTGTGTGGATGGATGCACACAGTGTTTTATAAGGTTATGGGGTTCAAGCTACTTTGTAAGATATGACCAAATTGTCGATATACATGTGATTTGAAATTATGAGAAATACAGTATGATACAAAAAAAAAGTCCCATGCCAGAATAAAAGGCCTAAGACATTACTGCAGAGACTGTGCTCAATTTGTTCAAAAGCAGTTCAAACACTGGCAACATTCGCTCAAAAACAGCAGAGCAATTCACACACAGTCAGGAAGGGGACGCAGCATACACACACACGCGCACACACACACACACACTCACACACACACACACACACACACACACACACACACACAAACACTTATAAGCACACACACACACAAACACACACACATGCATACAAAGATGCACTGTACGTATTGTACATGTTCAACAGAGGCTATATACAGGCCATCAACCGCAGTAAACACACACACACACACACACACACACACACACACACACACACACACACACACACACACACACACACACACACACACACACACACACACACACTCTAGTCTTGCTGGCAGTAATCAGAATGCACTGTGTTTTTCTCAGCGGAGTAATTCATCAAAGTGACGGCTGCCAATGAGCCTCAGACAGCCAGAGAATCAATCATCAATCTACCTGCTCTTTGTTTCACACACACACACACACACACACACACACACACACACACACACACACACACACACACACACACACACACACACACACACACACACACACACACACACACACACACACACACACACACACACACACACACACACACACACACACACACACACACACACACACACACACACACACACGTTTGTACGGCTATACTTGTGAGGACATTCATTGACATAATGCATTCCCTAGCCCCTTACCCTAACCCTAACCATCCAAACTAAATGCCTAACCCCAACCCTTACACTAACCCTAACATAAACCTAATTCATACCTGAACCTTAAAACCTAGTGTTAACCCTCAAACAGCCCTTTAAAGGCCTGTCCTTAAAACTTAGTGTTAACCCTCAAATAGCCCTTTAAAGGCCTGTCCCAAAGTGAGAACTGGCCAAAATGTCCTCACTTTTCCAAAAATGTCCTCACTCTTAAGGTCTAAAACTCAAATAGGTTCTCAGAAAATGTTTGTACAAGTATACGCACACGCACCCACACACACACACACACACGCACACACACACACACAAACACACACACACACACAAACACACACACACACACACACACACACACACACACACACACACACACACACACACACACACACACACACACACACACTGGGTCAATGTGAGGCCTTGATTAAACCGTTTTCTGTGAACAAGTGAATTAAGCAGCATATTGTTTCACCTTGGTTGGAAGACACTAATGTGTGATGGATGGGTTCCATCAATGTAACGTGACGTCTTCATATTCATTATCTGTGAAGGAGTAGTCGGACATTTTCAGCTCATGTGTGTGCGTGTGTGTGTGTGTGCGTGCGTGTGTGTGTGTGTGTGTGCGTGCGTGTGTGTGTGTGCGCGCGTGCGTGCGTGCGTGTGTGTGTGTGTGTGTGTTAGAGAGAGATGAGTTAATCGATTGTGTCTGTGTCTGGCTCTAAAGACTGTGTTAATCAATAGTGTTACATTGACAAGGGATCAGATCAGATAAATGTACATGTTTACAGAAGACACTGCATTTTGAATATTACCACAATATTACCTCGTATAAAGGAGAATGCTTGTTGTCAATTTTTTTTTGGGGGGGGGTAAAAATCAGTGAATATCTCCTCCCGATCCGCTACCTGTCTGTACAGTGTGTGCGCTTGTGAAAAATCCATTGTTAATACACAGCCTAGGCTCTGTAAACTGGCATGTTGCTAGATACGGTGTCCACATTTGTTTGGATACCAGTTTACAGAGCCGAGGCTGCGTGTCTTGAGATATTCACTGATTTTGATTAAAAAGTGACACGACTGCACATTTAAAGCTGCAGTGTGTAACTTTGTGTGTGTCAGAGAAGTGAAACATTTACTAAGGTATATTCTCATAACTGAATAAACAAACTTTCCTCACAGGGAAAATGTAGATCCCTGGAACACTGTTTGAAGTTAGAAAGCTTCCTGAAAAGTTACTGTTTCACTTGTTGTTGTTTACAGCAGCAGGGCCCACAGTTTGGTTTACACACATACTCTAGTCTTAACGTTTGGTTCCAGGTTCCCTCGAAATATGTTGATCCATGATGATAGAATTATTCAATACTAAGAATTACACATAGAGTAAATATGTTTTGTAAAGTAACTGCAGGCTCTGTGAATGTAAACAAACCCCCCTCCCCTGAAACTACACACTGCACCTTTAACCACCAATGCATTCCTATCAGTACCAGACGATACCAGCGAATATGTCACATTGTTAATTTAAAAATTCTCATTAGCAGCACTATTGCTTCTCAATATTTGGCGACGCTCTCACATATAAATCGTGTTGTGTGGAAGGCTTTGAAAGAGTGGGACGATTAATTAAACCTCGCTCCCTAACACACACACACACACACACACACGTTGGCAGCGTTGTTAACAAGTCGAGGCTATATTGATATAAGTGAGATAGATTCTATTTGTCCCTTAATGGAGTTAAGGAATCGCTCAATTTGTTTCCTACTTAATTGTGAACCCGGCTCGGGTATGAATCGATCAATACTCACTCTGCAGTGTGTGTGTGTGTGTGTGTGTGTGTGTGTGTGTGTGTGTGTGTGTGTGTGTGTGTGTGTGTGCCCTGTATTCTATTCACAGACGGAGGCAACACAGCTTGGGTGCGTCAGCGAATTTAAGTTTTGTTCAGGCTTTAACTAACTTTTTTCTCTTGGTTTTTCCACTGCCCAAATTGAGCAGATTAAAGTTTATCTGGCGACACCAGTTTGTAAACGCTGCCATACTGAGGAACACAGAGAGAGTTTTGTGGAGCTGATAGGGTTTAATCCACCTTGTGTCAACTCGTTTGGGCGATTGGCTTGAATGTAACCGGCATTCATTCATTCATTCATTCATATGAGAAAGTTACGCACTATATCTTTAAAGGTTTTCTTCTATCAGTAGCTGTATGCTGGATCATTGCCTTCCCCTCCGTCTTTCTCTGAAGTATAAAACAATATTTATTGGGTCTCTTTCAAAAGGCGTCATTACCGAAATTTGAGAAGAAAAGGTTTCTACCAAGCTAAGAAATGAAGTGTGTGTGTGTGTTTGTGCGCACTTGTGTGCGTGTGTGTGTGTGTGTGTGTGTGTGTGTGTGTGTGTGTGTGTATGTGTGTGTGTGTGTGTGGGTGTGTGTATGTGTCTCTGTGTGTGTGGGTGTACTGGCAAAGGATTGAATGGGATTTTTAAATAACCTCATAAATGCACTGAGGTCCATTGTATCCATTGTAGCTCTGTCATGCTATTGAACATATGCCTCATACCTTTATATGGCAGCGTATATATATATATATATATATATATATATATATATATATATATATATATATATATATATATATATATATATATATATATATATATATATATATATATATATATATACCTGGCTGGCTTCATTTCATGCTCTCAGTCTCTGTAGTGACACATACAGCAGCAGTGTTAGATCGATGGTCTGTGTATTGGTCTTGTGAGGTATTGACGGATGTTTTTCATTTTTTTTTTTGCTTCAATTCTGGACACAAAACACAGACTTTCTTTGCCCGTTTACAGAGCCTAGGCTGTCAAGGTCAAGGTCACTTTTATCTATATAGCACCTTATAAGAACCTAAATTCACCAAAGTGCTTTACATTAAATACATAAATTAAAATACAACAGCACACATTAAAAAACACTTACAGCAATGACACAAAACAATTCATTAAAACGTAAAAGCCTGTGAAAAAAGGTGAGTTTTAAGAGTGGACTTGAAGGTTTCCAGAGACTCAGATGAGCGAATATGGTGTGGTAAGCTGTTCCAAAGTTTCGGGGCAACCACGGAGAATGCACGATCGCCTTTAGTTTTAAGCCTGCTGTTTGGCACATCCAGAGATAAGCTGTTTGCAGACCTCAGAGCTCTGCTTGGTCTATGGACCTGTATGAGATCCGCCAAGTACACGGTGTATTAACTAGTATGTTATGTTACCAAAAGGGGGCACACTGTAAGTAGCAACATGCACGTTTACAGCGCCTTGGCTGTGTGTATTAACAATGACATTTTTTTACGGACAGGACACCAATACAGAGAGAGTTTTGTGGAGCTGATAGGCTTAATCAACTTTGTGTCAACTCGTTTGGGCGATTGGCTTGAATGTAAACACGATTCATCTATAGGAAAAAGTTACGCACTATAGCTTTAAGAAAGAAATCCTAGACGGAGAGATATAGGGTGACGGGAAAGAGCTGGAGAAAGAAAGACATTGAAAAGTAAAGAAAGAGATAGACACGTTGGTAGCAACTGTAAACAGACAGACAGATGGGTGGATAGATACTGTATACACACAAAGAGATGGACAGAATGAGAGAGGGAGAGAGAAAGTGGGAGAGAGAGGCAGAGAGAGAGACATATAGGGAGAATGAGAGAGAGAGAGAGAGAGAG
>CM049416.1:21707500-21710000 GCA_026929865.2 Hyperoplus lanceolatus
GAGAACGACCCGGGCTGGATTCTAACCCGGGACGGCTGTGAAGAGGACTGAGCCTCTACCATTGTGTCCTTGAGCAAGACACTTAACCACAAACTGCCCCAGTTTCATCAATCATACTATGGCTAACCCTGCGCTCTGACCCCCTCTGGAGTGTGGTAACTTGAGAGGGGAGATGCGGATATACAAATTTCAATGCAACCACTGACTAAGAAAGTGACTTAACTTAACTATGGGGAGGGGCTCTAACCGCTACAACAAGACCTCCCCCTTTACAACTATTATCATATCATTGGTCTTTTAAAATGTAAGAAAATAGTGAAAAATGCTTTTGATGGTTTGAAAAATACTTTCTACAAAATATTCATATTAATTTTAATTTTCCATTTATTTTGATCTGATTCATTCATTATTGTGATTGTTTTTCCTCTGTCCATTTTAATTTTAGCTCTGTATATTTAGGAAATGTTTTAATACAAAAATAAAGTTATTTGTCCCAAATTGTTCCCTCGTTTCTTCCAGTGAGAATGTAGTGACCTTGAAGCCTGAATGCATTTATAAAACCTATAAAAAATTAGCTTTGCGCTCAGTCAATTTTACCATATAAGAGATGAGATGAGATATTTATTTTTTTAACCTTTATTTATACAGGTAAATCCCATTGAGACCGAAGACTCTTTTACAAGGGAGACCTGTTTTCCTTTCCCACGTTACCATTCACACACACATTCATACACCGATAGCAGCAGCTAACTACCGACATTCACACAAGGCAAGGCGGGTGAAATGTCTTGCCCAAGGACACAACAACTATGACACAGGTGGCAGGGCGGGGATCGAACCCCCAACCCTTTGATCATCAGCCGACCCGCTCTACCAACTGAGACACAGTCGCCCAATGCAAAGTTCTACAAATGTTCTAAATACAAATGCAATGCCAAGAGTAGATGTCTCTCTCTGTCTGTCTGTCTGTCTGTCTGTCTGTGTCTCTCTCTCTCTGTCTGTCTGTCTGTCTGTTTACATTACAGAATGCTCATTTTGCAATCACTTCACACCATGTTAAATTGTTACATGTTGTATTTATTGTTTATTTATTAAACACAAAGTAAATAAAAAAATAACAACACTTGAACACGTCTCTTGAGTCAGAGAAAGTGGTAATAAATAATCATAATTGTCATCCATATAACATTGTGTCTGTCTGTCTGTCTGTCTGTCTGTCTGTCTGTCTGTCTGTCTTTCTGTCTGTCTGTCTGTCTGTCTGTCTGTCTGTCTGTCTGTCTGTCTGTCTTTCTGTCTGTCTGTCTGTCTGTCTGTCTTTCTGTCTGTCTGTCTGTCTGTCTGTCTGTCTGTCTGTCTGTCTGTAACATTGTGTTTGTCTGTCTGTCTGTCTGTCTGTCTGTCTGTCTGTCTGTCTGTCTGTCTGTCTGTCTGTCTGTCTGTAACATTGTGTTTGTCTGTCTGTCTGTCTATAACATTGTGTTTGTCTGTCTGTCTGTCTGTCTTTCTGTCTGTCTGTCTATAACATTGTGTTTGTCTGTCTGTCTGTCTATAACATTGCGTTTGTCTGTCTGCCTGTCTGTCTGTCTGTCTGTCTGTCTATAACATTGTGTTTGTCTGTCTGTCTGTCTGTCTGTCTATAACATTGCGTTTGTCTGTCTGTCTGTCTGTCTGTCTGTCTGTCTGTCTGTCTATAACATCGTGTCTGTCTGTCTGTCTGTCTGTCTGTCTGTCTGTCTGTCTGTCTTTCTGTCTGTCTGTCTGTCTTTCTGTCTGTCTATAACATTGCGTTTGTCTGTCTGTCTGTCTGTCTGTCTATAACATTGCGTTTGTCTGCATTGTTTCTTTATTTTGTGACTTCGTAAATTCGCCTTTTCCTTTATCTTGAAGGGCAAACCTCACCGCACCTTTCTGCCGTAATCCGCTCCAGCTTGACGCAGCCGTATCAAACGTTCAGGCACTGGGGGTTTAGTATTGGGAGAGGGAGGAGGAACAACCATCCTGATACAGCCCAGTTTTTAGCTGCGTATCGCGCGGAGCTTGTGTGCTGAGGACAATATTTCTTGCATTGGATATTGAACCAACACACACACGCTCACACACACACACACACACTTCTGTCAGTATAATTGGGATAGCCGAAATAGCCTAAATAAGTGTGTGTGTGATTTGTTTAACACCTGAGACGGGCATGTAGTTCGCCGGGTTACTGGGTGTGGGGAAAACGAAGGATCTACTCGTGTGTGTGTGTGTGTGAGCTGTCGTGGGAATCATTTTTGAACTAAAAAAAAAGTTGGACTATTGGAGACTTATTGGACTTAACGGCTGGAACCTTCCGCGCTTACGTCACGCCAGGATGTAATGTTTGTCAACTTGTTTATATGACTTTTACTTTTATTTTGACATGTTTGGACGGCTGTTATTTTGAAACTTTTTGGGGATAACATTTTTTTTACGGAATACAGACAGAGATCAGAGAATTCTGAACTGAACATCGCGAGAG
>CM049416.1:21715000-21720000 GCA_026929865.2 Hyperoplus lanceolatus
AACACAAACACACAACTGTAAAAGTGAACACACAAACATAAAAGACAAAATAAAATAAAACAGCTAACATAGCGTACTCTACTTTATAGGTTTCTAAGGACATTGTTTCAACTATAGGTAAATGTTAAGCAGAAAATAAAAAGTCAACGAGGTGTCATGTAGGTCCCTTCAGTGCTGTTATATAGTCCAGGAAAGGCTGACATATCGGTTTAAACTTCTCTGCTTTCCCTGAAATCTCATAATGGATTTCCTTCATATATAAAAGTACTAGAGAACTCTGTTAGCCAGATGTCAAAGATGGTGTTGATTATTTTTTTTTTTTTTTTGACATAATGTTATCAGAATTTCCAGGTATTTTCAGGCAGACAAGGAAGTCGCCATGGTCTGATGGTGCATAACAATAAACATACATACATAATAAACAGAGATAACATTTTAAAAGCCAGTCAAATAATATGAATAGTAAATTAGAACAAATATATATAATTAAGAGAGTTGTGTGCTGTTATGAGTTATAATCTCGGCATCAAGTGTGGATCCCAAAAAGTATATAAAGATGAAAAAAAAAAAGTAAAAAAAAATAAAACAGTCACCGCCATACAGGACAGTAAGAGTTGTATCAATCCTCTCTCATCTTACTTTAGAAAATCAAATTAACATATTAATATATTTTATTATATTTTATATCTTTGTAAGTATTGATTTTTAAATATGTCACTCACAAATAATTTACAACTTGTTTATTGTCTGATCATGCTGCCTTTGCTTTACTCTCTCTCTCTCTCTCTCTCTCTCTCTCTCTCTCTCTCTTCATATTGCTGCACAGTACTCCATATACTGCATTTTGATTATTTTAATTATCAGTTTTCCCTCATCAGTATTTGATCTTGTTTCTGTCTTTGTTTAGTTTTTTTTGTTGTTTTTAAAAACAACTGCATCTAGGTTAACACACTGTAAACAATGCACGGTTGTCATGTCATGTCATGTCCATGTCAAATAAAATCTACTATACTGTACTATGTCCCTGTAAACTACGGGAAGAATGCATTTCAATGTGCCTTGTGTAAATTGACACATTTTCACAGTAGTAGTAAAAGCAAGGGGGAAAAATAAAAACTATTTTTATCCTTGAGGGACGTGTGATTTTTAAATATGTCACTCACACATCCCTAGCCCCGCCCCCAGGTGTTTCCATCGACCAATCAGATTTGGTTTCCAGCTCAGAGGAATGTTTTTGTTTTTGTGGTTGAACACATCCGGTGGTTAATGCAGACGGGCCGATGTGGAACCTGTTTGACTCGCACGCACGCACGCACGCACGCACGCACACACACACACACACACACACACACTATCCACACTAACACACAACCTTACCACCCCCCACACACACACACACACACACACACACACACACACACACACACACACACACACACACACACACACACACACACACACACACACACACACACACACACACACACACACACACACACACACACACACACACACACACACACACACACACACACACACACACACACACACACAGACAAACTGATGTGGGACCTGTTTGGAATGCAGGCGTCACAATCACATGCATTCTAGCCCCGGGCCGAGAGAGTCATCTATGGAGTGTGCTTTGTAAATGTGTGCTTTGAAACCCTACTCCCTCGTGTTTCAGTTTCATACAAATAAATCCTTAAAACAAACTGTGAGATTAATATAAAGCAATTACTTGACACTGTTGACATAATTCTTTGTGGCATTTTCAAGGCTTTATTGATAGTGCAGACAGAGAGACAGAGATGAAATGTGTCAGAGAGAGGGAATGACATGCAGAGAACGACCGCGTGCTGGATTTTAACCTGTGGTCTGCTGTGAAGAGGACTGAGACTACTCTTAAATGGAAAAAAAAAAAGTTTAAATTAATCAGATTTAGTTTGGAAAAATCATAACATAACATACTTTTACAAATGTAGCCTACTGTTGGCTACATCTCACTTTTATATTTACAGTTGTCGAGTTGAAATAGCATCTACAAACTTCAATACTTTTTAAAACCAGATTATAGTTAATTCTACACAACGATCCGTGTCCACAGTCTGTTAGTCTGTCTATTGGAAACACATGGAAGAGTTTTTTTTTTACAGCTCCCAAAATAACTTTCTCTTCTCTCCTATAAGCTGTTATTAAATGAGTCTTCATAACAAGAGGATTTCTCTACATGT
Organism: Hyperoplus lanceolatus; assembly: GCA_026929865.2. Taxonomy (NCBI): domain Eukaryota; kingdom Metazoa; phylum Chordata; class Actinopteri; order Uranoscopiformes; family Ammodytidae; genus Hyperoplus; species Hyperoplus lanceolatus. Next base: position 21,717,235 of record CM049416.1, read on the forward strand.
CACAGTGATTTAACACAGGAAGGAGACAGTCAGAGGTCAGATAGGCAGACAGCTGTGTGTGTGTGTGTGTGTGTGTGTGTGTGTGTGTGTGTGTGTGTGTGTGTGTGTGTGTGTGTGTGTGTGTGTCTCTCTCCTCAGTCTTGGCAGGAGAAGTTATTTTCCATGTTTACTTCCATGTTTGTGCACAGCAGCAGTGTGGTCTCTTAATATAAAAGAGATGGGGATGTTTTGGTTGGTTTGTAGTAGGCCAATGTTACACACTGGCTCTTTACTAACAAGGTAAACACAACTGTTGCCTGGCAATAATGTGTTTATATGACTTTTCCAAGAGTTTTTTTTTTAATTCTTTTGATTCAAGATTCAAGAAGATTTGAGCGTGTGTATTTTTCATGTGCACATTAACGTGTGTGTGTGTGTGTGTGTGTGTGTGTGTGTGTGTGTGTGTGTGTGTGTGTGTGTGTGTGTGTGTGTGTGTGTGTGTGTGTGTGTGTGTGTGTGTGTGTGTGTGTGTGTGTGTGTGTGTGTGTGTGTGTGTGTGTGTGTGTGTGTGTGTGTGTGTGTGTGTGCTTCTGGATGACTCACTGAAGACTTTGGTTTACTTTACATGGTTTACATTAGACTCTCGTACTATTGGCCTGCCAGTAAGGAAACATGTGTTGAACTTACCTCAAGTGTGTGTGTGTGTGTGTGTGTTCACAAATCAAACCCATATTTAAATAAAATCTAAATATTTCCTTTATGACCACTACGCTCTTCTTGGGGATTTTTCTGAGCTCCTGCACCAGTGTCAGGAGGGGGGGGGGGGGTGACACCAGTTTATAAATGCTGCCATACTGAGAAATGCAGAGAGAGTTTTGTGGAGCTGATAGGCTTAGTTACCTTTTGTATTGTCAACTCGTTTGGGCCATGGCTTGAATGCAACAGACATTCATTTATATGAAAAAGTTACGCATTATAGCTTTAAGGCTAAATAACATGTGTAAAGCAACAAAGTGGAAAGGAAGCGAGGGTCAAATCAGAGCTCCTACAACAAGGGCTTTAACGAGAGCAACGCGTTAACAGCTGGACAAACACCACACACACACACACACACACACACACACACACACACACACACACACACACACACACACACACACACACACACACACACAAGCGGCTCTATTTAGTCATTTAGTCTTAAGCCTTTTCACGGGTCTCTGAGGGTTTGACAAGCACAAAAAGGAAACTACTGTATAACAGAGAGCTTATCGGTTAAAGGTGCAGTCAGTGATTCTGGAGAACGCTTGTTGTCAAAATCACTTCTTGTCAAAATCAGTGAATATCTCCTCATGTGATCCGCTACCTGTCCATACTGTATGTGCACTGAAATAAAACAGTGTTAATACACAGCCTTGGCTCTGAAAACAGGCATGTTGCTATAGCTATGGCGGGCCCACTTTGTTTACATACCCATTGACAGAGCCTAGGCTGTGTATTGACGCTGGATTTTTTTTTCCTCTGCGCACACAGAGTACAGACAAGTAGCGGAACAGTCAATAATTTTGAAAGTTGTTCAGTTGATGAATTCATTAAAATCTAGTCTGCACCATCGGCAATGAGTTATATTGGGGCGACTGTGGCTCAGGTGGTAGAGCGGGTCGGCCGATGATCAAAGGGTTGGAGGTTTTCGATCCCCGCCCTGCCACCTGTGTCATGGTTGTTGTGTCCTTGGGCAAGACACTTCACCCACCTTGCCTCGTGTGAATGTCGATAGTTAGCCTGCTATCGGTGTATGAATGTGTGTGTGAATGGTAACGTGGGAAAGGAAAACAGGTCTCCCTTGTAAAAGAGTCTTCGGTCTCAATGGGATTTACCTGTATAAATAAAGGCTAAAAAATATATATATATAATGGCCTGTTGTTATGCACCTTCTTAGCTGTTCATACCTGCTAATAAAGAACTAGCTATTCTCAATTCTGTCTTTCTGAAACTAAATAGTCTTAAGTTTGCAATTTGATCTGCCCCTCCATCCCCCTCTTGCCCGCTATACCCTGGGGTCACATCCTGCACTTTGTACGGATTAGGTTCCAACTGCCTTTAGTGGGCTGGGAGAAGCAGAGACAGACTTACCCTGTGTTCCACTCGCCATACTTCTTCCTTTACTATTTAGTATGCCAGAAATTTGAATTAGGTTTGTCCCAATACATGAGGTTGAATGCAGTATGCCAACAAAAATACCCCAGAAATCATAGTAATCAAACAAACCTATATATATTGGGAAGGAAAAAAACACTTCATTGATATTTACTTTCTTGACATTTTCCTTTTTAATTTTTACCATTTTAACCTCACACATGTTTTACAAGAAAATCTTAAAGCTATAGTGCGTAGCTTTTTCATATAAATGAATGTCAGTTCAATTCAAGCCATTGCAAAAACAAGTTGAAGCAGAGTTGATTAAGCCTATTATCAGCTCCACAAAACTCTCTCTGTATTTCTCAGTATGGCAGCGTTTACAAACTGGTGTCCCCCCCCCCTGACACTGGTGCAGGAGCTCAGAAAAATCCCAAGAAGAGCCCAAGAAATGTTTCAGTTGTTGATTCTACTGTTAAGAAAAAAACCTGGACGTACAGCAGAAGGTATAAAATCCATGTGCCATCACTGAAGGCTTTACCTCATGTAGATGCACCGACTAGTGTTGTTGTAATTAATCAGAATTCTTCATGAGGGGCGACAGAAGTTGCGCACTATAGCTTTAAGACCATTTCTCATAACAGAAGGTTC
>CM049416.1:21725000-21727500 GCA_026929865.2 Hyperoplus lanceolatus
AAAAAAATCCCATTCGACAAGTAAATTTAAATCTTCCAGCTCACTTTGCGTAGGTACCGATTTTTTTCCGAGCGGAAATACTACTCAACGAACAGAGGGGGTGGTTGAGAACGATGACGTTGAGGTTTTGCGCTAGTTTCAGTTTCATTTGCAGAAGCCGGCGCATGACGTCACAACCTAAACGTTATGCGATTGGTTGGCAGATCCAGAGTGGCACTGGGCAGATCCAATAGTTTTAAACTTGAAGTTGAGTTAACGTTTGTTAATTGAGCGATTCCAGACCGTCTGTACAAATGAGCCAGGCTAATCGTTTTACTTATTATTATGTTGTACATGTAAATGTTGGGTATGCTAATTTAATGCACACACTTGGTTATTCATATGTCCACTTTGGTATACCAACATCTATCTATCCTGTTAGCTTGTGGCTTTCACATTGCAAAACCACTGATATGTTCCTTTTTAAAAATGTACTCCGAGGAACTTTCACTTTTGTGTTCATTCTTCCGCCCCCTTTGGACAAAAGCGGTAGTGTTTTTACCACGCCAGCTGTTGTTCCTGGGTGAGCGTATACCCATGACAAAGGCATTAAAGCTCCCATATTACAAACTTTTCGGTTCTATTATACACCATAGTATATGGTCTTAGTGGTCCCTAATAAGTTTTTCTTTAATTGTTTGCTGAAAAAAACTTTCAGATAATTTATTGTACTATGCTGATGTTCAGCTAATCTCACAATGGCCTATTTTTTAAAAAGAGCTGCAGCTCCCCTCGTAAATATACAATCTTTGAGCTAACCCCGCCCCCTGTCCGGAAGCGAAGCCAGATACGCCTCGCCCTCTGTCTGTCAGGGCCGTGGACCAATAAGAAATAGGGGTGTGGGCTGCACAGTGGAAGCTTCTGGCTTTCCAGTTTGTGAGGTCAGAAACGAGGAGAATTCTGACTGGAGTATATTGTGGGGGAGGGGTGGGGGTTTCAGAAAGGGGGAGAGTGAGAACAGGAGAGATTGGTATTTTTTTATTTATATTTTGGCAGTCTCTAGGCACACCGTGGACCCATGGATATGTTAGAACACATTTAAAAAGTGCATTTGGCATAATATGGGACCTTTAAGAAAAACTATATAAAAATAGCATTCTTTTGCACTGATGGTCTCGTTTGCTGTTACATGTAATTCATGATCATCAGAGGAAAAAATTGACTGTTTCAGAAATATTAAAAAAGTTCCTCGTAGCACCTTTTTAAAGATGAAACTGTAGCCTACATACCACTTTGACTCCTCCATGAAAGAAAAACCCTCCAGTGAACACCAGTCATATAAAATACTTCGCTATGCATCCACCCTCTCTGTATAACCAACCCCCTGTTCCCTGGTATTAAGCCTACACACAATAGACTAGAATGGCAAGTAATTAAAAAGCTATTGTCTGTAAATTACATAGAAATATAAAATTGCCTATTGTATCTCTCCACCCGCGCTTTTTTTTTTGTCTTGGTGGCTTTCTGCATGTATTTCTATTCTTTAACTAAGAAAGCTAGCTGTTCTTTTATACATTTTAATGATTACTCCGGCAAAATGACTGACGTGTGTGTGTGTGTGTGTGTGTGTGTGTGTGTGTGTGTGTGTGTGTGTGTGTGTGTGTGTGTGTGTGTGTGTGTGTGTGTGTGTGTGTGTGTGTGTGTGTGTGTGTGTGTGTGTGTGTGTGTGTGTGTGTGTGTGTGTGTGTGTGTGTGTGTGTGTGTGTGTGTGTGTGTGTCTGCTTGACTGAAGTGACCGTGAATTAACTTACCGAGTCGACAGACAGTGAGCAATACCCATGTCGCTCTCCACACTTCATTCAATAGAAGAATATCTATCATCATAAAACTGACGGGGGGGGTGTGTGTGTGTGTGTGTGTGGGGGGGGGGGGGGTGTGTGGGGGGGTGTGTGTGTGTGTGTGAGTTCCCACTTGTATTTTCAAATGTGACTTCTTTGTCTACTTGTGATCCGATTCCATTTACCCGCGCTGTATTTAAATCAACACGGACATCATTTCCGTTTGCATTGCTGTTTTTAACCGGTGGGGTTCAAACAAGTAAACATACCGGGCTGTGTGATCTGATCTCAATGTGTCTTGAGAGTGTTTTCACCTGTAGTTAGGGCTGTATTCAGGTGAGCGGATCACGAAAGTCAGATGTTAATGCCATAGTGGAAACGGGGTCTTAGGTTTATGTTAGGGTCAGTGTAAGGGTTGGGGTAAGGCATTTAGTTTGGATGGTTAGGGTTAGGGTAAGGGGCTAGGGAACGCATTATGTCAATGACTGTCCTCACAAAGATAGAAGTACAAGGATGTGTGTGTAAAATAAATGGCGCCCACTGGTTCGGAGACCTATACACATTACACACACACACACACACACACACACACACACACACACACACACACACACACACACACACACACACACACACACTCTTTGTATCAACTCGTTTTGGGGGCGATGGCTTTTAATGCATCC
>CM049416.1:21735000-21740000 GCA_026929865.2 Hyperoplus lanceolatus
GAATATGTTTGCTGGTAAAAACATTGATACAAAGGTTGCATCAATCGGGCAGTCCATCATGCAAGCAATAAGACCAAGGACGATGATTGCACCTCTTCAGCTTGGCCTAGGGGTTCAGATGCATCACCATTTTGCGTCACGCTTTTTGGTAAACACACTCCATGAGCATGGTTTTGCCTGTTCCTATGCAGATGTGATTAAATATGAACAGAGTGCAGCAGTGGCACAAGGAACTGAGATCCCTGGATTCACAGAAGAGCATCATATACAATATGTTGCAGACAACGTTGACCACAATGTGGCAACCATTGATGGTACTGGGACGTTCCATGGAATGGGTATAATAGCTTGTATTACACCAGGAACGCAACAAAACAAACCTGTTCCAAAGATCCAAGTGACCGCTGCAGATATTGCTGCGGTTGGTCGCATACACATTCAGTACTTTATGATTCCTCCTATACGTGCACCTATTGTGTATCAGCCACTGGCTCTGTTGCCAGCAGATAACAAAACATCACAGCTGGATGTTTTGTGGAAGACATCCCTACTCCTTCACTCTCAAAGGCCATCATGGTCTGGTATGATGCAGATCCTGCATCTAGATGAACACCCTGGGAGAGCTTCAGTAACATTTCTTCCCATGATTGATCTTGATCCCAGTGATGAATCCTGCATATACTCAACATTGAGGTTTGTGGCAACTCATGCTCTGCAGTATGATGTGACCCCTGTTCTGACATTCGACCAACCCCTTTTCTGGAAAGCATTGAACATTATCCAGTCTCAGCCAAGCAACAATGAACTCAAGCGAATAGTCCTCAGGCTTGGGGGATTTCATATGAAAATGAGCTTCTTAGGTAGCATTGGACATTTAATGGCAGGGTCTGGACTGGAGGAGCTACTAGAGGTGGTGTATGCTGGAAATACAGTGTGCCACATGATGTCTGGCAAGGCTGTGTCCAGGGCAGTTCGTGGTCATATGCTAGTGGATGCCGCACTTAACACTATGTTGCTGGCTGATGCTTACAATGTACCACTACCAACCAAAGACACAGTAGAACAACCTCCAGTTGAGATGACGCCTGTCGCTGATACTGAGCCAGATGAAGAAGTTCCTGATACCCAAGAAACAGTCACAACTGACTTGAGTATTGCAAGTGAGCTATATGACCAAGCCATGTCCTCTAATATGCCGATGGAAGAACTTTGTTCTGCTGATGTTTTGGTGAGAATCCAGAGTGCACTCAACAACAAGAAGGAATCAATGCATATGAGGACAGCACAGCTTTGGCTGCAGTACATGGACATGATTGATATTCTGAGAAACTTCATCAAAGCTGAGAGGACAGGCAACTGGAGATTGCACCTTCAGTGTGTTCAAGATATGCTACCCTACTTTGCCACTTCTGGACATAGATTATATGCAAAGTCAGCCTATGTATACCTGCAAATGATGACAGCCTTACCTGAAACACATCCAGATGTCCACAAGAAATTTGAGGAGGGATTTCACGTAGTGAGGCGGAGCAACAGGTATTGGGCTGGACTGTCCACTGATCTCATTATTGAGCAGGTGCTCATGAGAAGTGTAAAAACTCATGGAGGCTTAACAAGAGGAAAAGGATTTACAGAGACTCAACGCTTGGTGTGGGTCCTCTCAATGCCAGCATGTGCAAACATCAATAATGCCATGCAGTCCTTCACAGGTGTCTCATATGAGACCAACGACCAACATAAAGACCTGTCCAAGGCCAGGCAGACAAGAGATGTCAGTGACACTCTTGCCCTGGTCACCTATCTAAAACAGAAAGACCCATTCACTGAGAACCCTTCCCTGCACAACATTGCTAATGGTATGACAGCCCAGCAGGGAGTCAATGTTGAGAAATCAAGGGAAATTGGGTGCAACATTTTGGAGTCTATGGTAGGGAAAACAGTGGACGAATTCACCTTCAGGAAAGCCGACCAAGCAGTGACACTTGCATCTAGATCAACTGTCAAGATCAAAGGAGAGACAGTGGTAGTGGATCCACAGCTGTTATTCCAGCGGCTTGTAGCAGTGGGAGACCGTTGTGAAGATTTACCATCACTGTTCCAGTATGAACTCTGCAGTCACCCGCCTGCTTTGTTTGAATCATCCTTCCTCCCCCTACAGGCAAACAAGGCAATTCTTGCCGATGTCCTCTGGAAATCTATTGAGCAGCAGCAAAGACAACCCAGCAGTGATGTCCAGCATGTCCTTGATGGGGGTGCATTACTACATCGTTTACCATGGCCACACGGGTCCACTTATGACAGTGTGTGTGACATGTATGTCAGATATGTCACACGGAAGTATGGTACGGCTACTGTCATAGTCTTTGATGGCTACACAGAAGAACTCACGATAAAAGACGCCACTCAACTGCGTCGAACAGGTGTTGCTCCCGGTGTGACTGTACACTTTTCTGGTGACATGATCATCCAAACCAAAAAGGACCAGTTCCTCAACAATAAGGAAAACAAACAACGGTTCTTGGTTTACCTCAGGGATAAACTTGAGAGGGCTGGGTGTATCACAGACCATGCAAAGCACGATGCAGATGTGCTCATTGTCCAAACTGCCATTACCTCTGCCAGAACAAGAGACACAGTCTTAGTAGGTGATGACACAGACTTGTTAGTACTCTTGTTGCATCATGCTGATCTGAATGCACAGGAGCTGTTTCTGGCACCAGAACCAAAGAAAGCAACAAAAACAAGACGGATATGGTGCATAAAGCAGACGAAGGAGTTACTTGGTCCCAAGGTGTGTGACAATCTCCTCTTTCTCCATGCCATTTCAGGCTGTGATTCTACGTCTCGTCTATTTGGCATAGGAAAGGGAATGGCACTGAAAAAAGTAAAGAATGACACTAGCCTTCTCGAACAAGCTACGGTGTTCAGCCAGTCAAAGGAAAATGTGGAAAAAGACATAATCTTTGCAGCAGGTGAAAAAGCTCTAGTAGCACTGTATGGGGGCGAAAAAGATGAATCACTGGATATGCTGAGATACAGGCGATTCTGTGTTAAAGTAACTCAGAACTCATCTCCAGTGGAACCTCAAACTCTCCCCCCAACGTCAACAGCTGCAAAGTTCCATAGTTTTCGGGTCTTCTACCAACTGATGGAGTGGAAAGGGGGAAGTGAACATATGGACCCAAAAGACTGGGGGTGGCATGTTTTGGATGGGAGATTAATGCCAATAATGACTGATCAGCCTGCGGCACCATCAGAACTACTAGATGTAGTCCGCTGTAGTTGCAAGAAAGACTGCAGCACAAATAGATGCACATGCAAAAAACATGGACTCCCTTGCACTTCCATTTGCGGAGAATGTCGTGGTACAAGCTGCACAAACTCACAGTTGCCTGATTTATCAGATGAATATGACCCAGAGGGGAAGAACTAAGCAAAGAACAAACCAGGAACTGATATAGGGGGTTCCAGAAACAAGAGCCATAGAGAACGGGTCGAGGATCCAGGCTGGATTTTTTTTTAACTTTAAAAAATAAAAAATAAAAAACACCAACAAAAAAAAAAACCTCCCCTGTTGTTGCTACCTTGTCGTGGTGGGGAGGCTTGTGTGCCTCCGTGACCCTGAAGACTATACTGGCGGGGGTTATACCCCTGGTAGGTGCTACCAAGCCAGGCAGTTTTCAGGTTAGAGGCCAGTCTAAAAGCAGCATTGCATTGGCAGTAGGATGATCGGATATTCATTAAGTGTGGAGCTCATGTACATATTCAAATTCATATCAAAACAAACTTGTAATACAAAAAAGTTACTTTTCATGGATACTTTTATTATGTAAAGTTGTATTGTGGTAGGAGTAAAGGAAAACAAATTAGCCTATTTGGGTGTATTGTGGGCACGTACGATTAGTGTATAGCTCATTTGCATATTAAAATGTATTTTCAAAGAAACTTGTAATACAAAAAATGTTTATTTTTATGGTTACTTTCATTGTGTAAAGTTTCATTTTGATAGGACTAAAGGAAAAAAATAGCCCCATTGGGGTGTATTGATGTCTCGCCTTATTGGCACACATCTCGGATTGATGAGAATTAAACATATTTCCCCAACTAGGATTTCTTAGGACTTTTAGTATGTTGTTCTGGACACCTCATAGAAATTATCTGAGCTGAAAAAAATTCTTTTACAATTTATTCTATTTTTGGCCCCTAAATGCGTTACTTTGCCTGGCCTATAGAGAAAGACTTACAGGTTCATTCTGAGCAAAAACAGAAAAAAGACTTAATGCAAAGCAGGCATATATATATATATATATATATATATATATATATATATATATATATATATATATATATATATATATATATATATATATATATATATATATATATATATATATATATATATATATACTGCACATTTCAGGGTGGCCTTTTATTGTGGACAGTCTAAGGCTCACCTGTGCACTAATCATGATGTCAGATCAGCATCTTGATGTGGCACACCTGTGAGGTGGGATGGATTATCCCAGCAAAGCAGAAGTGCTCACTATCACACATTTAGACAGATTTGCGAACAATGTTTGAGAGAAATGGTAATATTGTGTATCTGGAATGAATTTTAGATCTTTAAGTCCATCTCATGAAAAATGGGAGCAAAAACAAAAGTGTATATATATATATATATATATATATATCACTGCAAACAGGAGCTGCTTATAGTTAATTAAGCATTATTTTAATGGCGCTAATTTGCCAAAATGTAAACAAATAATATAGGCTTTGATTAAAAAGAAAATTCAGTTGCTAAATAAGCCTATTGTTGCCGTTAGCATTTCATATGAGATTATTAGTGTTACTGTCATACAGATGTTAACTTTTACAGGATCAATTTAAAATTCATTATTAATTCTCTTCAGCGGCCTCACTGATATATTGACGCCCAATAGCGCTGAATAAAACATTTCTCTACAGTTAAAGGGAAGACTTGTTATGATGGTTTTGTC
>CM049416.1:21750000-21765000 GCA_026929865.2 Hyperoplus lanceolatus
TCAGAATCGCCCAAAAAGCATCGCTGATTTGTAAAACTTAAAAATCTCGGCCATATGTAGTAGGTATCTGGGTATTTTTAAGCATACTGAATCTGACCATAAGAAATGGGCCATCCTAAATCTGTTTTCGACCATACTAAATAGCAGAAGACCCCCCCCCCCCCCTCCCTTTGTTTACATACCAGTTCCAATTCGCAAACTGTTCCTTGGTCCTATTCTAAATACTGCAGCTGATCATAGAAATAAGAATTGGGACATCCTAAATCTGCTTCTGCCGTACTAAATAGTAGGGAAGTAATGGGTATTGGAACAGACACTGTATTCCAATCCTCATACTTCCCTACTATTTAGTACGGCAGAAACAGATTTAGGATGTCCCAATGCATGCACGTCAATGGTAGTATGCTGCAAATACATAAATGCCCCCACTAACTCCAATAGCATTTTGGAGTATTCGTCTTTATTCTTGACATTTCTCGAGATAATGAAAAAAAAAAAATCTAACTTATCTGATTTTTTTTTCTCTCCTGTCTGTGCCCAAAAACTCTTCTGTACTTTAGTATGTAGTGTAGTAAAAAGACTAAAACTCTTCTGTACTTTAGTATGTAGTGTAGTAAAAAGACTAAAACTCTTCTGTACTTTAGTATGTAGTGTAGTAAAAAGACTAAAACTCTTCTGTGCTTTAGTATGTAGTGTAGTAAAAAGACTAAAACTCTTCTGTGCTTTAGTATGTAGTGTAGTAAAAAGACTAAATCTCTTCTGTGCTTTAGTATGTAGTGTAGTAAAAAGACTAAAACTCTTCTGTACTTTAGTATGTAGTGTAGTAAAAAGACTAAAACTCTTCTGTACTTTAGTATGTAGTGTAGTAAAAAGACTAAAACTCTTCTGTACTTTAGTATGTAGTGTAGTAAAAAGACTAAAACTCTCCTGTACTTTAGTATGTAGTGTAGTAAAAAGACTAAAACTCTTCTGTACTTTAGTATGTAGTGTAGTAAAAAGACTAAAACTCTTCTGTACTTTAGTATGTAGTGTAGTAAAAAGACTAAAACTCTTCTGTACTTTAGTATGTAGTGTAGTAAAAAGACTAAAACTCTTCTGTGCTTTAGTATGTAGTGTAGTAAAAAGACTAAAACTCTTCTGGGGGAAAAACCCGGTGACTTTAGTATGTAGTGTAGTAAAAAGACTAAAACTCTTCTGTACTTTAGTATGTAGTGTAGTAAAAAGACTAAAACTCTTCTGTGCTTTAGTATGTAGTGTAGTAAGAAGACTAAAACTCTTCTGTACTTTAGTATGTAGTGTAGTAAAAAGACTAAAACTCTTCTGTGCTTTAGTATGTAGTGTAGTAAAAAGACTAAAACTCTTCTGTACTTTAGTATGTAGTGTAGTAAAAAGACTAAAACTCTTCTGTACTTTAGTATGTAGTGTAGTAAGAAGACTAAAACTCTTCTGTACTTTAGTATGTAGTGTAGTAAAAAGACTAAAACTCTCCTGTACTTTAGTATGTAGTGTAGTAAAAAGACTAAAACTCTTCTGTACTTTAGTATGTAGTGTAGTAAAAAGACTAAAACTCTTCTGTACTTTAGTATGTAGTGTAGTAAAAAGACTAAAACTCTTCTGTGCTTTAGTATGTAGTGTAGTAAAAAGACTAAAACTCTTCTGTACTTTAGTATGTAGTGTAGTAAAAAGACTAAAACTCTTCTGTGCTTTAGTATGTAGTGTAGTAAAAAGACTAAAACTCTTCTGTGCTTTAGTATGTAGTGTAGTAAAAAGACTAAAACTCTTCTGTACTTTAGTATGTAGTGTAGTAAAAAGCCTAAAACTCTTCTGTGCTTTAGTATGTAGTGTAGTAAAAAGACTAAAACTCTTCTGTACTTTAGTATGTAGTGTAGTAAGAAGACTAAAACTCTTCTGTACTTTAGTATGTAGTGTAGTAAAAAGACTAAAACTCTTCTGTACTTTAGTATGTAGTGTAGTAAAAAGACTAAAACTCTTCTGTACTTTAGTATGTAGTGTAGTAAAAAGACTAAAACTCTTCTGTACTTTAGTATGTAGTGTAGTAAAAAGAAAGTAATGGATATTGGAACACAGGGAAAGTGTCCTAACTTTTACCAGACGACCCTGGGACTGAGTTAACCTTTGACCTTTCACCCTGGCCCTCAGAAGTTCATTGGAGGGTTCATTGTGTAGAGTTGAAGGGGGTCGTGACCTTTAGTAGACCCCAGTGACCTCTGACTGCCTCTCAGTGTGACAGCGCTGTAGCTGTGTCTGTTAGATCAAAGCCAGACACGAGTTCTCCTTGTAAACATGGAGAGGTTACACACTGTTGACTTCTTTTGTGGTTTTCTTTAACACAGTAGAACAGAGAAGGAAGATAATTAATTGATTATTGACTTGACGTTTTTTTTTCTGTAGAAGTCTTGAAAATGGTGCCAATTACTTTGCTTTGAAATTGAGATTGTTTGGTTCAGAGAATTAAAAATAGATAAATAAAATTATAACTGGAGAAATATACAGACGCAAACAGACAAGGCTTAGTCAAATAAACACCTGAATGTACATGTTGGACCTTTGATTTACACTACTACTGAGAAAGAAGACATGATAGATAGACAGACAGACAGACAGACAGACAGACAGACAGACAGACAGACATTTCTACTAGTATGAAAGAAGACATGATAGATAGACAGACAGACAGACAGACAGACAGACAGACAGACAGACAGACAGACAAGACAGACATTTCTACTAGTATGAAAGAAGACATGTTATGGAAGATAAATAGACAAAAATCTCAAAATGTACAAATGTTTTTGGCTGCAGTGTCTTTGTGTGTTGACCACTCCCTTCACCAGACTGTGTGTGTGTGTGTGTGTGTGTGTGTGTGTGTGTGTGTGTGTGTGTGTGTGTGTGTGTGTGTGTGTGCGTGTGCGTGTGCGTGTGTGTGTGTGTGTGTGTGTGCGTGTGCGTGCGAACAGGGAAGGGCCCAAGTGGTCCATAGGGGATTCTGCATGGCTAGTGGATGACGTAGTGACAGAGTTAATTAGGAACAGACTTTCTGCTGCGGCCCTTCTTGTTTTCCTCTATAACATGTTTTTCGTGACATGGATTTGGTCACGGTTTAGGTTACCGTCCTAGCAGCTTGTCAGGAACAACTCCCAAGATTTATTGAATGTTTTTCGAAGAGAAAACTTAAAGGTGCAGTGTGTAATATGACATCATCAAGAAAGTTCTACAAAGTTCTAGAATGCAACGCTCCCTGGGTAACCCCACCCCTTTAGAATAATAACAAAAGCAACAGTGGCCTTCAAGGATAAGAACAATTCTAAATTCTAAACAATGCACCTGATGACATTCCAACTATGACACTTCCAAAATGGCGGCACAAGGCCAAAGTATGGAGAAATATGGACTTATATGAGACCCTTTCTAAGGAAAAAAATTATAATTCTAAAAAAAAAATTCAGCTATTATGCACTAAATTAAACCTGCAGTGTGTAGAATTTTGGGTTTTATTTCCTAGCAGATTTTGTAGAAAGTAGTTATAATATCCATAAGTACATTTAATTTAGTGCACAATAGCTGAAACTTTTTTTTTTAATTATTTATTTTCCCTTAGAAAGGGTCTCATATATGTCCATATTTCTGCATATTTTGGACCAAGGCCTAGTGCCGCCATCTTGACAGTGTCATAGTTGGAATGTCATCAGGTGCATTGTTTAAAATTTAGAATTGTTCTTGTCCTTGAAGGCCACTTTAGCTTCTGTTATTATTCGAATGGGTTGGGGTTACCCAGGGAGTGTTGCATTCTAGAACTTTGTAGAACTTTCTTGATGATGTCATATTACACACTGCACCTTTAAATGTACTTATGGATATTATAATTATTTTCTACAAAATCTGCTAGGAAATAAAACCCAAAATTCTACACACTGCAGGTTAAAACGCTTGTTGTCAAACCACTTTTCAGTGAATTTCAGCTCATGATCCGCTATGTTTAATACACAGCCTAGGCTCTGTAAACAGACATTTTTTGCTTTAGCCACAGTGGGGTCTGTTTGTTTACATACCTGTTTACAGAGCCTAGGCTGTGTATTAACAATGGATTCTTTTTTCAGCTCACACATAGTGGGGGGACCTTGAGGAGATATTCACTGACTTTGACAAAAAGTGATTTAGACAACAAGCGTTCTCCAGAATCACTGACTCCATCTTTTAAGAGTATAACATTGTTTAGTTTGGTGCATTGGAAGCAATAACCTTCATGGGACACACACACACACACACACACACACACCTCTCATTGTGAATGAATAAAGGATAAATTCATTAAAAGTCTCGGCCAAACTCTTTTAAAGTAAAAAGATCAAAAGATTTCAAATCAATAAGACGCTGTGTGTGTGTGTGTGTGTGTGTGTGTGTGTGTGTGTGTGTGTGTGTGTGTGTGTGTGTGTGTGTGTGTGTGTGTGTGTGTGTGTGTGTGTGTGTGTGTGTGTGTGTGTGTGTGTGTGTGTGTGTGTGTTAGTGTTACCGTGTGTGTGTGTGACGAAGTAGATCAGATCAGTGGCAAACTAGTTTATTTGATGATAACGGAAAGCTAATCAAAGTTGCCACTGTGTGTGTGTGTGTGTGTGTGTGTGTGCGCAATGTATATAGGCAATGTCAAAACGGAGATCTTTTGTCTTTTATCCAAGAGGGGGGGGGGAGGCTGTGATTAAAGCTATAGTGCGTAACTTCTGCCATACTGAGAAATACAGAGAGAGTTTTGTGTAGCAGATAATAGGCTTAATCCACTTTGTGTCAACTCGTTTGAATGTAACCGACATTCATTTATATGAAACAGTTATTATGCATTATAGCTTTAATACACAGCCTAGGCTCTGTAAGCTGGCATGTAAACAAAGGGTGGGCGGGCGGGCATCGTAGCTAGCAATTAGCAACATACCAGCTGACTTTCCTCCACTTCCTTGTAGCCCACACACACACACACACACACACACACACACACACACACACACACACACACACACACACACACACACACACACACACACAGTGGTCTGTTTGTGTGTGTGTGTGTGTGTGAAAAAAAATGTCATGCTAATTAACCAGAATGTTATATACTTTTAGGCTACTCAATTAGGTGTATATCAATTTAAAGGTGCTCTGAAGAACTTCATAGTTTGTGTTCATTCTAGCGCCCCCTTTGGACAAAAGCGGTAGTGTTTTCACTATGCCAGATGTTGTTCCTGGGTGAGCGTATACCCCATGACAAAGGCATTAAGAAAAACTATATCAAAATAGCATTCTTTGCAGTGATGGTCTCGTTTTGCTGTTACATGTAATTTATGATCATCAGAGGAAACATGAGACTGTTTCAGAAATATTTTAAAGTTCCTCGTAGCACCTTTTTTAAGTATAAAAATTCTCTGTATATAAAACAGTCCTGATCTTAAAGTTTTTTTCTGTCTTTTTCACCCTGTCATCAAAAGTGCATTTAATTATTTATAAACAGACACAAAAATAGGTCAAAATTCTGCCAAATAGTGATTATTTTCTGCTGACGAGGAGGTTTGTTTGTGTGAGTCAACGCTGACTGTCGGCTTAACCAACACTGTCTGAATTAGTCACTCTGTCTCTTCCAGTATTAATGTCTCAAAAACACATTCTGCACTTTGGCTCATATGTGGTCACAATATCCTGAGTCCTGATACGATTGTGTGTGTGTGTGTGTGTGTGTGTGTGTGTGTGTGTGTGTGTGTGTGTGTGCGTGCGTTAGTGTTACCGTGTGTGTGTTTTGCTGAGCCAGGTTGAGCTCTTCAAAGACTCTTCTATAAAAACCTCTTCATGTTAATCGGATGCTGTTCAGACTCCACATTGTAATTACATCCCCAACAAAATTCCTGTCTACATACTCCTCGTGTGTGTGTGTGTGTGTGTGTGTGTGTGTGTGTGTGTGTGTGTGTGTGTGTGTGTGTGTGTGTGTGTGTGTGTGTGTGTGTGTGTGTGTGTGTGTGTGTGTGTGTGTGTGTGTGTGTGTGTGTGTGTGTGTGTGTGTGTGTGTGTGTGTGTGTGTGTGTGTGTGTGCGTGCGCTGCTGGAGGGTGGTCGTTTTGCTGCCTCTCTTTGGGGGGTTTATAAGCTCCATGTTATATCACATTAGCATTGTGTTGGGGCTATTGATGTAAGTGTTCGATATTTATACAGATGTGTGTGTGTCTACAAGCCACTGTGTGTGTGTGTGTCTACAAGCCACTGTGTGTGTGTGTGTGTGTGTGTGTGTGTGTGTCTACAAGCCACTGTGTGTGTGTGGTGTGTGTGTGTGTGTTTCTACAAGCCACTGTGTTTGTGTGTGTGTGTGTGTGTGTGTGTGTGTGTGTGTGTGTTTGCAGCTTATCTGTTTCATGCTCTTCTCACCAAGTTACTTTGGTCTCAATTGGATGTGAAAGGAAATCCCATGTCTGCGAGGCTTCCACTGCATGCAGAGTCCTGTGTGTGTGTGTGTGTGTGTGTGTGTGTGTCTGCAAGCGTGTGTGTGTGTGTGTGTGTGTGTGTGTGTGTGTGTGTTTGTAAGACTGTGTGTGTGTATTCCTATAAAGCCTTTACCACGCCATAGTGGATTAACCACACACTTTGAGCGCTAACACCAAAGCCGTGAAGAAGAAATTCACAGAGAAATATCCATGAACCAGATTTAGAACGCAGAAGAAGAGCGTGTGTGTGTGTGTGTGTGTGTGTGTGTGTGTGTGTGTGTGTGTGTGTGAAAAAGCCTTTTAGTTTTAATCCCAAAATGCAACGGACTGTATTTGTCCCCCAAAAAAAAAAAAAAAAAAATCGCCACCAATGTTAATTAATTCTCAATAGAAAAAAAAAATGTCTTAGTATGTCATTTTGTTGTGAGTTATCTGGTGGTAATACACAACCTAGGGCTTAGGCTCTGTAAACGGGGGTGTAAACTAAAGCGTATATAAACACAAGGGGCCCACAGTAGCTAGAAAAAAAATCCAGCGTTAATACAATGCACACTGTAGTGGATCATCGATTTTGGAAACAAGCTTTGACTCCACAGTTAAACCTGCAGTGTGTAGAATTTTGGGTTTTATTTCCTAGCAGATTTTGTAGAAAGTAATTATAATATCCATAAGTACATTTATTTTAGTACATAATAGCTGAAAAAAATGTTTTGAATATTTTTTTTTTCCCTTAGAAAGGGTCTCATATATGTCCATATTTCTGCATATTTTGGACCAAGGCCTAGTGCCGCCATCTTGAAAGTGTCATAGTTGGAATGTCATCAGGTGCATTGTTTAAAATTTAGAATTGTTCTTGTCCTTGAAGGCCACTGTAGCTTCTGTTATTATTCTAAAGGGTTGGGGTTACCCAGGGAGTGTTGCATTCTAGAACTTTGTAGAACTTTCTTGATGATGTCATATTACACACTGCACCTTTAAATATCTATTTTACCGGTGGGAATATGAAGGTGTGTTGAACCCTGAGATCCTATGTAGTATGAATGTGCAAACGTTTTCGAAATCGGTTCATCCTAGCCTGAGAAAAGGCAGAAACAGTGTTTTATGGTCTCACTGTCTAACCCTGCATGTTTACTAGTGTGACATCACTTCAGTAAAAATGTAGGGTTAGGATTAACAGGACAGCTGGGCAAAGGGAAGACTGAGGGAAGGAAAACCTAATTCATTATATTATAATAGTGATTTTATAATGATAGAACGCCGGTTGCGTATGGGTGAAGTATTCCTTTAAAGGTGGTGTGTAATATGACATCATCAAGAAAGTTCTACAAAGTTCTAGAATGCAACGCTCCCTGGGTAACCCCACCCCTTTCGAATAATAACAGAAGCTACAGTGGCCTTCAAGGACAAGAACAATTCTAAATTGTAAACAATGCACCTGATGACATTCCAACTATGACACTTTCAAGATGGCGGCACTAGGCCTTGGTCCAAAATATGCAGAAATATGGACATACAGTATCTCACAAAAGTGAGTACACCCCTAACATTTCTTCAAATATTTCATTATATCTTTCCATGGGACAACACTGAATAAATGACACTTTGATACAATGTAAAGTAGTCAGTGTACAGCTTGTATAACAGTGTAAATTTACTGTCCCCTCAAAATAACTCGACACACAGCCATTAATGTCTAAACTGCTGGCAACAAAAGTGAGTACACCCCTAAGAAAAAATGTCCAAATTGGGCCCAAAGTGTCAATATTTTGTTTTGCCATCATTATTTTCCAGCACTACCTTAACCCTCTTGGGCATGTAGTTCACTAGAGCTTCACAGGTTGCAACTGGAACCCTCTTCTACCCATTCATGACGACATCAAGGAGCTGGTGGATATTAGAGTCCTTGCGCTCCTCCATCTCCCGTTTTAGGATGCCCCAAAGATGCTCAATAGGGTTTAAGACTGGAGACATGCTTGGCCAGTCCATAACCTTTACCCTCAGCTTCTTTAGCAAGCCAGTGGTCGTTCGGAGGGGTGTTTGGGGTCGTTATCATGTTGCAGTACTGCCCTGCGGCCCAGTTTATGAAGGGAGGGGATCATGCTCTGCTTCAGTATGTCACAGTACATGTTAGAATTCAATGAACTGTAGATCCCCAGTGCTGGCAGCACTCATGCAGCCCCAGACCATGACACTCCAACCGCCATGCTTGACTCTAGGCAAGACACACTTGTCTTTGTACTCCTCACCTGGTTGCCGCTCCACACTCTTAACACCATCTGAACCAAATACATGTATTTTGGTCTCATCAGACCACAGGACATGGTTGCAGTAATCCATGTCCGTAGTCTGTTTGTCTTCAGCAAACTTTTTGTGGGGTTTCTTGTGCATCATCTTTAGAATAGGCTTCCTTCTGGTTTGACAGCCATGCAGACCAGTATGATGCAGAGTGCGGCGTATGGTCTGAGCACTGACAGGTTGACCCCCCACCCCTTCAAGCCCTTCAGCAATGCTGGCAGCACTCATACGTCTATTTTCCAAAGCCAACCTCTGTGTACGACGCTGACCATGTGCACTCAACCTTCGTAAACTGGGCCGCAGGGTGGTATTGCAACATGATAACGACCCCAAACACACCTCCAAGACGACCAGTGGCTTGCTAAAAAGCTGAGGGTAAAGGTTATGGCCTGGCCAAGCATGTCTCCAGACCTAAACCATATTGAGCATCTTTGGGGCTTCTTAAAACGGAAGGTGGAGGAGCGCAAGGTCTTTAATATCCACCAGCTCTGTGATGCAGTCATAAATGGGTGGAAGAGGGTTCCAGTTGCAACCTGTGAAGCTCTAGTGAACTCCATGCCCAAGAGGGGTAAGGCAGTGCTGGAAAATAATGGTGGCCACACAAAATATTTACACTTTGGGCCCAATTTTTTAATTTTTTTAAGGGGTGTACTCACTTTTGTTGCCAGCAGTTTAGACATTAATGGCTGTGTGTCGAGTTATTTTGAGGGGACAGTAAATTTACACTGTTATACAAGCTGTACACTGTCTACTTTACATTGTATCAAAGTGTCATTTCTTCAGTGTTGTCCCATGGAAAGATATAAAGAAAAATGTGAAGAAATGTGAGGGGTGTACTCACTTTTGTGAGATACTGTATATGAGACCCTTTCTAAGTGAAAAAAAAATTATTCAAAACATTTTTTCAGTTATCATGCACTAAATTAAATGTACTTATGGATATTATAATTACTTTCTACAGAATCTGCTAGGAAATAAAACCCAAAATTCTACACACTGCAGCTTTAAGCTTGTAACACTGTTTCATAATGTTACATCATTACTGTAGTTGCACATGGTGATGTTGTTCTTACCTCAAACCTCCCTCCCTCCCTGAGTCATTATAACAGAGGAAATGTGTGTGTGTGTGTGTGTGTGTGTGTGTGTGTGTGTGTGTGTGTGTGTGTGTGTGTGTGTGTGTGTGTGTGTGTGTGTGTGTGTGTGTGTGTGTGTGTGTGTGTGTGTGTGTGTGTGTGTGTGTGTGTGTGTGTGTGTGTGTGTGTGTGTAAGCCGTCAGCCCGCTCCAACGCGCTGCTCCCATATAGCTGGCATTTCTCAGATAAGAACCAGCCAGCACTACTGATTTACAAGACTCCTCTCCTCCCCTCTCTCCGTGTGTGTGTGAGAGAGAGGGTGTGTGTGTGAGAGAGAGAGTGTGTGTGTGTGAGAGAGAGAGGGTGTGTGTGTGAGAGAGAGAGCTTGTGTGTGTTTGTGAGAGAGCTAGTGTGTGTGTATGAGAGAGATCTTTTGTGTGTGTGTGTGTGTGTGTGTGTGCTGATTTAAAGACTCAAAGGTGTAATAAACCATCATGAAATACTCCCAGAGCAAAAAAACATATCAGCCCACAAAATCACATCATAGCATTCAACACTCACTCTCGTCTAAGCCTATCTGTCATAGGGAAGGTGTGTGTGTGTGTGTGTGTGTGTCTCTCTCCCTCCCTCTCTCTCTCTCTCTCTCTTTGTGTGTGTGTGTGTCTCTCTCTCTCTTTTTCTCTCTCTCTTTCTCTCTTTGTGTGTGTGTGTCTCTCTCTGTCTTTCTGTGTGTCTTTCTCAGTCTGTGTGTGTCTCCCTGTGTGTGTGTGTGTGTGTGTGTGTGTGTGTGTGTGTGTGTGTGTGTGTGTGTGTGTGTGTGTGTGTGTGTGTGTGTGTGTCTTTCTACCGTATATAAAGGTTTCATTTTGCACACGTTGAACCTAAATCTCCTTTAGTATTTTTTTCAAGGTGTGTGTATTATATTTCATCTCTATATACTTCTCTTAGTGTGTGTGTCTGCGTGTGTGTGTCTCAGTGTGTGTGTGTGTGTGTGTGTCTGCGTGTGTGTGTCTCAGTGTGTGTGTCTGTGTCTGCGTGTTCCAGTGTGTGTGTGTCTCTAGCCCCTTTTACACAGAGATTGCGGCATATTGACGGAACAACATCACTCCAATATGCCGGCGTTGCTTGCTTCTGTGTTATTTACACAGAACCAGGCAACGCCGGCCTGCTGGTGCATCAGTAGCTCCTTTTACACAGCGCTCCGGAATGAAAGAGGTGCTTGTAAACAGCGTCAGGTGTGACGTAAACATTTAGCGCCGCGCCGGTCAGCTGCTTTACAACAACAACACTGGCAGGTGAATTGAGAGCAGAAGTGCTGGAGCTTGCAGTAAGAGGGCCGTATTTTACTGTCCCCACGATGTGCCAGTTGATCTCGCTACGCCCTGAGTCCAACATCACTAGGACTGTTAACCAAACTGACAAAATCAATCCGCTTCAACTCTTCACGTCTTGAGTTGAGTTAGCAAAACAGTAGCTCTGTGGCTAACAGCTGAGCCGGAGCCTTCAGTCAGCTGAAGCAGACAGTCTAGCGGGGCGAGCACACTATTCCCCCTTCAAGCTGAACAAGAGCCCTCCGCTGCGCGTCGGGCTCCTGCTTCAGCTTGTCGGTCTTTATTTCTAGCAAGTGACCCGTTCGCTATACTTTATCCCTTACTTAGCCTAGCCTAGCTTTCCCATTGTACAACTTCTCCTGGGCAGAAATAGACTCATACACTCTGCAAAATGAAGCGTGGGGGTTTGGATTGATCAACGGACCTCATGATCAGATAGATTATACGCCGTTCCTTTTATTTGGTGATTTTTACGGGACATCAGGCCGCCGTGATTAATGTTAAACACACGTCCTTCAACTGCTAACATGGTCGCATGTTTAGAACGTAGGCTATGGAACGTCAAACGCCCCCCTGTTCCGCAACAACAAGCTGGAGCATTTAAACAGAGAGGCGGAACTGATTGTGTCGGGAATCTTACTACCCCCCGAGGTAGTAAAATTCCCGGAACAATCTCTCGCACCTTTCTTCCCTCGTTCCGCAACTGTCGCATTTAAACAGCAGGGCGGAGGGCCGAAAGGCCGGCATATTCCCGGCTTTCACTGGCTGTGTAAAAGGGGCTTCTGTGTGTGTGTGTGTGTGTGTGTGTGTCTCAGTGTGTGTGTGTGTGTGTGTGTGTGTGTGTGTGTGTGTGTCTCAGTGTGTGTGTCTGTCTGCGTGTTCCAGTGAGTGTGTGTGTGTGTGTGTGTGTCTCAGTGTGTGTGTGTGAGTGTGTGTATGTATAATGTATACATTTACTTCACTCCATTTCTTAACACACTGCCATATGTCTTTTCTCAGCGGTAATTCGATCGCTGCATCGATATTACAGGGAGGGGGAATTCCAAGAATGCCTTCGCTTACTCCCTCTTATATTGGATTTTCCAGTCACCAGGGCATTTCTGAATATACCAAGTGATGTAACTTTACACCAAACTAGAAAGAAGTGTTTGTTTCGTGAAGACAGACAGGCAGACAGACAGGCAGGCAGATAGAAAGACAGACAGACAGACAGACAGACAGACAGACAGACAGACAGACAGACAGACAGAGTTCATTTCGTTTATGGTTAAACGTATGACTTCTGACCACACCCAACTGTGATGTCATATTGTACAAGCAATGGGCACCCTAAATACTGTGGGACAGGCCTCTAAAGGGCTGTTTGAGGGTTATCATAGAAACTATGAGATTCTATGTAGTATAAAGGTGCAAACATTTTTGAAATTGGTTCATTCTAGCCTGAGAAAAGGCAGAAAGAGTGTTTTATGGTCTCACTGTCTAACCCTACATTTTACTAGTGTGACATCACACTACAGTAGTAAAAATTTAGGGTTAGGATTAACAGGACAGCTGGGCCAAGGGAAGACAGGAAAAACTGAGGGAAGAAAAATCTCATTCATTATATTATAATAGCGATATTATAATGATAGAACGCCGGTTCCTTATGGGTGAAGTATTCCTTTAATAGTAGCACCGAGCATTGTTTGTTTAATGAAATATGGCAGTGTGTTGCAGTGCTGACTACACCCAACAGTGTCATTGTCTTGTTAGCGAACACGCCCTGAGAACACATTAGTGTGGCAGGGACAGGAATTCAGCTACTGGAGGGCAGAGGGAGGTTTGGCTGCTGTTAAATTACTCTAAGAAGATTAAAGGGTTTTGTTTTTTAAGCCTCTGAAAAACCTGTTTTAAAATTGTAAAATTCAATAGGCCCATATATGATATCAAGGTTAGGTCACTTAAAGCTGGGGTATGTGATTTCTGATTGGTCAAAGTGTACCGCTCATGCTAATTTTGACCAATCAGAGCGAGGCTCAGATTCTCTGTTCTTATTGGCTGTTGGGACTGTCCATTCACTTTGGCACGACTTTGTTGGTGTACAGCGTGTCAGGGAGGGACCATAGGGGAGGGACCAAAGAGAACAAGTGGAGCGGTTGAGGTATTTGGATTCAAATCTCTATCCCAACTGCTATTTTCTCCCCAAATCCTCCACCCCAGCTTTAAGAAGCTTTTGCAAAAAATCTGACTGAAAATAAATGTTCCTAGATATATCCTAGAGACCGTTTGACAGGACTGTGTGGGCGTGGCCGAATTAAACAGTCTCTATGGCAACAGTCATTATTTTTATAGAACGTTCAGGCAGAGAACTGCTGTGATTGGTTCAAAAATAAGAATTGTGTCAAAAGAACCAGAGCAGAAATAGCCCATAGCCTCATCTAAAGCGTTACATTTGTGGACAACGTCAAAATGTCCCGACCACAAAAACACCTGGACATCATTTCAAATCAGTGGCGATTCTGAAGTGAAGTCATTTAGAAACTCTGTGTGTGTGTGTGTGTGTGTGTGTGTGTGTGTGTGTGTGTGTGTGTGTGTGTGTGTGTGTGTGTGTGTGTGTGTGTGTGTGTGTGTGTGTGTGTGTGTGTGTGTGTGTGTGTGTGTGTGCGCGTGCGTGCGTGCGTGCGTGCACTTGATGTTTCACAGCTGAGGCCGTGTTGTCGGTCAGTGTGGGAATTTGCCTCTGTGTGTGTGTCTCTCTCTCTCTCTGTCTGTGTGTGTGTCTGTCTCGCTCTCGCTCTCTCTCGCTCTCTCTCGCTCGCGCACGCTCTTGTGTGTGTGTGTGTCTCGCTCTCAGTGTGTGTGTTGGGACTCATGGTGATTGGTGGTGTGGGTGCTTGATTGCTTTGGTCCAGATGATACGGACCGTTAAAGTCTGATTAGGCTGACTCATAGAACGGGAGTGTGTAGCCTCCATTAAGTGTAATTAACGTGTGTGTGTGTGTGTGTGTTTCCCATTTTCTGAAGTACACCCCTAAACTATTTGAGCAGAGATGGTGTGGGTGTGTTCTACTCTTAAGTTTTTGAACTTTCTCATTATGACCTTTTCAACACACACACACACACACACACACACACACACACACACACACACACACACACACACACACACACACACACACACACACACACACACACACACACACACACACACACACACACACACACACACACACACACACACACACACACACACACACAAAGTGATTTTGACAACAAGCGTTCTCCAGAATCACCCACTCAACCTTTAATAGGCAGTGTTAATAAAGCATAATGGATTTATTTTCTGCATATTTGTACTGTATATACATCTGTGTTATGTAAAATGTCTCCCCAAACTGCCCAGTAACGTATAATGTAACCTTTGTGTATTTTTAACAGGAGAGGAGAGGAGTTTCATGTCATCAGAATTCAACAGGCTCTGAACACCCAACAGGTAAGACATGAATAAGGCCGAAAAACACAATAAAAAAAATCCAATATTAATATATCCTTAAAAAAGTGTTAACATCCACAACCTAGGCCCTTTATACTGGTGTGTAAAAAGGTTTGAAGGAGGCTCTGTATCAACCACAGATTGTCTTTGCAGTGCACACACAGTACGGACAGGTTGCAGATTGTGAGGAGACACTATAGATTTTGACAAAAAGCGTTCTCCAGAATCACTGACTCCACCTTAAACAGCTAAGAACAATAAAGATGTCGCTCTCTCTCTCCCTCCCTGTCTCTCTCTCCCTCTCTCTCTCTCTCTCTCTGTCTCTGTCTCTCTCTGTCTCTCTCTCTCTCTGTCTCT
>CM049416.1:21780000-21782500 GCA_026929865.2 Hyperoplus lanceolatus
ACAGACAGACAAAGACATATTTTTTTAATAGTTAGATGTTTTGTTCAACTTGGTTTCCTGTTTGCGTTTCTTTACAAATTAGTTAAAAGATTTTTTTTCATTTTCAGACAATCTCTCCTCTTTTGTGAAATCCAAATAGCATCATTGTCCTATTATTGGTTGAGCCGACACACCCAAAATCACAGCTGTGTCGAGGGCAGGATTTTGTCTGTCTAGCACACCCATCTTTTAAAGCTCCACTGTGTAACTTTTGGGTGTGTCAGAGAAGTGAAACATTTTCTATATATATATAGGTATATTCTCATAACTGAATAAACAAACTTTCCTCACAGGGAAAATGTGATCCCTGGAACACTGTTTGAAGTTAGAAAGCTTCCTGAAAAGTTACTGTTTCACTGTTGTTGTTGTTTACAGCAGCAGGGCCCACAGTTTGGTTTACAAACATATTCTAGTCTTAACGTTTGGTTCCAGGTTCCTCAAAATAATTTAGTTTTTTTTATCATAATGATAGAAAATATGTTTAGTAAACTAACTGCAGGCTCTGTGAATGTAAACAAATCCCCCTCCTCTGAAACTGCATAGTGACCCTTTGTGTTCTGCTGTTTTACCTTAGTCAGTTCTGTTCTGTCTGTGCGGTTGCCTCCTGTTTGTGTTGTTTTTCAATTTTATTTTATTGTGAAATCATTGTCAGGGGACTACAGATTAAAAATGGCCTTTTTAGCAAATTCTGGCATTTTGTAACCCATGCATCATCATCATCATCGTCATCAACCTTTATTCAAACAGGAACAAATTGCTAAGAAACCAAGTCTTATTTAAGCAATGGCCTGGTAGGAGGGGAATGACCTCCTGGGGGGAAAGGGGAGAGGGACAGAACAAGACAACACTGTACTATAGCCAGTATGATCATGTGTTTTATTAATTTGTACTGTCCCCTTCGTAAATAAACTGAACTGAATTGAATTGAATTGGAGTAGCTTGATGCATAGTAACCACGGTGCATCACTGCTTTGTAGGGTGTGGAAAAAAATGTCACCACTGTATAAGTCTGCTGGGAACACCATCCATCATATGGTAATATACTTGGGTTGCTCTCCCTTCGACATTTTTGACAAATACCTTCAAAACCGAGCCAGACACATGTCATGCCCTGCGTTCCAATCCCCATACTTCCCTACTATTTAGTATGCCAGAAAAAGATTTAGGATGTCCCCCCAATACATGCAAGTCAATTGTAGTATGCTGAAAATACATAATTCCCCCAATATTTTGGAGTATTCGTCTTTCTTCTTGACATTTCTCGACATAGTGAAAAAAAATCTTCCTTATCTGATTTTTTTTTCTCTCTCCAGTGGCCCTAAAACTCTTCTGTACTTTAGTATGTAGTGTAGTAAAAAGAAAGAGTATGTGATTTGGAGCGCAGGGATGGTTTTTAGAAACCTTAGGATTTGCCAATAGAATTGAAATGAAGCTTTCTGCATTTCATTGATGTCTGGTTGGACGATATGAGTGTGCAGCGTTTTTTTTTTTTTTTTTAAGATATTTTTTTGTCATTTTTATGCTTTATTGATAGTGTAGAGACAGAGGTGAAATGGGGCAGAGAGGGGAGTGACATGCAGAGAACGACCGCGGGCTGGAATCGAACCCGGGTCTGCTGCTGGCCGAGGCCCATGGGGGGGGATGCCCTACCAACTGAGCTAAGGGCGCCCCATGTGCAGCGTTTTTGAATTTATTTTTATTTTATTTTATTTTTTGGGATGTTGCCAGGAGACAGTTGTGTTGGTTACTGAATAGTTTGCCAGATAGATATATATAAAGTATAGTTTCACTGGTTAGTTTAAGTGTTTTGTTTGGCGATCTTTAGCTCTTCAAAATATTCTCTAGTTTTGGTGCTATCAGCCAACTTCACTGAATAGATGGTGCCGTTTTTTGCACATAAGTTAAAGGAATACTTCACCCACATAGAACCAACGTTCTATCATTATAAAACCGCTATAATAATATAATGAATTAGGTTTTTCCTTCCCTCAGTCTTCCCTTGGCCCAGCTGTCCTGTTAATCCTAACCCTACATTTTTACTAGTGTGATGTCACACTAGTAAAAATAGGGTTAGACAGTGAGACCATAAAACACTCTTTCTGCCTTTTCTCAGGCTAGGATGAACCGATTTTTGCACATTTATACTACAAAGGATCTCAGAGTTCAATACATCTTCATATTTCCGCCAGTGAAGTAGGTCTTTAAGGAGGTTAATTCTAGGGAGCTAAAATTGCTTTTTCATATTAAAGCGTTGTTTATGCTATCCCAGAAGAAGTTATTAGGCAGTAATGACTTTTCTGTGCAGGGAAATAAATCTGCCGGCTTTTCAATTTGCTTTGGGTCGTTTTATTTTAGTCTGGGACACATTTTGGGGCTTGTAAGGACTTGTACCGCACAGACAAGGAAATGGAGTATCTCACACACACACACACACACACACACACACACACACACACACACA
>CM049416.1:21802500-21812500 GCA_026929865.2 Hyperoplus lanceolatus
GAGGTGAGAAAGGCTATATATTAGAAAGGAGATAGGAAGTAAATTCCCCGCGCTGCAACCTGTGTCATGGTTGTTGTGTCCTTGGGTAAGACACTTCACCCACCTTGCCTCGTGTGAATGTCGATAGTTAGCCTGCTATCGGTGTATGAATGTGTGTGTGAATGGTAACGTGGGAAAGGAAAACAGGTCTCCCTTGCAAAAGAGTCATCGGTCTCAATGGGATTTACCTGTATAAATAAAGGTTAAAAAAAAAATTAATCAGAACACCTTTGAAAGGCCAGGTAGAAAGAGAGATACAAAGACACTGGGGAACCTTTATTAAATATCACAGTGATGGCGAAATGCTCCAAGATCCATTTTGATTGAGTGGAAATGCATTGGTGATTGTCTTATACCTACAGTATACTAGGCTATACTGGCTGTAATTGGATTGTTTTTTTCACTGGTCAATTTTGAGATGTTTGTCTATTTTGCTTCCATAATAACATGTCTTCTTTCATACTAGTATGAATCCAAAGGTCCAAAATGTGCATGTATGTGTTCATTTTGAGTATTTGCATCTGTATATTTCTCTTATAGAACCATCTTCAACGGCCATGATTAATACCTTTTTAAATAAATCAGATTAATCTTAAAGGTGCAGTGTGTAATATGACATCATCAAGGAAGTTCTACAAAGTTCTAGAATGCAACACTCCCTGGGTAACCCCACCCCTTTAGAATAATAACAGAAGCTACAGTGGCCTTCAAGGACAAGAACAATTCTACATTTTAAACAATGCACCTGATGACATTCCAACTATGACACTTTCAAGATGGCGGCACTAGGCCTTGGTCCAAGATATGCAGAAATATGGACACATATGAGACCCTTTCTAAGGGAAAAAATAATAATTCAAAACGTTTTTTTCAGCTATTATGCACTAAATTAAATGTACTTATGGATATTATAATTACTTTCTACAAAATCTGCTAGGAAATAAAACCCAAAATTCTACACACTGCAGCTTTAAGTAATATTTCTTATTAATGCTCTTAAATGTATATTTTCATTTCTTTGAATGAGCAAGTAACATTAACTTTGTACCTTTAAACCCCATAAATGTAAATTGTATGCATGAGACTAAATAATTGTGTGTGTGTGTGTGTGTGTGTGTGTGTGTGTGTGTGTGTGTGTGTGTGTGTGTGTGTGTGTGTGTGTGTGTGTGTGTGTGTGTGTGTGTGTGTGTGTGTGTGTGTGTGTGTGTGTGTGTGTGTGTGTGTGTGTGTGTGTGTGAAGGGGGCTTTTTAGTTTAAGTCTGTAGGGGAGAAGAGTAGAACTTTGCCTCCAATGAAAAAACATAGCAGTAACCTTTTCCCCCAGCTACTCCCATAAGTTTGGATTTTGACTTTGTGTGTGTGTGTGTGTGTGTGTGTGTGTGTGTGTGTGTGTGTGTGTGTGTGGAGAGAGAGAGAACAAGAGTGTGTGTGTCCCTTGTGTGTGTGTGTGTGTGTGTGTGTGTGAAACAATTCCAGTTCCACCTCTCAAGACTATAGATCAGATAGCGTTCCCGGGGAAAATGACCAATTTCTCTTTCCCAATACACACACACACGCGCACACACACACACACAGGGACACACACACACACACACACAGGGACACACACACACTCTCGTTCTCTTGATCTCTCTCTCTCTAACACACACACACACACACGGACACACAGGGACACAGTTGAAAAGTTCATAACACTCTCTCACACACCCACACACACACACACACACACACACACACACACTCGCACAGTCAATACTAGCAGTGAGTTATTTATAACCCTTGTATTTTTATAATTACAAAGCGGCTACATGATATAGATTCTATGAATTTACAATGTGAAGTCACTGGGTGCAGCAAGATGAATCATAAGCCTTACACACTCACACACTCACTCACTCACTCACTCACTCACTCACTCACTCACTCACTCACTCACTCACTCACTCACTCACTCACTCACTCACTCACTCACTCACTCACTCACTCACTCACTCACTCACTCACTCACTCACACACACACACACACACACACACACACACACACTCACACTCACCCAACCACACACTCTCACACACATACACACATATTTTCTTACACTATCTTTGTGTGAAATCTCAGTAAAGTATGGGGGTGTGTGGAAGTATGACGTTGATGTAGATTAACGGATCCCACCAACGGTTAAAGTGTGTGTGTGTGAAATGTGAGTAAAGTGTGGGTGTGTGTGTGTGTATGATGTGTGATGTGTGTGTGTGATGTGTGTGTGTGTGTGTGTGTGTGTGTGTGTGTGTGTGTGTGTGTGTGTGTGTGTGTACATGTTAGTCGATGCGCCCTCATACAGTGCATCAACCATGCTGCCTTCAGGGACCAGTGGGAACTTCAGATGATTATCTGGTGTGTTTATGAGACCTCGAAACTGCAGGAATTTGTACAAGCATTATTTATTTTATTTATTTTTTTTTTTGGCATGTTCAAGCTTTATTGGACTGTACAGAGTTGAAATTGGGAGACAGAGAGAGAGGAGAGGGGGGGGGGATGACCTGCAGTAAAGGTCCACGGGTCGGATTTGAACCCGCGACTACTGCAACGAAGGCCGGAGCCAATATGGTACACACTCTATCCACTACAACATCGTAGTTAAAGGCCAATGCAAAAGAAAAGTGAGTCTTTAGCAACGTTTTAAACTGGTCAACTTTAAAGGGATCCAGGTTCCATTCATTCAAGCACCGACATGAGAAAGTATTTCACTGCACAGTTTGAGGTAGTACGTGAAAGTCCAAAGTTTAGAAGGATAACAAAGAATTAAAATACCAGATTTTAAATGTACGCACACACACACACACTCACTCACTCACTCACTCACTCACTCACTCACTCACTCACTCACTCACTCACTCACTCACTCATCCACTCACTCACTCACTCATCCACTCACTCACTCACTCACTCACTCACACACACCTACACACCTTCACTCACTCACTCACTCACTCACTCACTCATCCACTCACTCACTCACTCACTCACTCACTCACACACACCTACACACCTTCACTCACTCACTCACTCACTCACTCACTCACTCACTCACTCACTCACTCACTCACACACACAGAGAAGGGATAAGCACCGACATGAGAAAGTATTTCACTGCACAGTTTGAGATAGTATGTGAAAGTCCACAGTGTAGATACTACACTCCTTCCCTCACTCACTCACTCACACACACCTACACACACACACACACACACACACACACACACACACACACACACACACACACACACACACACACACACACACACACACACACACACACACACACACACACACACACACACACACACACACACAGAGATAGTATGTGAACGTCCACAGTAGATACTAGAGGGATAACGACCCACTGTAATGATGTGGAATATGAAATCCTCCAGCAGCTCAACTAATATCCAGCTGTTATCTCCAGACACGTTTGTAGAGGAGAAATAGAGGAGAGAGAACTTTGTATTAAAAGACCCGGCAGTGCTTGGTGTGTGTGTGTGTGTGTGTCTGTCTGTCTGTCTGTCTGTCTGTCTGTCTGTCTGTCTGTGATTTAAATTTGATGGATTAAACTCAGCACTAGTTTCAAGAGTTTTCAATTTAATAAAGAAATAAAATATAAAATACAATTCAAACAGGTTTATAATTCTAATATCAAACTGAAAATAAAAGATAATTGGAAAGTCATATAGATGGATGGATGGATGGATAAATAGATGGATAGTTGGATGGATGGATGGATGGATGGTGGTGGGTAGTTGGTGGGTGGGTGGGTGGTGGGTGGGTGGGTGGGTGGGGGGGGGGGGGGGGGGGGATAGATGGATAGTTGGATGGATAGATAGATGGATGGATGGATAAATAGATGGATAGATGGATGGATGATAGATAGATAGATAGATAGATAGATAGATAGATAGATAGATAGATAGATAGATAGATAGATAGATAGATAGATAGATAGATAGATAGTCATGTAGGTCCCTCCAGTACTGTGAAATGGTCAAGGAAAGACTGCCATATTTTTTTTTTTTTTAGAAAACCATGTTGACGTTACTTGAAGGTATCAATTGCGGTCACATAGCCATATTCACGTCACAGCAGATTACACGATTTAGGGCAAGAGTGTGCGTATTCATTTTCATATTTTATGGGGATTTAACACACACACACACACACACAGAGCACACACACACACACACACACACACACACACACACACACACACACACACACACACACACACACACACACACACACACACACACACACACACACACACACACACATCTCACTCTCAAGGGATATATCCAAAACCAATGTGCTCCCTGGAACATCCAGAAATCTAAAAGTGTATGAAATACATGTGATTATGGTGGGCTGAACGTTCAACCATAAAGCGTGGATGATTGGCGGATAACCTCATTGTATCCGATTTCAGCAACTTGGGTCCAAAATCGCACAAGCCATAACTCAGTCAAATGTGAACATAGGGACATGAGAAATATACAGCCGTGGAAAAAATTAAGAGACCACGCCAAATGTTCAGTGTCTCTCGTTTTACTCATTTAGAGGCATATGTTTGAGTAGAATGAACATTTTGGTTTTATAATATAAACTACTGACAACATTTCTACCAAATTCACAATAAAAAAATATTGTCATTAAAGAGCATTTTCAATAAGTAATGTAGAGATGAAGATTGAAGAAAAATCCAGACTGGTCTCTTAATGTTTTCCTGCGGCTGTATTTTTGAATTCAGTGTAACGTACACTTTCTAAGGGTATCATTAACCCCGACATCCATTATGAATAAACACCCATAAATATGCTATAACATCATAGAAAAAAAGACAGAATTTCAATCAATCTATCAACAACATTCATGACTATCATGTTTAAGTAGCCTTCAGTTTTAAATGGGGGTTTTGCATTACATTTTTACCTACTCTACTTATTTGGATTTCAATTATGGTAAAGTACCTGGGAGCTGGGGGCGCCCTTAGCTCAGTTGGTAGGGCGTCCCCCCCCATGGGCCTCGGGCAGCAGCAGACCCGGGTTCGATTCCAGCCCGCGGTCGTTCTCTGCATGTCACTCCCCTCTCTGCCCCATTTCAACTCTGTCTCTACACTATCAATAAAGCATAAAAATGCCCAAAAAAATATCTTTAAAAAAAAAAAAAAAGTACATTGTACCCTCTTTTTTGGTGCACATTTTTGCCTTTAAGTTTAAAGAAAGACATCTTTATTCGCTACTAGCAGCGTTCACCTTTAAAAAAAAACGGACACAATGCCTCACATGCTTTTCTGTATGCATCATATCGTGAACTTTTGTCGAGTTTAATAAAAAAAAAAATTTGAATGAAGGTCACTGTTATATAGTCCAGGAAAGGCTGACATATCTGTTTAAACTTCTCTGCTTTCCCTGAAATCTCATAACGGATTTTCTCCATATATAGAATACAGGACTAGAGAATACAGGACTAGAGAATACAGGACTAGAGAATACAGGACTAGAGAACTCCATGAGCCGCTTATCGAAGCTGTTTTTTTCAAGTTTTGGCCTGATTTTTACAGAGTTTATTTGGAATTCTCTACATGCTGCAATTTGTCCACACACACACACACACACACACACACACACACACACACACACACACACACACACACACACACACACACACACACACACACACACACACACACACACACACACACACACACACAACCACACACACACAGTGTGAAAGACACCATTGTTATCGCTAGTGTTATCATCAACACTTCTTTTCCTGAATTTCCTCAAACGTTTTTTTCTCTGGCCTCCGATCAGATTTGGACCAAATAGTTCATTCCAATTGCGACGGTGTGAGTAATTTCGTGTGTGTGTGTGTGTGTGTGTGTGTGTGTGTGTGTGTGTGTGTGTGTGTGTGTGTGTGTGTGTGTGTGTGTGTGTGTGTGTGTGTGTGTGTGTGTGTGTGTGTGTGTGTGTGTGTGTGTGTGTGTGTGTGTGTGTGTGTGTGTGTGTGTGTGTGTGTCACAGCTATTCATTTCCCCAGTTCCCATCAAGGCCTCTGAGCTTCCCCCAACCTGCTATTCTGGTGTTGTTATCTCCACATCAACACACACACACACACACACACACACACACACACACACACACACACACACACACACACACACACACACACACACACACACACACACACACACACACACACACACACAGTGGGTATAATGACCCTGGACAGTGCAGAGGCATGTCCTAGTCATAACATCCCTACTGTACATGCTGTGCTGATAGCTGTGTGTGTGTGTGTGTGTGTGTGAGACTGTCTGTGACTGTGTGTGTGTGTGAGACTGTCTGTGACTGTGTGTGTGTGTGTGTGTGAGACTGTCTGTGACTGTGTGTGTGTGTGTGTGTTTGTGTGTGTGTGTGTGACTGTGTGTGTGAGACTGTGTGTGTGTGAGAGACTGTCTGTGACTTTGTGTGTGTGACTGTGTGTGTGTGTGTGTGTGTGAGACTGTGTGTGTGTGTGTGTGAGACTGTCTGTGACTTTGTGTGTGTGACTGTGTGTGTGTGTGACTGTGTGTGTGAGACTGTGTGTGTGTGTGAGAGACTGTCTGTGACTTTGTCTGTGTGACTGTGTGTGTGTGTGTGAGACTGTCTGTGACTGTGTGTGTGAGAGACTGTCTGTGACTTTGTGTGTGTGACTGTGTGTGTGTGTGTGTGAGACTGTGTGTGACTGTGTGTGTGTGTGAGACTGTGTGTGAGTGAGATAACTCATGATAACACACTCTTCTCTCTCATTCTTCTTCTAGACTTAATACTATACCTCCTGTCCTCACCTGGTCGTCTTATCTGCTATATTCCCTGTCTCTCTCTCACACACACACACACACACGTTTGTACGGCTATACTTGTGAGGACACTTATTGACATAATGCATTCCGTGGCGTAGCCCCTTACCCTAACCCTAACCATCTAAACTAAATGCCTAACCCCAACCCTTACACTAACCCTAACATAAACCTAATTCTTACCTGAACCTTAAAACCTAGTGTTAACCCTCAAACAGCCCTTTAAAGGCCTGTCCCAAAGGGAGAATCGGACAAAATGTCCTCTAAAACTCTTGGTTCTCACAAAAATAGTTGTACAGGTACACACACACACCACAGTGTGCACAGTGGTATAATCAGTGATTCATATTGTAACAGGAGATTAGCTCTGTTCAGCTAAAACTCACAATCTGCCCAGTCAGATAGCGCCGCTGGATGACACACACACACACACTCACTCACTCACTCACTCACACACAGAGACACACACACACTCTCTATCTCTCTCGGACACACACAGTGACCAACACATAGTGACCCACACACACACACACACACACACACACACACACAGGGACACGTATAATATCCCAAAGTGCTACCTGCAGTGCATGTGTGCGACGATCCTGTCCCATAATTGGTGTCTTCTATCATATTATCTTTTTCTATAATTACAAGGACGGTCTAATAACCGCCTACACACACACACACACACACACACACACACACACACACACACACACACAGGCGCAAATACACACGTACGGACATGCACATACACACACACAGTGCAACACAAAAAGTTGTGACCCTGGATTAGAGCTCAGAAAATTGAGAGGATTACTGCGTATTAAAAACTGCACACTTTCCACACACACACACACACACACACACACACACACACACACACACACACACACACACACACACACACACACACTGTTAGCTGTTTATATACAGTACAGTAGTACAACCATTCACTATTAACAACCACACACACACCCTCTCTGTGTCTCTCTCTCTCGCACAGACAGACAGACAGACAGACAGACAGACAGACAGACAGACAGACAGACAGACAGACAGACAGACAGACAAATATGTTCAGGGCTGATACCACAAGAACTACTGTTGCTGCCAGACGCACACACAGACTCACTCACTCACTCACTCACTCACTCACTCACTCACTCACTCACTCACTCACTCACTCACTCACTCACTCACTCACTCACTCACTCACTCACACAATAGCCTTCTGCTAGTTTCTTAGCTGAGAGGCAGATGATGGATGTTTAGTTAAAATGTCAAACACACTCTTTCTGTCCACTGCTAAAAATATGGACGCCAATTTCTTATAAGGACGAGGAAAATTACTATACACACACACACACAAGCACACACACAAGCGCACACACACACACACACACACACACACATACACACACACACAGGGGAGTACTATTTAGCTGCTAATACCCTCTAAATTCACACTGCATATTAATAATGTGGATTTCCCTGCTAAGACCCTCATTTAATGAACTGGGTCACTCACACACACTCATTGTACCTTTCTGTGTGTGTGTGTGTGTGTGTGTGTGTGTGTGTGTTGCTACTGACTGTACAGGTGTGTGTGTGTGTGTGTGTGTGTGTGTGTGTGTGTGTGTGTGTGTGTGTGTGTGTGTGTGTGAAAGTGTGCAGTTTTTAATACGCAGTAATCCTCTCAATTTTCTGAGCTCTAATCCAGGGTCACAACTTTT
Source organism: Hyperoplus lanceolatus (assembly GCA_026929865.2). Classification (NCBI taxonomy): domain Eukaryota; kingdom Metazoa; phylum Chordata; class Actinopteri; order Uranoscopiformes; family Ammodytidae; genus Hyperoplus; species Hyperoplus lanceolatus. Next base: position 21,811,172 of record CM049416.1, read on the forward strand.
TGTGTTGCACTGTGTGTGTGTATGTGCATGTCCGTACGTGTGTATTTGCGCCTGTGTGTGTGTGTGTGTGTGTGTGTGTGTGTGTGTGTGTGTGTACCAACCCCATTCACCCAAGTAGTTTTAGCAAACAACACACTCGTCCTATTATGTAGCTATAAAAGCCTTGCTGCTTTCCCCCGGTACAAAGGCTTGAGTGTGTGTGTGTGTGTCTCTGTGTGTGTGTGTGTGTGTGTGTGTGTGTGTGTGTGTGTGTGTGTGTGTGTGTGTGTGTGTGTGTGTGTGTCTATGTGTGTGTGTTTGCACGTGAATGTTATATTCAATGAACTTAGATGTTGAATGCAACTTGTAGTGTCTCTAGTTAGAAAAGTAAAAAGGCCAAGCTAGTTTTCAACAGGGCTTACGCACGCACACACACACACACACACACACACACACACACACACACACACACACACACACACACACACACACACACACACATTCCAGAATGCAATGCAGCACTCTCTCAATACTTTAATCCAGAGACTTAGCTCGAGCATGATCTGACTCTTCACTTTCTTTTTATCTCTCACTCTTTGTACTGTCTATGTACTCACTTTCTGCACACACACACACACACACACACACACACACACACACACACACACACACACACACACACACACACACACACCGTATCATTCACACACACACACACACACACACACACACCGTATCACTCACACACACACACACACACACGCACACACCGTATCATTCACACACACACACACACACACACACACACACACACACACACACACACACACACACACACACACACACACACACACACACACACACACACACACACACACACACACACACACACACACACACTATAGTACCACTTGGTAACATCTCAGACAGACAAAGACAGACTGTCGTAAAGTGAGAGACAGAGGAATCAATGTTCGGTACAATGAATGGGAGATACAGGAAACACCATTCATTAACATGTCATGTGCAGAGAGTGAGTACAAGTAGCAATATAAGCAGAATAATAATATAAATATAAGTTCAGGTATTTTAAAGGTGCAGTGTGTAATATGACATCATCAAGAAAGTTCTACAAAGTTCTAGAATGCAACGCTCCCTGGGTAACCCCACCCCTTTAGAATAATAACAGAAGCTGCCTTCAAGGACAAGAACAATTCTAAATTTTAAACAATGCACCTGGTGACATTCCAACTATGACACTTTCAAGATGGCGGCACTAGGCCTTGGTCCAAAATATGCAGAAATAATAAGGGAAAAAAAATAATTCAAAACATTTTTTTCAGCTATTAT
>CM049416.1:21817500-21830000 GCA_026929865.2 Hyperoplus lanceolatus
TCCAACGGGCTCCACTATCGCCTAGCAACTCTTAGACCGGCTACTTGCTGCAGTTGGTGTAGCGCTCACAACGTCAAAAACCCGTTCTGCCGTTGTAAACAGACGGACTGCGGCTCTGACTCGCTCTGCGATAGGAGGTGATGACATAAATTCTCGAATGCTCAAAATTCTTCTCGACCGCCGTAGCCGTCCTCTCAACCGTCGTTGCTTAAAGTCCCTATTCACTCTCTAACTCTTCCTAAAGCTCTGCATTGCAGCGATTCAGACTATAGCGCTATGTTGCTATCTGTAGACGGGTCATTTAGCCCAGCAGGTGGTTAGAGAGATAAGTCCTTTCACACTAATAAATCCCGCTCTGCAATGAAGTGAACTGAAGTAAATTCAATTTGGAGAGTGGGAAGAGAGGGGAGAGCACCAGGCAATGACCAGCATTCAAAACCATCTGATACAGCTCTGGAAAAAATGAAGAGACCACTCCAAATGTTCAGCGTCTCTCGTTTTACTATTTATAGGCATATGTTTGAGTAGAATGAACATTTTGGTTTTATACTATAAACTACTGACAACATTTCTACCAGATTCACAATAAAACATTTTGTCATTAAAGAGCATTTTCATTAAGTAATGTAGAGATGAAGATTGAAGAAAAATCCAGACTGGTCTCTTAATTAATTGATTAAGCCTTTCAGCTACACACAACTCTACGTGTATTTCTCAGTATAGCAGTTGTTGATTCTACTGCTAAGAAAAAACCTGGACGTACAGCAGAAGGTACAAAATCCATGTGCCATCACCTGAAGGCTTTACCTCATGTAGATGCACTGACAGTGTTGTTGTAATGACTCAGAATTCCTCATGGGGGGGTGACAGAAGTTACGCACTATAGCTTTAAGAAATAATGTGATCTTGCTGCCTTGTTTTGCAGCCACAGGGCCGAGGCTATAATTAAACACCATCTAGAATAATGAAAGGAGAGAGTCGACATGTCACACAACTAATTACTACACTCAGTCTCTTTGTGGTCACACACACACACACACACACACACACACACACACACACACACACACACACACACACACACACACACACACACACACACACAAACTTTCTCTCACAGACATACACAAACGTTCTCTCACAGACACACAAACTCTCTCTCACACACACACACACACACACACACACACACACACACAGTCACACACACACACACACACACACACACACACACACACACACACACACACACACACACACACACACACACACACACACACTTTCTTCTTTTGTCAAATCTAATCTAACTTAGAAACTTTGACTTTTAAGGACGTTACCTAAAAAGGATTTTCTGTTTTAATGAGAAGCTCCACATTAACACACACACACACTCACTCACACACACACACACACACACACACACACACACACACACACACACACACACACACACACACACACACACACACACACACACACACACACACACACACACACACACACACACACACACACACACACACACACACACACACACACTCATTAATTCTTCTCGATTCCTGCGAGAACAATGTCAGTGTTGTTGAGATTCTTTGCTTTGTCTGAAGGACGAGAACTTAAGTCTCAGCATAAAAGTTCAGTGAGTTTATCTTTAAGTCTGTCTCTGTCTGTCTGTCTGTCTGTCTGTCTGTCTGTCTGTCTGTCTGTCTGTCTGTCTGTCAGAAACATTGTTCACAAAATATCATTATGCACATACAGTATTGTGAGCACTTTTTTAAATTACTCTACTAAAATGAAAGAATCTGTCTCTACATTTCTATGGTATACCTGTTCATTGAAGTCCATACACAACTATACTAACATTACTCTAGGCAACAGTACAGACACCTTACACAACTATACTAACATTACTCTAGGCAACAGTACAGACACCTTAACCAGTTTATTTGGCATCAGACGGATACATTAAAAAGTACCTGTTTAATTTTATCAAATACATTTTTTTTTTAATTATATTATTTTATATCAGCCACTGGCCAACCTACACTCTGCATATCGGTATAGGCCATTTAAAATCTATTCAAAAATTACTCTAGTCCACATGAGAGACCCCTAAACCTAAACCCCTAAATCTATCTATCTATCTATCTATCTATCTATCTATCTATCTATCTATCTATCTATCTATCTATCTATCTATCTGCTTTTTTCCTTTGACAACGTTACAAAATGTTTATTGTATCTCTTTTTATAGGAATAAAACCACCTTCCCTTTATTTAGTAGGAAAAGGATTATTGAGGCAGTTTTTATGTCTGTCCTTGATTACGGTGATGTGGTCTACCGGCATGCATCACATTCATGTCTTAAACTCCTAGACTCTGTTTTTCACTCTGCTTTAAGGTTCATCACAGGAGATGCTTATGATACACACCATTGTCTCTTATATGAAAAGGTTGGGTGGTCCTCCCTTAAAGAGAGACGTGACGCACATTGGCACATTTTTATTTACAAAGCCTTGACCGGGAAGCTTCCTCGTTATTTAACTGAAATGCTGCACATTTCAGATGGGCTTTATCAGACCCGCTCCACTGACATGCTTATGCTTTATGTCCCACAAGCCCGGTCTGAGCTGGGAAAGACAGCTTTTAGCTTCAGTGCCCCTGACTCCTGGAATAACTTACAGCAACAAATTAAACTAAATACATTCATATCCTTTGGCCAATTTAAACAGACTATCTTGGATCTGCCAAACTCTACTTGTAACTGTTTTAATTAGGCTATATTGTATTTTATTCCTTTTAATTGCTGCCACTCTTCACCACTTTGTAAATATTTCAATTGTTTTGTTTGTTTTGTATGTATTGTTGTTTTGAATTTGTTTTGACTCGACGTCATAGTCACCCCTCAACTGGTCTCTCGAGGATACATAAAAGTTAAATGAAATGTATCAGAGTTTTAATCAATTAGTTATAGTCAACAGATCGTTTTCGATTTTTTTTGGAGTCGTCTTTTAATATTTTTCCAGAGCGGTTACCAACGCATCAGACACATCCCAAAAAAGACGTTTTATTTGGCACCAGACAGACACATTAAAAAGTTCCCTGCACAGACATGTCGTAACCTTTTAACAAGAACAAGAATTCGATATAAGAAAGAATGAAGTAACTCAACCTTTTCCGTTCTAACTTGATGAATAGCCTCGGAGCGCGCGCTGTAGTTAATTGGAAAACGTTTGAGCGTTGATTGGAATTCAAATGGTGATTGGAGTTCTTTTAATTTAACAATGTTCTTCTTCTTTTAAATTAATTGAGGAACCTGCAGCGCCTTATGTGTGCTCTGTAGTATTCTAAATGCTTCAACTTTAAGACAAGACAAGCAGGTAAATTAATAGGGTAACATAAAAGGTCATAATAAATTGCATTTTCAGTATGTTTTTTAAGAACAAAATGTCTCATAAATCAGGCAGTTAACAACATGTGAATAAATCCTTCTGTAATAACCTTCAGAATAGTGCTGAGAATGATTATGGAAAGTTTAGTTGATGTAAGTGCTTTAGAAGTTGACATTTTTGGTTCAGAGTATTGGAAAAAAAATAACGAAGGTTGAGATAATGTCCGTTAAAGATGGTTGTATAGGAGAAATATACAGACGCAAACAGACAAGGTTTAGTCAAATAAACACCTGCATGTACATTTTGGACCTTAAATTAATACTAGTATGAAAGAATATACGTTATAGAAGCAAAATAGCCAAAAATCTAAAAATGTACATGTTGGACTTTTGATTTATACTATAAGAAATCATATCATAGAAGAATCTCGAAATTGACCGATTATTTTCTGTGTTTTTTTTTTCCAGACATGATGGAGCGGTGGTGGGCGTGGCAGTTGATCGTCCTCGTCTCCTTGACAACGCTTTACTGCATCATCCCATCTTCGGACTGTAGTAAAAACTTTGTTGAATTTCGCTCGAAGACTTTAATCAACAACATAGTGGCCCATCCCAAAACGGGACGGCTGTACGTGGGTGCAGTGAATCGCCTATACCAACTCGACCCAAATTTGGAGGAGGAATTTAGCACAGAGACGGGCCCAAAAAAGGACAACAGACAATGCACGCCACCTGTTACGGAAGCGTGCGAAGAGGCTAAAGACACGGACAACCACAACAAGCTTTTGCTAGTGCACCAGGCTAAGAACGAGCTAGTGGTGTGCGGGAGTGTGTTTAGGGGAATTTGTTCGCTAAGGAACTTAAGCAATGTGGACCAGTTGATATATTTCAGCGATACGAAAGGGGAGAAGAGTTATGTCGCCAGTGCGGAGGAGAGCGTGAGTGTGGTCGGAGTGATGTCAAACTACACGCTGAAAAACGGGAAGAATGGGAAGACGCTGCCGGTGTTTCTGGTAAGGAGAAGGGAGGAGGGAGGGGGAGAGAGAGAGACACACACAGGAGAGAGAGACACTCACTCATGCACGGACAAATGCAAACTCACTCACTCACTCACTAACCACACACACTATCTCAGACACACACTCACTCAATCACTCACACACACACACACACACTCACACACACACACACACACACTCACTCACTCACTCACTCACTCACTCACTCACTCACTCACTCACTCACTCACACACACACACACACACACACACACACACACACACACACACACACACACACACACACACACACACACACACACACACACACACACACACACACAAACATCATTTTCTAGGGTTTGTTTGTTATTGAAATTTCAGTGACACACACATATCAAAAAGTAGTATTTCCATTGTCAGTACTGTGTCTAGAATTGCATTGAATTAAAAAAATAATAATCAATGTTAGAAAGAACATAAAAAACAGAAGATTATTAGGGTCTCGGCAGTGGGGAAAAATATTGGAGGAAGTTTTTTTTATGCATTCTGTACTTTGAGAAAAAAGTTGAAATGTTGAGAATAAATTTTTTTCCTCGTGGTAATTTTTATTGAATTTTCAGTGACACATACATGACAAAATACTGTGTAAGTCAAGCATGGCGTTTAATTGAAAAAATATTTCATTTTATAATTTTATTTCAAATGTCTGCAAGATTTTCTCATATCATATCCAGCAGCCAGAAAATAAATTGCATTCACATTCTGTCCACATGATAAATGTAAGTGTGATATTCCCTGCCCGGCCTTGTATAGATATCTCGCCCCTCAACTGATCAATGCAACAATTTCTCAGCAATCTAGTAGCTTGATACATTGTTAATATAAAGATATTGATACATGTTTGGTTCAGACTATTGAAGAAAATAAATAATCTTGAGATCAGTTATTGATGGTTGCATAAAAAATAAATGTTTTGCCTGCAGTGTCTGTCTCCCCTTAAAGTCGCTACGAGGAACTTTTAAATATTTCTGAAACAGTCTCATGTTTCCTCTGATGATCATACATGACATGTAACAGCAAACGAGACCATCAGTGCAAAGAATGCTATTTTTATATAGTTTTTCTTAATGCCTTTGTCATGGGGTATACTCTCAACCAGGAACAACAGCTGGCGCAGTAAAAACACTACCGCTTTTGTCCAAAGTTGCCGCTAGAATTATCCCAAACTAAAAGTTCCTCAGAGCACCTTTTAAATGGTGAAATTCAAACCACAATAACATGAGTGTATTTTTCACAGGTTGGTAAGGGGTACGGTAGCCACGACAGCACCAAACTGATCTCCACACGCATCATAGAGGACGAGGGAGAGTGGGTTCGGTTCGACAGTATAATCGAGGCTTCGGCGGTGCAGGCTAACCCCTTCGTGCTACGCTACCTACACGACTTCCGCTACGCTTTCAAAGATGGCCGCTACGTGTACTTCCTCTTTTCAAGAACCCTAGGTATTTTTATTTTTATTTTTTTATTTATTCAAATTATATTGTTTTAAACTTAGTTTTTATATTTTATTTATTTATTATTATTTTATTATTAATTAAATTATATTCTTTTGAACCCTAGGTCTTTTTTATTTTTTCAATTATTCAAATTATATATTTTTTAACTTAGTTTTTATGTTTTTATTTCTCTTGTTGCAAAGTTTAATTGAATTCTTTAAGGTTTTCTAAAGTTTTAAATTGACACGGCCTATCTATCTATCTATCTATCTATCTATCTATCTATCCATCTATCCATCTATCCATCTATCCATCTATCCATCTATCCATCTATCCATCTATCCATCTATCCATCTATCCATCTATCCATCTATCCATCCATCCATCCAGGCGTTCAAGATAATAAGAATTTCACCTTCATCTCGAGGATGTGTGAAAACGACCCCAGCTATTACTCCTACACAGAGCTGCAGCTCAATTGTAGTGCCAGCAACAAGTACAACAAAGCCCAGGTAAGTGTTTGTTATTTTAAATTAAAGCTATAGTGCGTAACTTACGTTGCCCTCAGGAGGTAAGAATGGCGGTGGGGAAATGGTGGTCAGTGTTTTTTTTGTATAAATTAAAGGTGGAGACAGCGATTCTGGAGATCTTTTTTGTTTGTTGTCAAAATCACTTTTTGTCAAAATCAGTGAATATCTCCTCATGATCCACTACCTGTCTGTACTGTGTGTGTGAGCTGAAAAAAAATCCAGTGTTAATACACAACCTAGGCTCTGTAAACGGGCGTGTTGCTAGCTACTGTGCTGTGGGCCACCTTTGTTTATATACAGTACCAGTTTACAGAGCCTAGGCTGTGTATAAACATTGGAATTTTTCTCAGCACACACCACAGTGTGGACAGGTAGCGGATCATGAGGAGATATTCACTGATTTTGACATAGGGAGTTCCTTCAAACTTAAGAGTTTTAGATTTAGTCTCAAAACTAATAAAAACATTTAAAAAATGCTATATACAGCTCTGGCAAAAATGAAGAGACCACTCCAAATGTTCAGTGTCTCTTGTTTTACTATTTATAGGCATATGTTTGAGTAGAATGAACATTTTGGTTTTATAATATAAACTACTGACAACATTTCTACCAAATTCCAATAAATTTTTTCTCATTTAGAGCATTTTCAATAAGTTATGTAGAGATGAAGATTTAAGAAAAATCCAGACTGGTCTCTTCATTTGTTCCATGGCTGTACATAACATACTGTATTTTCATCGTGAATATTCTAACCCAGTATTGTTTTATTATTTCTCAGGCTGCCTATGTAGCGACACCCGGACATGTGCTGGCTCAGAAAATGACCCGGTCTGGACAGTATGGAAAAGTCTCAGCAGACGACAATGTGCTGTTTGTTACATTCACTTCTGATGACGATCCAGCCACTTCTGCCATGTGTAAGTGTCTGTCTGTCTGTCTGTCTATCTATGTTTATATCTGTCTGTCTGTCTGTCTGTCTGTCTGTCTGTCTGTCTGTCTGTCTGTCTGTCTGTCTATGTTTCTATCTGTCTGTCTGTCTATTTATGTTTCTGTCTGTCTGTCTGTCTGTCTGTCTATGTTTCTATCTGTCTGTCTGTCAGTCTATTTATGTGTCTGTCTGTCTGTCTGTCTGTCTATCTATCTATGTGTCTGTCTGTCTGTCTGTCTGTCTATCTATGTTTATATCTGTCTGTCTGTCTGTCTGTCCAGATTATTGCAGTTAAAGATGGTTGTATAGGAGAAATATACAGACGCAAACGTGTATTTTTTGGACTTTTTATGTTATGGAAGCAAAATAGACAAAAACAATCTAAATTTACTAGTGCTTGAAAAATCTATGTGTGTCTCACCTTTTTAATAAAAGAATATAAACTGTTTGAAAATGATAATAGACATTTCTTTCCTGTCTGTCTGTGTGTCTGTCTGTCTGTCTGTCTGTCTGTCTGTCTGTCTGTCTGACTGTCTGTCTGTCTGTCTGTCTGTCTGTCTGTAGGCATGTACCCTCTGCCCTCCATCAACAGGCGTCTGGTAGAGATCATAGGAGCGTGTTACAGTGGAAACGGACTGATCAACGAGAGGAGAGCCGTCTACTCTCCATACTCCACCAATGCTGAGGAGATCTGCAAAGATGTGAGAAAAATAAATATTATTCTATTTTATTTTGTTTATTATTATTATTAAAAAATATATACATCTGCATAATTCATTACGTTTAATAGATTTTTATTTTATTTATTTTAGTTTTTTTCTTAGTTTTTTTTTTATGTTAGGTTTTTTTTTAATTATTATTATTATTTTTTTATTATTCTAAATAAGCCTATAACTCGTTCATATGCTTACTATCATGCAACCAACTCAAGTAGATGGATGGATAAATATATAAATAGATAGATAGATAGACAGACAGACAGACAGATTTAATAACATCCTTTTCTCCATATCCTCCAGAATCACAATGTGTCCCTGTACCCGTGTGGGGCAGAATTCCTTCCCTCCCCGCTGGCCTCCAGAGCAGAGTTTGCCCTCTCAGTGGAGCCTGCTTTGGTCCAGAACAAGACCATGAGCGCTGTGGCTGTTACCACCGAGACGGGGCATGCTGTGGCCTTCCTGGGAACCACTGCTGGAGAGGTGAAAGACTGACTTTTTTCCACTTTTTTTTTAATAAAAAATAAATTAAAAAATCACTTCTTATTTTACTTTTCTTTGTAATAATAAGAATTATAAAAGCATTTGTATTTATATTATTTATTATTTTACTTTTATTTTTTTATTTATGCATTTTAAATTATCTCTAACCACTACACCACCAGCGACCCGCTCTATAAAGCAACTTTTAATAAGAATTATCCAAGAAATTAAATTTTTTCTATTTTTAAGAAAAATTAGCGAAGAGTGATTAAAAATGTGACAGAAAAATGCTCAGAAATGGCTTGGTGTGAATAGGTTTTTATCACAGTTTTGTTGGTGTATTATTATATCATTTTGCAGGTACTGAAGGTGCATCTGTCAGAGAACACGCCTTTAGTTTACGGCCATGTCCCGAAAGAACCCAACGAGGGGAAAGTCAACAAGAACATGCTGTTTGACCAGGGAGAGACACACCTCTACATCACCAGAGAGAAGAAGGTGTGTGTGTGTGTGTGTGTGTGTGTGTGTGTGTGTGTGTGTGTGTGTGTGTGTGTGTGTGTGTGTGTGTGTGTGTGTGTGTGTGTGTGTGTGTGTGTGTGTGTGTGTGTGTGTGTGTGTGTGTGTGTGTGTGTGTGTGTGTGTGTGTGTGTGTGCGTGCATGCGCAAGACTTTCAGTTTGTCTTAATTCTAGCCCCCCATTTGAACAAAAGTGTTAGTAATTTTACTACGCCAGCTGTTGTTCCTGGGTGAGCGTATAGCCACGACAAAGGCATTAAGAAAAACTATCTAAAAAATAGCATTCTTTGCACTGATGGTCTCGTTTGCTGTTACATGTAATTTATGATCATCAGAGGAAACATGAGACTGTTTCAGAAATATTTAAAAGTTCCTCGGAGCACCTTTAACATTTAAGTTTTTACAAGTGACAGTCTGACTCATAGAGTAGCAGGATTCCTGACCTAAATTCACCTCATGCACATTATCTCTCTCCTTCAACTCTCCTGCGGGTTTGGGAGTTTTAAGTTTTCCATTTATTTAAATTAGTGTCTGTCTGTCTGTCTGTGTGTCTGTCTGTCTGTCTGTCTGTCTGTCTGTCTGTGAAATAACAATGGAGCCCACTTCTGAATAGAGTATTTTAAATATCTGACTATATGTAAATCCTGTCTGTCCCTATGGAGATTAAATTGGATTAAAAGTAGCAGCGAGACTGTAAAGTACAGAGAGGAATTTGGTCTGAAATGGTCATGAGGATTTATGACTTTTGGGTCTTTCTTTGACCAAGGGAAACACATTAATTTACATTTAAAGTATGTTCAACTTAATGCAACAGTGCAGGCAAAATAAATTCAGTAAATTCTTCTATTTTTCTTCCATAACATGTCTTCTTAGTATAAATCAAAAAGGTCCAACATGTACATTCAGGTGTTTATTGGACTAAACCTTGTCTGTCTGCGTCTGTATATTTCTCCTATGCAACCATCTTTAACGGACATTATCTCAACATTAGATTTTTTTCTTCCTCAATACTCTGAACCAGAAATCTCAACTTCTAAAGCACTTACATCAACTTAAACTTTCCGTAATCATTCTCAGCACTATTCTGAAGGTTATTAGTGAAGGATTTGTTCATATGTTGTTCACTGTCTGATTTATGAGACATTTTCTTCTTAAAAACATGCAGAAAATGCATTCCTAAGACATGTACATTTTATTTTTTGATATATAAAATGAAAGAAGGCTGTACACACACACACACACACACACACACACACACACACACACACACACACACACACACACAGACACACACACACACACACACACACACACACACACACACACACACACACACACACACACACACACACACACACACACACACACACACACACACACACACACACACAGACACACACACACACACACCTTATAGATGTAAATGAGCATATGGATCATGATTTAGAGTGTCGTCTCTTGACTTGATCAAAGTAAATTGCTCGTCTTGAAGTGTGTTTTAATTAATTCATTTTCTGAATCAATAACATCAATTTCACTTCAGCGGAGAGAGAGATGTCTACACCTTAAAGATGAAAGGATGAAACAGATAGAATAGAGAGAGAGAGGAAGAGAGAGAGAGAGAGAGAGAGAGGGAGGGGGAAGGAGAGAGATAGAGAGGGAGGGGGAGTGAGATAGAGAGGGAGGGAGAGAGAGAGATAGAGAGAGAGAGAGAAATGAGAGAGAGAGAGAGGGGGAAGGAGAGAGATAGAGAGAGAGGGGGGGTTAGAGAGAGAGAGAGAGAGAGAGAGGGGGGTTAGAGAGAGAGAGAGAGAGAGAGGGGGGTTAGAGAGAGAGAGAGAGAGGGAGGGAGAGAGATAGAGAGGGGGGTTAGAGAGAGAGAGAGAGAAATGAGAGGGAGAGAGAGAGAGAGGGAGGGAGGGAGAGAGAGAGAGAGAGAAATGAGAGGGAGAGAGATGTAGACAGAGTAAATCAATGGCTGCCTCCTGTGTGGTAATGTAGACGGATGCGTCGCTGTCCACAGAACGAACAAATGATGAAATGAGAGAGACATGGTGAATGAAAGAGTGTAGTCTGATGGATGAGGAGGAAGAACACATCCTGCTTTATATGGGCCACGTACAGCTCCGGGAAACATCAAGAGACCAGTCTGGATTTTTCTTCAATCTTCATCTCTACATTACTTAATGAAAATGTTCTTTAATGACAAAAAAATGTATTGGAATTTGGTAGAAATGTTGTCAGTGGTTTATATTATAAAACCAAAATGTTCATTCTACTCAAACATATGGCTATAAATGAGTAAAACGAGAGACACTGAACATTTGGAGTGGTCTCTTCATTTTTTTTTTCCACAGCTGTATGTGTTAGGAGGAGTAGGACTTATGATTTCAGGATTTCTTTGTTGAAGAGAGATACATACATTTATAGTATTTGCAACCTAAAGGAGCTACAAGGAGTACAAATATGTCAAATGTAGGAATTGCTTACATATAAATTAGTTAATTAATTCTTTTTATTTATTTAATTTTTCGTACAGATAAGATTTGTTCAGATAACTGCGACTTTACCCTCATAATATCACAACTTTATTTTGGTAAATTTGAAACTGCAGCATAAGATTATTGTTATTATTATTTCTCATTATCCGTTTAAAATGGATGCATTTTATTGGTTTCATTGTCTTAATTATGAAATGACCTTTTGCCTTTATCATCCTGTATGTTGTTCACAGTGAGAGCTCCTTCACAATAAAAGGACGAACAACATCTCAAAGAATTTTTATTTAATATGTTATAAAAATACAAACAGTGCAAATGTTTAAAATGTAGGAATTGAATAAATGAATTAATCAAATATGTTTTTATTTCGTACGGATAAGAAAACAATATATATTACAACTTTATTTTGGTAAAAGTACATCGTCCTTTTTAAATTGATGTATTTTTATTAGTTTTATTGAGCTTAAAGGTGCAGTGTTTAATATGACATCATCAAGTAAGTTCTAGAAAGTTCTAGAATACAATGATCCCTGGGTAGCCCCACCCCTTTCGAATAATAACAGAAGCTACAGTGGCCTTCAAGGACAAGAACAATTCAAAATTTTAAACAATGCACCTGATGACATTCCAACTCTGACACTTCCAAAATGGCGGTGACAAGGCCTTGGTCCATGGTATGGAGAAATATGGACATATATGAGACCCTTTCTAAGGGAAAAAATACTAATTAAAAAAAAAATTATTCAGCTATTATGAACTACATTAAACGTACTTATGGATATTATAATTATTTTCTACAAAATCTGCTAGGAAATAAAAACCAAAATTCTACACACTGCAGCTTTAACTATAACCTTTTGCCTTTATCATCCTTTATGTTGTTCATAGTGAGAGCTCTTTCACAATAAAAGCCTTTTCTATGTCTCTACAGATCACCA
>CM049416.1:21837500-21842500 GCA_026929865.2 Hyperoplus lanceolatus
GTGTGTGCCTGTGTGTGTGTCTGTGTGTGCCTGTGTGTGTGTGTGTGTGCCTGTGTGTGTGTCTGTGTGTGCCTTGTGTGTGTGTGTGATCTGATTATGAAATATGCCAATGTGCACAACCATGTCTCCTACACATTATATTTGTGTACAGTTGACGTACTTTTTCCAATACATTTTGATGACTCGGCAGTGGCGAAGTGGGTAGGGAGATCGCCTCTGGAGTGCAGGGTCGGTGGTTCGATCCCCGTCTCCCCGCCACATGTCCAAGTGTCCCTGGGCAAAGAGACACTGAACCCCACATTGCTCCCGATGGTTCAGAGAGTGCCTTGCATGGCAGCTACTGCCATCGGTGTATGAGTGTGTGTGTGAATGGGTGAATGTGGTAAGAAATGTAAAGCGCTTTGGGGCTGAGAAAATCGGCTAGAAAGCGCTATATAAGTCAAGTCCATTTACCATTTACCATGACTCTGTCAAAAATACAAAAAAAAAATATATATATTTGGAAATATTTTAAATTTAAAAGCCATAGTGACGAATGCCTTTTTTTCTTTTTTTTTTTGCATTTTTTTTTTGCATTTTTATTGATAGTGTAGAGACAGAGTTGAAATGGGGCAGAGAGGGGAGTGACATGCAGAAAACGACCGCGGGCTGGAATCGAACCCGGGTCCGCTGCTGGCCGAGGCCCATGGGGGGGGGGAACGCCCTACCAACTGAGCTAAGGGCGCCCCCTTTCCAATGCCTTTTTATTTGTAATTTTTTTTTGTGGGGATGTTGCCTTACACCAGTGGCATCGAGGCAGAGCACACAGACTTAAAGGGACACTGTGTAGCATTTTAAGTAATGTATCAGCTAAAATCAATATCCTCATTCATAAATATGTCCTCATTGGTGTAAAATCACCTCTGCCAATAATCTGAATTATCCTCCTGAGCGGAGAATTACAAATATTAATATTACTTTATTTTGTACATTGAGCAGGTAAGTCTTATGGAGGAATCCATGTTTTTGGAATGTCATCAGGTTGTCTCATTGTTTAAAATTTAGAATTGTTCTTGTCCTTGAAGGCCACTGTAGCTTCTGTTATAATTCAAAGGGGTTGGGGTTACCCAGGGAGCGTTGCATTCTAGAACTTTGTAGAACTTTCTTGATGATGTCATGTTACACAGTGTCCCTTTAACAGAGCGAGATTAAAATAACTGCAGTCTAGAATCAGAACCAAGCTGAGGAGAGAAAAACAGAAACACAATCACGCTGTTGTTTCTGCAGCTGCATCAAAGACCCTCAATTAAAACAACTCAGTTCGTTTGAGATTATATTTACTCTGATGCTGCTATTGTGGGCCAAAGAAAGTCTGCATTTCTGTGTGTGTGTGTGTGTGTGTGTGTGTGGGGGTGGCTGTCTGTCTGTCTGTCTGTCTGTCTGTCTGTCTGTCTGTCTGTCTGTCTGTCTGTCTGTCTGTGTGGATGTGTGTGTGTGTGTGTTAAAGCTCAGCTCTGTTTGCTACCAGGCGTTCTACCAAAATCAAGGACTGTATCAGTTATGGTGATTAGACAATTAAAGGAATAATTAGCGGTTAATTTGTGACTAAATAAACTTGACGCGTGTGTGTGTGTGTGTGTGTGTGTGTGTGTGTGTGTGTGTGTGTGTGTGTGTAAGTGTGTAAGTGTGTAAGTGTGTGTGTGTGTGTGTAAGTGTGTGTGTGTGTGTAAGTGTGTTTGTGTGTAAGTGTGTGTGTGAGTTAGAAAAAGCTTTCAAGCTCAGTTCTGTTTGTTTTAATTTGTATTGATTAGGTAATGCTGACATCTTGTAGCAGCATAGCATAGGTTTGTGTGTGTCTGTCTGTGTGTGTGTGTGTGTGTGTGTGTGTGTGTGTGTACGTGCGTGCTCTGACCTTCACACTTAGATGTGAGATATATAGAAGGGAGGAATGTTGTGTTACTCTTTGTTAATGCAAACCGTGTGTGTGTGTGTGTGTGTGCTGTGCCTTCACTTAGTGTGTGAATAGTGGGATGTGTGTGTGTGTGTGTGTGTGTTTATGTGTGTGTGTGTGTGTGTGTGTGTGTGTGTGTGTGTGTGTGTGTGTGTGTGTATAGTTTGAATATGACAAACAGCAGGAGGTGAACGTATCCTTCCACATATCCATCATAGACACTACCAAGAAGGTTGACAGCACACTGACAGGTTGGTACTCACTCACTCACTCACTCACTCACTCACTCACTCACTCACTCACTCACTCACTCACTCACTCACTCACTCACTCACTCACTCACTCTCAAACACATACACACACTCACTCACTCACTCTCACTCACTCACTCACTCACTCTCAAACACATACACACACTCACTCACTCACTCACTCACTCACTCACTCACTCACTCACTCACTCACTCACTCACTCACTCTCAAACACATACACACACTCACTCACTCACTCACTCACTCACTCACTCACTCACTCACTCACTCACTCACTCACTCACTCACCACACACAACCACACACACTCTCACATACACACACACACTCACTCACTCGCACGATTTCTCGTATTACAATTATTCTGAAATATTTGAAAAGAAAGTGCAATTTCCAATACCTAACTAAGTATAAACAAAGTGATAAACCAACAAGCTCTAACCTCTTTCTTCTCCTCTTTTTCATCCCTTCATCAGTGGTGCTGTATAACTGTTCAGTGGGCAGAGAGGACTGCAGTCTGTGTAAGCATGCGGACGCCCCGTATCAGTGTGTGTGGTGTGCAGCCACACGCTCCTGTGTGTACAAGGATCTGTGTGGCTCACCGGAGCCTCAACACTGCCCCAACCCAGAGATCACTGATGTAAGGCCTTCACTAAAACACACTGTCTAATGTGTTCATATCAATATTAGATTTTTTTTTAAATGTATTATATTGCTTTTATTATTATTATTATTATTATTATATTATTATTATTATTATTATTATTATTATTATTATTATTATTATTATTAATACTTAAAGCTGCAGTGTGTAGAATTTTGGGTTTTATTTCCTAGCAGATTTTATAGAAAATAATTAGAAAATCCGTAAGTACATTTAATTTAGTGCATAATAGCTGAAAACATTTTTTTTGAATTATTTATTTTTCCCTTAGAAAGGGTCTCATATATGTCCATATTTTGGACCAAGGCCTAGTGCCGCCATCTTGAAAGTGTCATAGTTGGAATGTCATCAGGTGCTTTGTTTGAAATTTAGAATTGTTCTTGTCCTTGAAGGCCACTGTAGCTTCTGTTATTATTCGAAAGGGGTGGGGTTACCCAGGGGAGCGTTGCATTCTAGAACTTTGTAGAACTTTCTTGATGATGTCATATTACACACTGCACCTTTAATTTCATAACTTTATACCCTCAAACAAATTTAAACATGTTATCTTCAATCTGCCAAACTCTACCTGCAGCTGTTTTAAATAGGCTTTATTGTAGGCTCTGTTGAACATATATGTGGTACTTTCAGCCCGCAGCCATTCTGCACCGCTGTTTAAATGTTTCCATGGTGTTGGCTCTTTATTAGCTCGTTTGTTTAGCTCGTTTATTGTGTGTGTGTTGTTTTATTTTGCTTTGTATTGTTTTATATGATCTCTTGAGTATAAAAAAAAGGTTAAATGAAATTGAAATTGTTTTGTGTGTCTGTCTGTCTGTCTGTCTGTCTGTCTGTCTGTCTGTCTGTCTGTCTGTCTGTCTGTCTGTCTGTCTGTCTGTCTGTGTATGTAGATCGTGCCTCGGTTCGGGCCTCTTAACGGCAATATCTCCGTCACCATCCGCGGCTCCAACATGGGCATCAGGAGAGAAGACGTCCAGAGGATCACCGTGGCTGGAGTGGACTGTGAGCACCAGGGGGACAGATACTCTGTTTCTACCAGGTATTTACAGAGCCTAGGCAGGGCTCCACTGTGTATTTACTATTTACAGAGCCTATGCAGGGGTCCACTGTGTATTTACTATTTACAGAGCCTAGGCATTGCTCTACTGTGTATTTACTATTTCAGCCTGCATGCCTGTATTTACTATTTACAGAGCCTAGGCATTGCTCTACTGTGTATTTACTATTTACAGAGCCTAGGCATGGCTCTACTGTGTATTTACTATTTACAGAGCCTAGGCATGGCTCTACTGTGTATTTACTATTTACAGAGCCTAGGCATTCCTCTACTGTGTATTTACTATTTACAGAGCATGGCTCCACTGTGTATTTACTATTTACAGAGCCTAGGCATTCCTCTACTGTGTATTTACTATTTACAGAGCCTAGGCATTCCTCTACTGTGTATTTACTATTTACAGAGCCTAGGCATTGCTCTACTGTGTATTTACTATTTACAGAAACTAGGCATTGCTCTACTGTGTATTTACTATTTACAGAAACTAGGCATTGCTCTACTGTGTATTTACTATTTACAGAGCCTAGGCAGGGCTCTACTGTGTATTTACTATTTACAGAGCCTAGGCAGGGGTCCACTGTGTATTTACTATTTACAGAAACTAGGCATTGCTCTACTGTGTATTTACTATTTACAGAGCCTATGCAGGGGTCCACTGTGTATTTACTATTTACAGAGCCTAGGCATTGCTCTACTGTGTATTTACTATTTACAGAAACTAGGCATTGCTCTACTGTGTATTTACTATTTACAGAGCCTATGCAGGGGTCCACTGTGTATTTACTATTTACAGAGCCTAGGCATTGCTCTACTGTGTATTTACTATTTACAGAGCCTAGGCATTGCTCTACTGTGTATTTACTATTTACAGAGCATAGGCATGGCTCTACTGTGTATTTACTATTTACAGAAACTAGGCATTGCTCTACTGTGTATTTACTATTTACAGAGCCTAGGCAGGGGTCCACTGTGTATTTACTATTTACAGAGCCTAGGCAGGGGTCCACTGTGTATTTACAGAGCCTAGGCATTCCTCTACTGTGTATTTACAGAGCATAGGCAGGGGTCCACTGTGCAAGT
>CM049416.1:21845000-21847500 GCA_026929865.2 Hyperoplus lanceolatus
TAGCAGTCCTTCAATCGAACAAATACGACCTGCTGCTTTGCTCCGGTTCTCCCACTAGAACCATTCTGATACAAAGCGTGTTGTTCTCTTTCATTTATCTATTTGATCATTTATTTCAGAATAATAAAACACGGGGGCGCCTTTGGCTCAGTTGGTAGGGCACCCCCCCCCCCCCCCCCCCCATGGGCCTCGGCCAGCAGCGGACCCAGGTTCGATTCCAGCCCGCGGTCGTTCTCTGCATGTCACTCTCCTCTCTCTGCCCCATTTCATCTCTGTCTCTACACTATCAATAAAGCATAAAAATGCCCAAAAATATATTTAAAAAAAATTAAAAAATAAATAATAATAATAAAACACATCTGGCTCATGGAGTTCTCCAGCACTCTATATATGGAGGAAATCCATTATGAGATTTCAGGGAAAGCAGAGAAGTTTAAACAGATATGTCAGCCTTTCCTTGACTATATAACAGCACTGAAGGGACCTACATGACACCTTGTTGACTTTTTATTTTCTGCTTGACATTTACCTATAGTTGAAACAATGTCCTCAGAAACCTGTAAAGCAGAGTACGCCATGTTAGCTGTTTTATTTTATTTTGTCTTGTTTCTTGTGTGTTCATTTTTTCAGTCCTGTGTGTACGTGTTCTTAAAAACAAAAATCCCAAATTTAAAGAATTTAAAAAAAAGAATAATACAACACTTTCTTCCAAACGACCTCAAATAACTAAAAAAAAAAAAAAAATATATATATATCTTTCACACACTGTTAGCTCCGACCGCGGCAGCTGTGTCCATATTCTCCAGACAAATCCTCTTCCTGTTATTCTAGAAGCAGCTGTATTCTCCAGTGTAGCCCAGATAAGACTGCATGAACAAATAATAATACATTCAACATTTTCATTGTTAAAAACAACAAAATGGTGTGTGTGTGTGTGTGTGTGTGTGTGTGTGTGTGTGTGTGTGTGTGTGTGTGTGTGTGTGTGTGTGTGTGTGTGTGTGTGTGTGTGTGTGTGTGTGTGTGTGTGTGTGTGTGTGTGTGTGTGTGTGTGTGTGTGTGTGTCGCTGACAAAAGTCAACAAAACATTTTGTAAAAACAGGAAACCAGAGACCGTTGTTATCAATTATATCTCACACACCACACACACGTACACACACACACACACACACACACGTACATACACACACACACACACACACACGTACATACACATACGCACACACACACACGTACATACACACACACACACACACACACACACACACACACACACACGTACATACACAACTCCCTCATGGCATAGTTCTAGTTTATGTAGTTTAGTCACAGTGGCCTCCTTACCATGGGAATGAGTTATCTACGTCTAAAATGTGCTTTCACTATTCGATGTACTGTATGCCTAATCAAAGCCTCCCTACCTATAAGAATTAAGTTTGCAACATAACAAACTCCACTCGATTAAAATTAAATATTTATTTTTAAGTTTTGTTGACTTCAAGTTTTTTTTAATAGGTTTTTTTTTTTTTTTTTTTTTTTTTTTAACCTTTATTTATACAGGTAAATCCCATTGAGTCCGAAGACTCTTTTGCAAGGGAGACCTGTTCCCATTTACACGTTACCATTCACACACACATTCATACACCGATAGCAGGCTAACTATCGACATTCACACGAGGCAAGGTGGGTGAAGTGTCTTGCCCAAGGACAACTATGACACAGGTGGCAGGGCGGGGATCGAACCTCCAACCCTTTAATCATCGGCCGACCCGCTCAACCAACTGAGCCACAGTCGCCCATTTGTTTCCATTGCAAAGTGTTCCCTTGTGTTAATAACTTTGCACAAAAACGAATTATGTGACTGGGATTTAAAAGCATAATTCCACACAGGGAACACATTTTCGACCACGTAAGGCCGTTTGCGTCAATGGCAAGGCACTTTTTATCATGTTTTATTATGTTTTTATATCATTAAGGCACTTTTTATCATGTTTTATTATGTTTTTATATCATTAAGGCACTTTTTATCATGTTTTATTATGTTTTTATATCATTAAGGCACTTTTTCTAACATGGGAGCAACTGCGATACACTTAAGTACTTTTTGCTTATTTTTAAAGACCCTTAAAAGTTCCCTTAAAGTCAGACATCTTGAACGTATCATTTTACATGTTGCTCCGCCATGTTTCTACAGTAGCACAGAACGGACAAACTTAACGGCCTTACATGTTTTTATATATAGTGGGCGTCCTGCGGGAAATGCACCTGTTGGAAGACCAAGAAGAAGAAGAAGTACTATAGAATAAATAACTAAATACATCTTCACCTCATCACTTGATATTGTGGAAAGACTTGAGGCAGTGGTGGATGATGCCATCTTTAGTATAACTAGCTTCTTGTCCTTGAAGGCCACCGTAGCTTCTATAAATTCTCCCCAAAGTGAGGGGAAGGGTTAGCAAGGGAGCTTTGTCTTCTACAATCTCACCGCTGGATGATGATAAAA
>CM049416.1:21862500-21870000 GCA_026929865.2 Hyperoplus lanceolatus
ATAAAGAACTCATAAAAGACCAACATCATAATTTAGTTATTTTGATATTTAATAAAAAATAAAATACAATTCACATTTAATGAAGTTACTGGGGGCATTAATTTAAATAAATAGGTAAGTGTACTCTTTTTTTCCACATGTGAATTGGGTATATGGGAGTGATTTACTCTGTTGGAAACCTGATTAAATCAATATGAAAGAGGATAAAGTTGTTGAAGTCAATTTCGGAGAATAGTGTAGTTTCCATAGATAGTATAGTAGTTTCAGATAAATATTGAATGAGTCGGTTAGGAAAGGTGGAGTCGAATTCATTTAAAAACGCTTCCTTTCCTATGTTCGATAGGAAGCACCTTTCATTCTCCTTAACCATGGTTTAGGGGTTAAGAAAAGGAGTATAGGTAAGGAGATTGGTTTTGAAGGCCCCAGGTCTCCCTTGCAAAAGAGTCTTCGGTCTCAATGGGATTTACCTGTAGAAATAAAGGTTAAAAAAAAAAAATAATAATTTTTTATTTATTTTATAATTTTTTTTTTACTTTTTAAAAATATCTTTCAAACAAATTAAATTGCAAAAGAGAATGCAGAGCAACTTAAAGTAGGTAAAAAACATCAGACATTGACATATTAATACATCTATTTATAGACAGAGCTACAGTCAATATAGTAGAGTTATGGTAGATCTGCCCAGATACTGTTTGCAAAAATTTTGAATGTGAAATCTTCATTTAATTATTATTATTTTACTTCCAGGTTCGGGATAACGCCACGCTGGTTCTGTCCAGAGTGATACACACACAGGCCTTCCATCAACACCAAGACAGCCAGGAAGAGAGTATGTATACACACACACACACACACACACACACACACACACACACACACACACACACACACACACACACACACACACACACACGATAATAATTTGACACGCAGTCTCTCTCTCTCACACACACACACACACACACACACACACACACACACAGTCTCTATTAACCCATTGATGACGGCTGCTGCGCGATGCCACATTGGCTCTCCTGCCTGATGCTGCATCGTGCAGCATTGTTACTTTATCTAATTTTCATGGCATGCGCAGCATAGAATGCACTGTCATTGGTTCAAATACACATGAGGTGGGTTTTGTTGATTTTTTAAGACCACGTGATCTCCCAAAAGTTGTGTGGTTTGGCGAAAATCACATCAATCAAAAAAATTAAAAATAAAACAAAATAATTAAAAAAAATAAGCCGGCTGTGTCAGCGATAGTGTATTACAGAACAGTTAGTGGCGTTTGGTGCGCAGAATCAAGGTCCACTATAGGCTACTGACGAAAATCACACTAAATATTTTATATTATTTATTCTTTTTTTTCTCCCCCATCTAATTTTGACGATTTTTAGAAACATTTGTTGGTGTGTAAGCGCTAAGGGAGCATGTTTAAATAAAACCTGTGAACCTTAACTTTTAAATGTATTTTATTTCATGTTTCTATGTGCTACACAGGCTTAGATATTAAGGTTTTGGTAGACTTGACAATTCATACTATTTCTTCAGAAAACCCTCAGGCGTTAAGGACATGCATCCTAGATTGCCATAGTCATCAATGGGTTAATCAGAAAATGTAAACCAATTGATACAGTTCTATAATGGGTTGAAAAGGTGATAATGATGGGTTTTCAGGTTGCCTTTACAGTGATCTCTTATATGTATTTGATGGTAAATGCGGGGGGACATTGTCTTCATTCAGACTGCTGAACATTTTTTATTTTTTGTAAGACAGCAGTTGTTAGCTAAAGTGCAGTGAATATTTGATAGTCAGATTTAATCCAACCCTTTACGGAGTATGCTGTAGTGTAGTTTGTTGATTTCTGTTACCGCGGTATTGGGATTATTTTTTTCATTTTAGAGGTCTTTAAAAAGGTCTTAAATGCCTTTTAAATTTGAACTTTAAAAATGTGCAGATACCATGACACACACACATACACACACACAGACAAGCGCGCACACACACACACACACACACACACACTAATGAACCCCTCCGTCTCATCACACAGAAAACGCGTTGCTAGAAGATGACAACACTTTCCATCTGGTCCGACCGACGGACGAGATGGACGAAGGGAAGAACAAGAGAGGAAGCATGAAGGACAAGGCCATGACCAAAGCCATCACCGAAATCTACCTCACCAGACTGCTGTCCGTCAAGGTACACACACACACACACACAGACAGACAGACAGACACAAACACACACACACACAGACAGACAGACAGACAGACAGACAGACAGACAGACAGACAGACAGACACCAGACTGCTCTCTGTCAAGGTACAGACAGATAGACAGACAGACAGACAGACAGACAGACAGACAGCTCTCTGTTAAGGTACACACACACACACCCACACACACACCACACACACTCACACACACACACACACACACACACACACACTCACACACACCAGACTGCTCTCTGTCAAGGTACACACACACACACACACACACACACACACGCACACAGACAGAGGAAGACACACACACACACACACACACACACACACACACACACACAGAGGAACACGCACACCCACACACCAGGCTGCTGATTTTTTCCAGATGAAATGCTCCTGTTGGAAGACCAAGAAGAAGAAGTACTATAGAATAAATAACTCAATACATCTTCACCTCATCACTTGATATCAATCAATATTGTGGAAATTGTGTGGAAGGGAGCGTTGACATATAGAATCTCTCCAATACACCAATATTAGACACTGTACCTTTAATATATCTAATATTAAAACGTGTATGTCTGTATTTGTCTTTATTTCACACTGTACCTTTAATACAGTATATCTAATGTATATCTGTATGTGTGTGTTTCAGGGCTAATATTAAAACCTATCTGCCTGTGTGTGTGTGTGTGTGTGTGTGTGTGTGTGTGTGTGTGTGTGTGTGTGTGTGTGTGTGTGTTTCTAATTTATATTTATAATGTGTGTGTGTGTGTGTGTGTGTGTGTGTGTGTGTGTGTGTGTGTGTGTGTGTGTGTGTGTGTGTGTGTGTGTTTCTAATCTATAATGTCTGTGTGTGTGTACTTCAGGGCACGCTGCAGCAGTTTGTGGATGATTTCTTCCGCAGCGTGTTGAGTTCAGGCTCCGTCGTTCCTCCGGCCGTCAAATATTTCTTTGACTTTCTGGACGAACAAGCGCTGAGACACGACAACGTAGACGAGGAGACACTGCACATATGGAAGACCAACAGGTAATAACTCATACACACACGCACAGACACACACACACACACACACACACACACACACACACACACACACACACACACACACACACACACACACACACACACACACACACACACACACACACACACACACACACACACACACACACACACACACACACACACACACACACACACACACACACACACACACACACACACACACACACACACACACACACACACACACACACACACACGCACACGCACACACACACACAAAGAACTTGTTTATTGTCTGGTTTCAAATTAAAGTCTCTGCCAGATGATTGCAATCAATGCATCAAATGCAAATGTGGCAAATATATAACTCATTATGTGTTGATTAGCATCTCTTTGAAAAACAAAAGAAAAAAGAAAGACACAAATGTACATATAATTAGTTTGATTTTGCCACATTTGCATAATGTACGCATTGACTGCAATCAACTGGATGAGAAATGCATTGTAAGAAATCTTGTGGTAGCCGAATTCCCCGGTTGCGACTAAGACAAAGGGTGAAGCCAGGACAATCATCATTGTGGTTCAAAGAGGTTTATTTCAGGAGATTTCCATCAGACATCAGACATAGGATTTCATGGTAGCAGTAGCAGCAGGCTGAGGCCGCAATGGCACTCTCGTTGCTAGTTACAGAACAGTGTCTTATATTCTCATGTGTGGGGGGTATCAAGTGTATTATATCTACAATTAGACAGATACTCGTCCTTCTAGGGAGGTTCTCTACTCCTTCCCCGGGACCTTAACCTTTAGACATACACAGTCAGCAACCTTCTGGATATTATAGACTACTGAAAACCACCACATTCCTCCATTTTGATGAAACTTCATCAACCAAAAACGAGATGTAACCAAACATATCTGAATGGCCCAACAGAAACCTCCAACAAAACACAGAAACACTCTTTATGAGTGAAGTAGAATACAATGCATAGATGAAAGCATTACTGCAGTAAACTACATAAGAATGGGACCAACAAAGCAACTGCTTAAACACTGAACGAAGATAAAATGAGAATAGGGTGCGAGAGCCCTCTGCAGCCGAATCCCAAGAGTCTCAAGTTCAGATATTTTTAGCCATGGTCAGCTTGCATGGGAAATGTAGTCCATCCAACTTTGGCACAGAGGATGGCTCCTCCATTTCAAAATTGGCAGACTCCGCCAAACGTGGAATTTTGCTGGCCAGCGGCCCAGGAAAGTCCAAGCTGGAATGCGGTTGGTATGCATGTGGCCATCTCCGTTATCAGCCATGACCACGGAATGCACTTGCGACAGCGCGGGGGCAGTAACCCGAGCATTCAGCTTTCTTGATGACAGACATTGGTCTCCAATCTTTTTCCTCATTTTCTTTAGCGTACATAAAGCACAGAGCGACTTAACAAGCTCGAATCCAGTCCAGCCTTTTTCCCAAAGTCTTAGTCAATAAAACGTGCACACGGTTCTTTGCTATAACAGTGGAACTACGTGGATACCTGGCCATAACGGAGCCTCTGTGTAGTCCCCCAGACCGGACGCTCACGCCGTGACCTTGAACCTTACACAGAGCACTATCAGCCGTTTACACATTATCTCCCATCGCAGTTCTCAGTTACTTTTAGATACTGGAACAGACAAGCACTTTTCAACAGCAACAGTCCATCTGATCTCATTCCACCAGATGTGTCCCGAAGTGTACAGGTAGTCTCATCATCAATGTTCCTGTTATATCCGTCATCGTGACGCCAAATGTGGTAGCCGAATTCCCCGGTTGCGACTAAGACAAAGGGTGAAGCCAGGACAATCATCATTGTGGTTCAAAGAGGTTTATTTCAGGAGATTTCCATCAGACATCAGACATAGGATTTCATGGTAGCAGTAGCAGCAGGCTGAGGCCGCAATGGCACTCTAGTTGCTAGTTACAGAACAGTGTCTTATATTCTCATGTGTGGGGGGTATCAAGTGTATTATATCTACAATTAGACAGATACTCGTCCTTCTAGGGAGGTTCTCTACTCCTTCCCGGGACCTTAACCTTTAGACATACACAGTCAGCAACCTTCTGGATATTATAGACTACTGAAAACCACCACATTCCTCCATTTTGATGAAACTTCATCAACCAAAAACGAGATGTAACCAAACATATCTGAATGGCCCAACAGAAACCTCCAACAAAACACAGAAACACTCTTTATGAGTGAAGTAGAATACAATGCATAGATGAAAGCATTACTGCAGTAAACTACATAAGAATGGGACCAACAAAGCAACTGCTTAAACACTGAACGAAGATAAAATGAGAATAGGGTGCGAGAGCCCTCTGCAGCCGAATCCCAAGAGTCTCAAGTTCAGATATTTTTAGCCATGGTCAGCTTGCATGGGAAATGTAGTCCATCCAACTTTGGCACAGAGGATGGCTCCTCCATTTCAAAATTGGCAGACTCCGCCAAACGTGGAATTTTGCTGGCCAGCGGCCCAGGAAAGTCCAAGCTGGAATGCGGTTGGTATGCATGTGGCCATCTCCGTTATCAGCCATGACCACGGAATGCACTTGCGACAGCGGGGGCAGTAACCCGAGCATTCAGCTTTCTTGATGACAGACATTGGTCTCCAATCTTTTTCCTCATTTTCTTTAGCGTACATAAAGCACAGAGCGACTTAACAAGCTCGAATCCAGTCCAGCCTTTTTCCCAAAGTCTTAGTCAATAAAACGTGCACACGGTTCTTTGCTATAACAGTGGAACTACGTGGATACCTGGCCATAACGGAGCCTCTGTGTAGTCCCCCAGACCGGACGCTCACGCCGTGACCTTGAACCTTACACAGAGCACTATCAGCCGTTTACACATTATCTCCCATCGCAGTTCTCAGTTACTTTTAGATACTGGAACAGACAAGCACTTTTCAACAGCAACAGTCCATCTGATCTCATTCCACCAGATGTGTCCCGAAGTGTACAGGTAGTCTCATCATCAATGTTCCTGTTATATCCGTCATCGTGACGCCAAATGTGGTAGCCGAATTCCCGGTTGCGACTAAGACAAAGGGTGAAGCCAGGACAATCATCATTGTGGTTCAAAGAGGTTTATTTCAGGAGATTTCCATCAGACATCAGACATAGGATTTCATGGTAGCAGTAGCAGCAGGCTGAGGCCGCAATGGCACTCTAGTTGCTAGTTACAGAACAGTGTCTTATATTCTCATGTGTGGGGGGTATCAAGTGTATTATATCTACAATTAGACAGATACTCGTCCTTCTAGGGAGGTTCTCTACTCCTTCCCCGGGACCTTAACCTTTAGACATACACAGTCAGCAACCTTCTGGATATTATAGACTACTGAAAACCACCACATTCCTCCATTTTGATGAAACTTCATCAACCAAAAACGAGATGTAACCAAACATATCTGAATGGCCCAACAGAAACCTCCAACAAAACACAGAAACACTCTTTATGAGTGAAGTAGAATACAATGCATAGATGAAAGCATTACTGCAGTAAACTACATAAGAATGGGACCAACAAAGCAACTGCTTAAACACTGAACGAAGATAAAATGAGAATAGGGGTGCGAGAGCCCTCTGCAGCCGAATCCCAAGAGTCTCAAGTTCAGATATTTTTAGCCATGGTCAGCTTGCATGGGAAATGTAGTCCATCCAACTTTGGCACAGAGGATGGCTCCTCCATTTCAAAATTGGCAGACTCCGCCAAACGTGGAATTTTGCTGGCCAGCGGCCCAGGAAAGTCCAAGCTGGAATGCGGTTGGTATGCATGTGGCCATCTCCGTTATCAGCCATGACCACGGAATGCACTTGCGACAGCGCGGGGGCAGTAACCCGAGCATTCAGCTTTCTTGATGACAGACATTGGTCTCCAATCTTTTTCCTCATTTTCTTTAGCGTACATAAAGCACAGAGCGACTTAACAAGCTCGAATCCAGTCCAGCCTTTTTCCCAAAGTCTTAGTCAATAAAACGTGCACACGGTTCTTTGCTATAACAGTGGAACTACGTGGATACCTGGCCATAACGGAGCCTCTGTGTAGTCCCCCAGACCGGACGCTCACGCCGTGACCTTGAACCTTACACAGAGCACTATCAGCCGTTTACACATTATCTCCCATCGCAGTTCTCAGTTACTTTTAGATACTGGAACAGACAAGCACTTTTCAACAGCAACAGTCCATCTGATCTCATTCCACCAGATGTGTCCCGAAGTGTAC
>CM049416.1:21875000-21882500 GCA_026929865.2 Hyperoplus lanceolatus
TAATTATGGAAAAGACTTTGAACATTTGTACATTTTATTTGGTCTCTCCTAGTGGCCCTTATATCCTTTCATACAGTGAACCTAGACATTTGTTCATTTAAAACACTTACAATAAAATAAATTATTACCATCAAAACGTGGAATGTTGGCTGCTTGATGCTTTAAGTTGCTAGGAGGAACTTTTAAATAATTCTGAAACAGTCTCATTTTTCCTCTGATGATCATAAATGACATTTAACAGCAAACGAGACCATCAGTGCAAAGAATGCTATTTTTATATAGTTTTTCTTAATGCCTTTGTCATGGGTATACGCTCACCCAGGAACAAAAAACACTACAGCTTTTGTCCAAACGGGGTTCAAGAATGAACAAAAACAGAAATTTCCTTTGTGCGCCTTTAATTGCTGGTCGTCTAGTTTTATTTTTTTAAATGCATAATGAAATACTGAAATATTAAAAAAAAAAAAATACATTTTATTTTGAAATGTTTCTCTCAGATCATCCAGTCCCTAGATGACGACCCGGCCGCCCAGAACAAGCAGCTGACGCTGCGGCTGCAACAGATCGCCGCCGCGCTGGAGAACAAAGTCACTGACCTCTGACATCATCATGACATCACCTAAAAGGGGGCGTGGTTTACCTCTGACATCACCAGAAAATGGGAGGGGCTTACGGCTAAAAAACTAAAAACACAGGAAGTTGTTTTTTTTTTTCAATTTAAATAAGACTCTCAAGAAAGAATGAAATATTGAGCTCATGGACTCAAAATGAATGTTTTGGACTGAATTGGGAAGAAGTGCTAGCTGGAGCCTAGAGGAAGCTTGAGATGTAACCATATAAGGACTGGAATGGGCGGAGTTACGGCGGACATTTTTTTTTTTTGGACAAATGAAGTGTTAAAATGCGAAATTAAGCGGTGGATTCTGAAGCGCTCATATCTACAGTACTACTTTTTTTTTTTGATTTTTTTTTTGGCATTTTTTCAAGCTTTATTAAATAGCACAGGGTTGAAATGGGGAGAGAGAGAGAGAGAGAGAGGGGGGGGGGGATGAGCAGTAAAGGTGCACGCGTCGGATTTGAACCCGCGACCACTGCAACGAAGGCCGGAGCCAATATGGTACACACTCTATCCACTACGCCACAGGAGCGCCCCTGTACTACAGCTCCACAGTACACATGGCTTATAGTCCACTTCTCCCTATTACCAATACAAAGGATGGATGGGAAATGGTGATTTCAATATGGTGGCAAATGGGCGCTCTTTGAAATCAAAGGGTTATTTTTTTAACACGTACAAGTAGCTAGGACCTAGCTGGGTCTGTGTTCTACTTCTCTGCACCACAAATTACATTTTTCTTTTTAATTTTAAATTTTTTTGATTTTAAATTTTTTACCATCCAAGGACTTGAGAGAGAGGGAGAAATAAAGTGCCATACGAGGACAATTGAAGAAGTCAAGTGGAGTTATAATGATGGACACTTTGCCAAATATTTCCTTTACCACTAAGACCTTCATTTAGGACGTCCCGATTGGATTTTCCGGGACGATATTGTGACCACTTTGATTCCATATTGTGTTATTGCAAATTGTCTTTTAATTGTGGCTGTACGGTGAATTTTCATCTAAAATTTGATTCGGGGTAGTTTTTATTTTTTGCCTTTGTACTAAATGGTAGCAATGAGATTTGATCTCTGTCAGCACATAACAGAATGGTTTTACATCCTGAAGTGTTAAAGCTATAGTGCGTAACTTCTGTCGCCCCTCCCCCCCCCCCCCATGAGGAATTCACCAGTTTGTAAACGCTGCCATACTGAGAAATACAGAGAGAGTTTTGTGGAGCTGATAATAGGCTTAATCAATTTCGCGTCCACTTATTTGACAATGGCTTAAATGTAACCGACATTCATTCATATGAAAAAGTTACGCACTGTAGCTTTAAATAATGTTTCGATGATGTAATAGAAATAATCGACCAATGAAAACCCACTACGGTACGCACCACTGGCCAATTACAGAATCCTGGTTTGTTGGTTTTGAGTTAATTCAGGGTACGATGACTTTTGAGTTCAAAAATCAAATATTATAATTCTTGTATTTTGGCCAAATTGTTGTTTTTTTCATATCAATAGCTGCAGTATGTGTTTCTACGCTGATGACTCAAATCAAAAAAATTAATAATAATTGCTTGCTATTTAAAGGTGCTATGAGGAACTTTTAAATATTTCTGAAACGGTCTCAATGTTCACTCTGATGATCATAAATTACATGTCACAGCAAAACGAGACCATCAGTGCAAAGAATGCTATTTTGATATAGTATTTCTTAATGCCTTTGCCATGGGGTATACGCTCACCCAGGAACAACAGCTGGCGTAGTAAAAATACTACCGCTTTTGTCCAAAGGGGGGCGCTAGAATTATCACAAACTGAAAGTTCCTCGGAGCACCTTTTCAAGTTTGTTTAGTTGCATTGTTTGCATTCAAACACAAGCTCTGAATCGCCATATACATCGACATCTATCAAATTCTATCTTTTTTTTAATGGGCCTAAAAATTTGCCACTTACCCTGCGTTCCAAATCACATACTCTTTCTTTTTACTACACTACATACTAAAGTACAGAAGAGTTTTAGGGCCACAAGAGAGAGAGAAAAAAAATCAGATAAGGCAGATTTTTTTTTTCATTATGTCGAGCAATGTCAAGAATAAAGACGAATACTCCAAAATGCTATTGTTAGTAAGTGGGGCATTTATGTATTTCCAGCATACTGCAATTGATGTGCATGTATTGTGGACATCCTAAATCTTTTTTCTGGCATACTAAATAGTAGGGAAGTATGGGGATTGGAACGCAGGGTGTTTTTAATCATTTGTCCGTGATGTCATATCCTGTCTGTGTGTGTGTGTGTATGTGTTCGATAGTTATCACCACGGTTACCACTCTGTTGTTGCCGAGCACCAGCTTATTTTTTAACTTCCTGTGAAAAAATTATGACTGCCTAATCATGTGCTCTTAACAAAAACATTTTATTGTTAAGTGTGATTTTTATTTGTGTTTTTATCTGTTGTAAATTCACGTTTTAGTAGCACGTTTACAATAAGGGTATATTAACGAATTGTTAGTTAATGCTAAGTAAATGCTATTAAGGGTTAGTTAATGAGTAGTAAATACCTATTAAGCATTAAAGCTGGGGTGGAGGATTTGGGGAGAAAATAGCAGTTGGGGATAGAGATTCGAATCCAAATACCTCAACCGCTCCACTTGTTCTCTTTGGTCCCTCCCCTGTGGTCCCTCCCTGACACGCTCTACACCAACAAAGTCGTGCCAAAGTGAATGGACAGTCCCAACAGCCAATAAGAACAGAGAATCGGAGCCTCGCTCTGATTGGTCAAAGTGTACAGCTCATGTTAACTTTGACCAATCAAAAATCATATACCCCAGCTTTAATTAACAGTTAGGTTATGCTTAGTAAATGCTTATTAAGCCTTAAATAACCATTACCTAACAGTTAACTATTGTATCCTTATTGTAAAGTGTTACCCACTTTTTTTTTTTGCAATATTTCTTTCATATATATATACAGTCAAATGCTTTTTTCTATTTTTCTGTTAACATGCACAGCCAGTGTCTTCTGAAGACAAAGGCATCGATGGATCCCTCAATAAGGCTTCAAATAAATCTATGATTATGGTTCTGAAAATTAAATCCAGTTATTATACATCTGTAATGCAATTTGTCCACTGCGCGCGTGTGTGTGTGTGTGTGTGTGTGTGTGTGTGTGTGTGTGTGTGTGTGTGTGTGTGTGTGTGTGTGTGTGTGTGTGTGTGTGTGTGTGTGTGTGTGTGTGTGTGTGTGTGTGTGTGTGTATAAACAAGGGTTACCATTGTAACTTTATTGACATAGTGTAAAAGAAACACACACACACACAGTACTGAAAGCTAAACAGAAGACCTGTTCACATTATAGGTGTGGTTATTACGATGAATCATGAAACCATGTTAATTCTGTACAACACCCTGACTATCTATCTGCCCCTATTGCTTATTTATTCAAACATTTCTGAAACAAAATAGTTTTAAAGCTGCAGTGTGTAGAATTTTGGGTTTTATTTCCTAGCAGATCTTGTAGAAAGTAATTATAATATCCATAAGTACATTTAATTTAGTGCATAATGGCTCAAAAAAATGTTTTTAATTATTATTTTTTCCCTTAGAAAAGGTCTCATATATGTCCATATTTCTGCATATTTTGGACCAAGGCCTAGTGCCGCCATCTTGAAAGTGTCATAGTTGGAATGTCATCAGGTGCATTGTTTAAAATTTAGAATTGTTCTTGTCCTTGAAGGCCACTGTAGCTTCTGTTATTATTCTAAAGGGGTGGGGTTACCCAGGGAGCGTTGCATTCTAGAACTTTGTAGAACTGTCTTGATGATGTCATATTACACACTGCACCTTTAATGCAGGTCATTAACTGGCAAAGTGTCATGATGAATTTCTATAAGTTAAAATGTTACTTTACTCTGTGATAACAACAATGTAAATTCAGTTGTAAAAAAAAATAAGTCAAAACGTCTCAAATTCAACATTATTTATTTATTAAGAAACATTTTTACACGCAGCACAAAATAAAACCTCATTCCTATTATTGCCCTTTTTCCCCCAGCAAACATATCCCTAAATCATCCAACTTTTCACAGTCAGTCAACAGCAGTTTATAGCGTGGAAACGTGTGTCTGTCTGTCTGTCTGTCTGTCTGTCTGTCTGTCTGTCTGTCTGTCTGTCTGTCTGTCTGTCTGTCTGTGTGTCTTGTGCGAGGAAGCATTATGCAATATATTTCACAAGATCTAAGAGTGAAGGCAGCAAGGTAAGTCTATAGTGAAGTTGGTGAAAGATGTGGGTCTGGATTTCCAGGCTGGGGAAATATTCTACTAGATTAAAATATTTAGTTTTTCTGAATTGGCTGAAATTCTGACATAAATTAATAATAAAAAAAAAAATAATGTTTTAATCGGTAATACATCGGTTCCCTTTAAAAAGTACCAAGTTTTCTTCGACATGTGGCTCATAGAGTTCTCTAATACTTTATATATGAAGAAAATCCGTTGTGAGATTTCAGGGAAAGCAGGAAAAATCTCGGACCGAAGTTACGCACTATAGCTTTATCAACATAAAAATCGGTGCACAGCCGCGAGAACCATGGGTAAGAGCAGTGAATAGTAGAGGATGTGTTGACACGTTGTAAACATTGAATGATATTCGATTTTCTTTCTTTGCTCTCCTAAAAAAATACTCAAAATATTATAATATAAAATAGATATAAAGATACAGTATCTCTTCAGTCATTGGCCAGTGTCAGGATAAAGATACAGTATCTCTTCAGTCATTGGCCAGTGTCAGGATAAAGATACAGTATCTCTTCAGTCATTGGCCAGTGTCAGGATAAAGATACAGTATCTCTTCAGTCATTGGCCAGTGTCAGGATAAAGATACAGTATCTCTTCAGTCATTGGCCAGTGTCAGGATTGCGTGCCTTGTGATTGGTTGATTGTGTCGGCCTATGGTCTTTGAACGAGGCGGCTTTTTCCCTCTTCTTGTTCGGCGAGCTTAAAGTAAGTGTAGGACAGAATCCCTGACAACGTACACAGAATCCCCAATGCCTGTGTTGGAAGAAATTAAAGGTGTAATGAGTAACTCTGGAGTATAATATTGTTGTAAAAAAAAAAAACATGTTTTTTGAAATTCAGTGAATATCTCCTCATGATCCGCTACCTGTCCGTACTGTGTGTGTGTGTGCTGAAAAAAAATCCATTGTTAATACACAGCCTAGGCTCTGTAAACGGACAAGTTGTCAGCAACGATGGGACCCCTTTTGTTTACATACCAGTTTACAGAGCCTAGGCTGTGGATTAACACCATTTTTTTTTCAGCACGCATACAGTACGGACAGGTAGCGGATTGTGATGAGATATTCACTGATTTTGAATACAAGTGATTTTGCCAATACGTTCCAATACAATTTCCAATTTCAATAAATTGGAATAAGAAAGTTGCTGGGTTGAATCATCAGAGTACAGTACAGAAGCCCTGCTTTCCAAATCTCATACTATTTCTAACCATACTAAATTTGGCCACAAGAAAATCGGGACATCCTAAATCTTTTTTCCAACCATACTAAATAGTAGATAGTGTGGGCACTGTCTGGAACGCAGGGACTGTTTAGGAAAAACCTTACTCACACAGGACAAAATGAAAACATTGATTTCACTTTTAAATCATGCCTTTAAACCTGCAGGGTAGATGTGGGTTTTTTAGAGTTTTGTAGAAAGTATTAATTCCAAGTACATTTAATTTAGTGTATAGCTGAAAAATGTTTTGAATTATTTATTTTCCCTTAGAAAGGGTCTCAATATGTCCATATTGCATATTTTGGACCAGACAGACAGACAGACAGACAAGACAGTTGGAATAAGAAAATTTAAATAAGTTAAAGGGGGGGGGAGGGGACAGACAGACTTAGACAGACAGACAGACAGACAGACAGACAGACAGACAGACAGACAGACAGACAGACAGATAGATAGATGAGAAGAAGAAGATAGATAGATAGGCAGGCAGACAGAGCCTTCAGAACATTGTTTGTATTGAAAGAGTTTAACAGCCTAAGACTGACCTGGTTGAGTGACAGCGGGTCGTTGAAGAGCAGGTATCCTCCCAGCAGGGTGACACAGAACTTAAAATGGCCGAACATGTTGTAGCTGAACTAGAGTTAAGAGAACAACAACGAAAGCTTACGAAAACCAAGACAAAATATATCAAGAATAATTTCTTAAAAAAGTGCTAAGAGGAACTTTTAAATATTTCTGAAACTGTCTCATTAACGGCTTTATGTGTTTTTATATATAGTGGGCGTCCTGGGGAAATGCACCTGTTGGAAGACCAAGAAGAAGAAGTACTATAGAATAAATAACTAAATACACCTTCACCTCATCACTTGATATTGTGGAAAGACTTGAGGCAGTGGTGAATGATGAAGCCATCTTTAGTAACTAGCTTCTTGTCCCTTGAAGGCCACCGTAGCTTCTGTAAATTCTCCCAAAGAGACTGGGTTAGCAAGGGAGCGTTGGCATATAGAATCTCACCACTAGATGCTGCTAAAGTACTCCTATATTACACACTGTGCCTTGTACCGGGAAAGTACCATATTCAAAGACCTACTTCACCGGTGGAAATATGAAGGTGTGTTGAACTCTGAGATCCTATGTAGTATAAATGTGCATTCATTTTTGAAATCGGTTCATCCTAGCCTGAGAAAAGGCAGAAAAGAGTGTTTTATGGTCTCACTGTCTAACCCTACATTTTACTAATGTGACATCACTTCAGTAAAAATGTAGGGTTAGGATTAACAGGACAGCTGGGCCAAGGGAAGACTGAGGGAAGAAAAACCTCATTCACTATATTATAATAGTGATTTTATAATGATAGAACACCAGAAGTATTACTGT
>CM049416.1:21885000-21902500 GCA_026929865.2 Hyperoplus lanceolatus
ATGGTTTTAGCCAGCTGGTACGTTCCTATGGAGTTATTCTGTAGCGAAAGATTCGTGAACGCTACAAACCCACAAAAACTCAGGGCCAACAACACAAGCTTTCGGATCGGAAGGCTTTTTGGCGAGAACATGTCCATTTTGCTGCATATAAAGAGTCCAAGCCATGTCACCAGGAAATGTACAAGCGTCATTGTGATGTTGGGAAACCCGTAGTGTACGTAGATCCATTTGTTCATTAACACGATGCAAATGGAGGACAGCAAGTTCACCAGAAGGCCGGCGATGATACGCCCGTTAGCCGTTAAATTTAATAGTCTGTCCGCCATGGCTCTGGATGGGAAGTCTCTGTTAGCTCGTAGCGTAGCGTAGCTTAATATCCCAAGTTTTGGTTAGCAAAAATTAGCTAGATGTTCACACTGCGAAAAGAAAAAAAAAAAAGGTAAATTAGAAAAGTTAGACAGGTAAAACTTAATATTTGTCAGCCATATTAAAGTTGACAACTGGTACATGTGTATGTACACGGTCTTACATTATGTTATAGCAGCTTTATGTAAAGCTATAGTGCAAAAAGGGAAATTGGTAGTTTTAAAAGGTGCTACAAGGGAACTTATAAATATTTCCTCTAATTACATGTAACAGCAAATGAGAGGGGGCGCTAGAATGAACAAAATCTGAAAGTTCCTCGGAGCACCTTTTAGATTTCCAGAAGTCTTAATAAAAGTACCAATACTACAATGTAAAATACCTTGTTACGAATTAAAGTCCTACATTCTAACTATTGTAAGAAAAAGGTAGTAAAGTTACTATAAATAAAAGTAGCCTACTTCCTATGCAGCAGAATTGCCCATTTTTTTACTTCAAAATAATAATGTGTTTGTGTCTGTTTGTTTTAGTTAAGAATATTATTTTAGTTAAGAATATTATTTTTATGTTTTACAACTGTACTTAATATCGAACTTGTATTTTGTATTGTGTTTTATGTGTAACTGTGTTCTGCTGTCCATCTTGGCCAGGTCTCTCTTGTAAAAGAGATTTTAATCTCAATGAGACTAACCTGGTTAAATAAAGGATACATAAATAATATTGTTTTAATGTTATAGCAGCTGGTGGATGTGGAAACAAAATTAACTACTAGTCTAGCCTGTATTATACAATTAGGAAATGGTTGAAAGTAACGAAGTGTAATAGTCAAGTAAAACAAAAGGTCCACAAATGTAGGCTTAAATGTAGTCAATTACTTTGGGTGTTTGGTTATCAGACTATCAACCTAAAATGGAGGAAAACCCTGCTATTTTAACACTTGCTGGCATTGCATTTCTGGAACGTTCATCAAACTTAAATGACAATATCTTTCATTTGGGTTGATAAATATGCCTATAACTCTTTTCAGATGCTTTACTATCATGCAACTAACTCCCCACATTACATAGAAGGATTTTGTGGATTTGGGTTTACAGTTACAACTCTATAGTATGACAGTGATATAAAACATATAAATACATGTTTAAAAATATAAATCGTAGCTTGAATTCTTAGCAGAGTACAGTCAAGAAAAAGAGAAAATTCCGCTTATTTCACTGCCTGTCTGTCTGCCTGCTGTGTCTGCTTGCCTGTCTGTCTGTCTGTCTGTCTGTCTGTCAATCTGCCACGCATTAAGAAAAGTTTACCTGTGTTCTCCATCTCTCCACCAATAGACTTGTGTGTGTGTGTGTGTGAGATTCTATCCGCCTGTCTGTCTTATAACCTCCGTAAACTCCGTGAGTTACAGCGGTTGTTCCTGAGTCTCTCCCCCGGGATTCGAAGCTCCAGTCTCGGCCTTGGTAGCGATGACTCGCCGCTATATTGCTCTCGCCTGGAGGATTTTTTTTTTTCTCCTGCAGAAAACCAACACAGCCGTGATTTTGTGCTTATAAACTGTTTGTTCCTGTTTCCTTAACACCGTTATACGTGCAAGTGTAGAGCAACAGCGCCCACTAGCGGCCGGGAGGGACGGTTGGACCAAAAAAATAAAAATATTCAAATATATAAAATTAAATTAAAAATAAATAAAATAATAATAAATAAAATAAAATAAAAAATAAATTCCTTAAGTATGTATCCATGTTCGGCTTTTGGGTAACTTCTGTCTTTTATATGTTGCTAATTTTATCTGCTTTGTTTTTAAATTAATTTTATTCTGAGACGTATTTATTTTCCTTTGCTTTTATTTTCTAAGCAGATTGTAAAGTACTTTGTGACCCTGTCTGTGAAAAGCGCTATATAAATACATTTTACTCACTTACTAACTTACTTACTTACTTACTTACTTACTTACTTACTTACATACTTACATACTTACTTACTTACTTACTTACTTACTTACTTACTTACTTACTTACTTACTTACATACTTACTTACTTACTTACTTACTTACTTACTTACTTACTTACTTACTTACTTACTTACATACTTACTTACTTACTTACTTACTGTTACAGTATATACTGCATTCATTTGACTAAATTGTAAATATATATAATATAGATATATATTTATGTCTCCTCGTTTTCCATAATCACCGAGATAAAAAATAAATAAAAATAAAAGATTAATTTGTTTTTCGTTTAAAAGAATAGACATCAACACCACCACTCCAAACCTGTTGGAGGCGGTAATGCGCCAAGTCCTTCTTTGCCGACCATTAAATATAAAACCGAAAAAGAAGAAGGCTCGTTTTAGCCTCGTGAAGCGGGAATTAACCTGACAGCTTGCCATCATGGAGTGGTAAAACACATTTAGTACCTTATACAACTTAAATTAAGCTTTTACACTGTTATGTTATTACTTCTATATGTGGACAGTTAGCCGGCTAGTTCGCTATGTTACTTTAGCTGTTGTAACTGGAGGCTAAAGACGCTAACAGTGTTAAGTCTGTGCATGCTAAGCTAACCGGCTAAACACTGGTTTGTTTACATATTTACCCAGAGTTATTGATTACGTTATAATGAACTAATTTAAACAGCACGTGGGTGTGTTTCTGTCTGTGTGTTTTGTCTCTCTTGTGTGTGTATTTGTGTGTGTCTCTCTATATGTGTAGTGTATGTGTGTGTCTGTCTGTGTGTGTTTTCTCTCTCTCTCTGTATCTTGTGTGTGTGTGTGTGTGTGTGTGTGTCTGTGTCTGTATGTGTGTATTCAACTTCTGATTACAACTGTGGAACTCTTTAGAAACTATGGTTAATTGAGTGCATTGTGATTTAGTTGAGGCGTGAAGGAATAGTCAGTTAATCGCTCAGTTCTGTTACTTATTGTCAAAATCATATTGATAATACAGCTCTGGAAAAAATGAAGAGACCACTCCAAATGTTCAATGTCTCTTGTTTCACTATTTATAATAATATGTTTTGAGTAGAATGAACATTTCGGTTTTATTGTATAAACTACTGACAACATTTCTACCAAATCCCCCCCCCCAATAAATGTAATTAAAAAAGCATTTAATTTTTTCCGAGTTGTATATATTTCAAAATCAGACTTCAAAATATCTATCTATCTATCTATCTATCTATCTATCTATCTATCTATCTATCTATCTATCTATCTATCTATCTATCTGTCTCTACTGTCTGTCTGTCTATCTGTCTGTCTGTCTGTCTCTAATATCTATCTATCTATCTATCTATCTATCTATCTATCTGTCTGTCTGTCTGTCTGTCTGTCTCTACTATCTATCTATCTATCTATCTATCTATCTATCTATCTATCTGTCTGTCTGTCTGTCTGTCTGTCTGTCTCTACTATCTATCTATCTATCTGTCTGTCTGTCTGTCTGTCTGTCTGTCTGTCTGTCTGTCTGTCTGTCTGTTCAAAATAAGTTCCATAATATTGCATGTCCCACCCCGACCTCCACATGTATGTAAACCGTATTACGTGTTTGTACTTCCAGGGGTCAGGGTGAGCTTCTGTCTCCGGTGGTGAGAGATGATGAGGTGACGATCGCTGCACGCAGGAGGAGGAGCAAGAAGGTGGCCTGTATCCTGTGTGTGTGTGTGTGTGTGTGTGTGTTTCTCTCTCTCTCTGTGTTTGTGTGTATCTGTGTGTCTCTTTCTGTGTGTGTGTGTGTGTGTGTTTCTCTCTCTGTGTTTGTGTGTATATGTGTGTCTCTTTCTGTGTGTGTGTGTGTGTGTGTGTGTGTGTGTGTGTGTGTGTGTGTGTGTGTCTGTGTGTCTGTGTTTGTGTGTATATGTGTGTCTCTTTCTGTGTGTGTGTGTGTGTGTTTGTGTGTATCTATGTGTCTCTTTGTGTGTGTGTGTGTGTGTGTGTGTGTGTGTGTGTGTGTGTGTTTCTCTCTGTGTGTGTTTGTGTGTATCTATGTGTCTCTTTCTGTGTGTGTGTGTGTGTGTGTGTGTGTGTTTCTCTCTCTCTCTCTGTGTTTGTGTGTATATGTGTGTCTCTTTCTGTGTGTGTGTGTGTGTGTGTGTGTGTGTGTGTGTGTTAAACTTCTAATTATAACTGTGGAATTAAATGTTTTACGCTACATTTTTTTTATATTTCTGTTTACATTTCATACAACATTAATGAAAAGAAAAAAATCATATCTTCTTCATATCAAAATGCAAAGATAATATAGTATTTCTGAGTAGTTGTTAAAGGTGCTACGAGGAACTTTTAAATATTTCTGAAACAGTCTCATTTTTCCTCTGATGATCATAAATCACATGTAACAGCAAACGAGACCATCAGTGCAAAGAATGCTATTTGTATGTAGTTTTTCTTAATGCCTTTGTCATGGGTATACGCTCACCCAGGAACAACAGCTGGCATGGTAAAAACACTACGATTTCTGTCCAAAGGGGGGCGCTAGAATGAGCACACACTGAAAGTTCCTCGGAGCCCCTTTTAACCCATTGATGACGGCTGCTGCGTGATGCCACATTGGCCCCCCCCCCTGGTGCTGCGTGCCGCGAATTTTATTTCTTTTTATTTTTTTCCTCCCCCCAAATATAATGCGTGTTGTTTGTTCCAAAACAGGGGGGGTTGATTTTTTAAGACGTTACCAAAAATGGCTTAACAAAGGTTTCAATGGAATTATCCATTGGTAAAGTGTTAGAACTGTTAGTGTAGTTTGTTGTTGTTTTCCTTGACTGTTGGTCTCAGTCCCGTCACCTGGCAACATCAGCCCTGTCACTTCCACGGTAACGCCAGCACGCTCCCTGAAGAGAAACACTCCAGCTTCACTGTACAGACAAGCTGGTAGGACACACACACACACACACACACACACACACACACACACACACTGACACTCTGTCTCACACACACACACACACACACACTGACACTCACTCACTCACTCGCTCGCACGCACGTACACACACACACACACACACACTCACTCACTCACTCACTCACTCACTCACTCACTCACACACTGACACTCTTTTCTCTCACACACACACACACACACACACACTGAAACTCTTTCACACACACACACACACACACACACACACTGACACTCTTTCACACACACACACACACACACACACACACACACACACACACTCACTCACACACACACTGACACACACACACACACACACACACACTGACACTCTTTCTCACACACACACTGACACACTTTCTCACACACACTCACACACACACACACACACGTGCAGACACGCACGCACGCACACACACACTGACACTCTTTCTCACACACACACACTGACACTCTTTCTCTCACACACACACGAGCAGACACTCACTCACTCTCTCACTCTCACTCACTCACTCACTCACTCCCTCACTCCCTCACTCCCTCACTCACTCACTCACTCTCTCTCTCTCTCTCTCACACACACACACACACACACACTCCAGCATATACTATTGATTTTTTTTTAGTTCATATTAAATAGCTCCATATTTGATCCAATTTCTTCTTCTCTGTCTTTTTCTCAGTTACTCCGAGGGTTCCAGATGTTTCGGCCATTTTGCCTCCTGGCGGTCGAACGCCTCGATTCACGCACACACCAAGACACGCTATCAGCAGCATGGTGAGACACACACACACACACACACACACACACACACACACACACACACACACACACACAAAAGCACACACACACACACACACACACAAAAGCACACACACAAAAGCACACACACAAAGCAGGTCTTTGTACAACTTGTCTGGAACACCTGCAGATTTAGTTTGTACCTTTTTATTATAAAAAGTCCTACTTTAATACATCAAGTAATGTGTGTTTCATTGTGTGTAGAATCTCGACGAGAGCGACTGGACACACAGCATGTACATCTCTCCTCTGTCTGGAATGGACAACTCCAGTTTCTTCACTGAAGACGTTTCCAACCTGAGCTCTGCCCTGCTGAAGGAGGACGACCCGGGAGACGCCGGTACGTCACAGCCAGCTCTATTTAGCTTTGTCAAACTAGTGGTGGCTGCTATTACATCTACGGTGCCCATCATCTCTACCATTGTGTCCTTGAGCAAGACACCTAACCCCTAAAACTGCCCCAGGGGCGCTGTACTATGGCTGACCCTGTGCTCTGACCCCCTCTGGAGTGTGGGGACTTGAAAGGGGAGATGCGGGGGGGGGGGGGGATTTAATTTATACAATAATAATACATTCCAAAATATTACTTCCAAAAGTAGAAGTATAAAAATACTCACACTTAAAGGTGCTCCGAGGAACTTTCAGTTTGTGTTCATTCTTGCGCCCCCTTTGGACAAAAGCGGTAGTGTTTTTATTACGCCAGCTGTTGTTCCTGGGTGAGCGTATACCCATGACAAAGGCATTAAGAAAAACTATATAAAAATAGCATTCTTTGCACTGATGGTCTCGTTTGCTGTTACATGTCATTCATGATCACAGAGGAAAAATAAGACTGTTTCAGAAATATTTAAAAGTTCCTCATAGCACCTTTCACCGTGATGGATATTTGGATGTATTAATATATGTGTATAAATTAATGAATGGATCAGAAATGATCACAATTAAGGGAAAAAATAAACAATGGTACAGCATCGTACTAACGCTGTGGTGTTGTTTTGATCCGTCCAGCGGCTGCCAGTCTCTTCCCAGAGTTCCTGAGCTCGTTCCTGAAACATTCTTCCTCCGCCATCTTTGAGCTGCTGGAGGAATACCAAGCCGTCTGCCAGGACAAGGTAACGCTGACGTCTGTTATATAAGCTCAGGTTAAAGCTGGGGTGGAGGATTTGGGGAGAAAATGGCAGTTGGGCTAGAGATTCAAATCCAAATACCTCAACCGCTCCACTTGTTCTCTTTGGTCCCTCCCCCTATGGTCCCTCCCTGACACGCTCTACACCAACAACGTCTATAATAAAGTCCAATAAAATCTTCCATAAAAGGACAGTCCCAACAGCCAATAAGAACAGAGAATCGGAGCCTCGCCCTGATTGGTCAAAGTGTACAGCTCATGTTAACTTTGACCAATCAGAAATCATATACCCCAGCTTTAACCCAAATAGTATATTGTATTATTAGTATCATCTCTACAAAAACTAGAAGAAAATTTAATGCTTTTTTTTTTTTTTTTTTTTTTTTTCAAAGAACACAAACGCACAACTGAAAAAAGTGACTTGCCCGTTTACAGAGCCTAGGCTGTGTGTTTACAGAGCCTAGGCGGCTGTGTGTTTACAGAGCCTAGGCGGCTGTGTGTTTAC
The DNA here is from genome assembly GCA_026929865.2 of Hyperoplus lanceolatus. NCBI lineage: Eukaryota > Metazoa > Chordata > Actinopteri > Uranoscopiformes > Ammodytidae > Hyperoplus > Hyperoplus lanceolatus. Next base: position 21,892,695 of record CM049416.1, read on the forward strand.
AGAGCCTAGGCGGCTGTGTGTTTACAGAGCCTAGGCTGTGTGTTTACAGAGCCTAGGCGGCTGTGTGTTTACAGAGCCTAGGCTGTGTGTTTACAGAGCCTAGGCTGTGTGTTTACAGAGCCTAGGCTGTGTGTTTACAGAGCCTAGGCGGCTGTGTGTTTACAGAGCCTAGGCTGTGTATTTACAGTGGATTTGTTGTGACCATGATCCAGGTGGAGGTTCTTCAGTGTGTGGTGCTCAGAGCGGGTCAGAACAGTCAGACGGCCGGAGTGCGCTGGCTGCTGCAGCAAGAGACCTGCACCTGGAGGCTCATCACTTCACTATACAGGTACCTGTGTGTGTGTGTGTGTGTGTGTGTGTGTGTGTGTCTGTGTGTGTGTGTGTGTGTCTGGCTGTCTGTCTCTGTCTGTCTGTCTAGTGTGTGTGTCTGGCTGTCTGTCTAACTGTTTGTCTGTCTGTGTGTCTGGCTGTACTTCCTGTCTGTGTGTGTCTGTCTGTCTGTCTGTCTGTATATCTGTCTGTCTGTTTGTCTTCTTGTCCTCTGATTGGTCAGCTTGTCTTGTTTCCATAGGGACCGGGTCCAGTTGGCACTGGAAGATGACATGATGACAGACATGGTGGTGAGTCACAGATTCATTCAAACACGCTGAATAAATAAATGGACTCCACTTATATAAGCTCTTTTCCCTGGTTTTTCACAGACTCAAAGCGCTTTACATTGTTTTGTACACATTCATCCAATCACACACACATTCATACACCGATAGCAGCAGCAGCTACCAAGCAGGGTGCAAGCTAACTATCAGGAGACATTTAGGGTTCAGTGTCTCTTTGCCCAGGGACACTTGGACATGTGGCGGGGAGACGGGGGGTCGAACCACCGACCCTGTAACCCAGTGGACGACCAACCTACACACTTCACCACAGCCGCCCAACACTGGCACACTAACCATGCGTTCACACCAATTTCAAATTAGACTGTGGGCTCTCAGGTTGCTCCCCTCGCACTGCCAGACCCACTGACACATTATGCTCGGTTGTGAAATGTCTATCAAGTTTGCAGCACCAAGGACGACAAAATAGAGGATTGTTCATGTTACCACTGCATGTTATATGTGTGTTGTGTGTGTGTCTCTCTCTCTCTCTCTCTCTCTCTCTCTCTCTCTCTCTCTCTCTCTCTCTCTCTCTCTCTCTCTCTCTCTCTCTCTCTCTCTCTCTCTCTCTCTCTCTCTCTCTCTCTCTCTCTCTCTCTCTCTCTCTCTCTCTCTCTCTCTCTCTCTCTCTCTCTCTCTCTCTCTCTCTCTCTCTCTCTCTCTCTCTCTCTCTCTGTGTGTGCAGGTTCCCAGTGAGAGCGAGAAAGTTGTTGTGGAGCAACTGTTTCAACGAGACGCCGTGATTAGACAGAGTCAGGTAAGACCTCGAAATTCACTGATTATAATAACAGGCAAAGGTGTAATAGCTGCAGTCAAGTTTACATACAAATAACCTTTATCTCTGGATGGTTTTTTCTGTACATTAAAGGGACACTGTGTAACATTTTAAGTAATGTATCAGCTAAAATCAATATCCTCATTCATAAATATGTCCTCATTGGTGTAAAATCGCCTCTGCCAATAATCTGAATTATCCTCCTGAGCGGAGAATTACAAATATTAACATTACATTTTGTACATTGAGAGGGTAAGTCTTATGGAGGAATCCATGTTTTTGGAATGTCATCAGGTGCATTGTTTAGAATGTAGAATCTTTTCTTGTCCTTGAAGGCCACTGTAGCTTCTGTTATTATTCAAAAGGGGTGGGGTTACCCAGGGAGCGTTGCATTCTAGAACTTTCTTGATGATGTCATATTACACACTGCCCCTTTAAGAATATACTCTGTATCGGGGTTGGAAGACATTATGGATTAATTGTTCACATTAGGCCTTACTTGATATAATATCTATAAGAAAAAATCAAGATGAATCGTTGAGCCCTAATATTCACTTCCTGGTTACTGTTGCAGCTGGTTGTTGATTGGCTGGAGAGCATCGCCAAGGATCAGATCGGAGATTTCTCTGATAACATCGAATATTACGCCAAGAACGTCTGCTGGTGAGTTCCCTTCTGTCTGCCTGTTTCAAAACATATTAAACAGGAATACTTCACCCATACGGAACCGGCGTTCTATCATTATAAAATCACTATTATAATATAATGAATTAGTTTTTTCTTCCCTCAGTCTTCCCTTGGCCCAGCTGTCCTGTTAATCCTAACCCTACATTTTACCATGTGTGATGTCACGCATAGGAAAATGTAGGGTTAAACAGTGAGACCATAAAACACCCTTTCTGCCTTTTCTCAGGCTAGGATTATCCGATTTCTAAAAAAAAAAAATTGCACATTTATACTCCATAGGATCTCAGAGTTCAATACACCTTCATATTTCCACCGGTGAAGTAGGCCTTCAAGTCAACAGTTATGAATTGGGCAGGCAACCAAATATATGTGAAAAGGCCAAATCTTTCTGACCAAACTAAGAGGTTTTTGATGTGGCAATAAGAAAGCAACCAGCATGACGTTAAAGGGACACTGTGTAGCATTTTAAGTAATTCATTAGCTAAAATCAATATCCTCATTCATAAATATGTCCTCAGTGGTGTAAAATCACCTCTGCCAAAAATCTGAATTATCCTCCTGAGCGGAGAATTACAAATATTAATATGGCATTTTGTACATTGAGCAGGCAAGTTTCATGGAGGAATCCATGTTGGTTGGAATGTCATCAGGTGCATTGTTTAAAATTTAGAATTGTTCTTGTCCTTGAAGGCCACTGTAGCTTCTGTTATTATTCTAAAGGGGTGGGGTTACCCAGGGAGCGGTGCATTCTGGAACTTTCTAGAACTTTCTTGATGATGTCACATTACACAGTGTACCTTTAAAGCGGCAGTTGAGAGTTTTTTTACTGTAATATTTGGCAAAACTGTCATAATAGCCATTCAGCTATATGTAGGTGAAGTGGTCTGAAAATATTTTTTTATCACTTTGCTCCCCCCTGCCTCTGTATGCTGCCCCCCAAAATTTTGTCAAAGTATATTTTATAAATATTTTATTTCACAAATGTATTTATTTTGAGTTGCTTTGTGCTTTATTTGTATTGTATGTCTAGTGTATGTTAAAATTAAATACAAATATTTTTAGATTGTAGTTTTTGTAACGTCAGCTAATTTGTGTGTGTGTGTGTGTGTGTGTGTGTGTGTGTGTGTGTGTGTGTGTGTGTGTGTTACAGGGAGAACACTCTCCATGCGTTGAAGTTGAGGAGAAAGAGCAGCACTGCTTTCACTCTGCCTTTGGTCACTGAACTGGTGAGGCCTGTTACTATGGCAACAACAGCATTCTTTTATCCCTACTGTTTCTGCTGTTGTTTTCCTGTATACACTGTTTATGTATTCATGACTGTGTGTATCTGTGTCTCTTTCTCTGTCTGTCTGTGTGTGTGTGTGTTTGTCTCTCTCTCTCTCTCTCTCTCTCTCTCTCTCTCTCTCTCTATGTTTGTGTGTGTCTCTTGCTCTCTCTATGTGTGTGTCTCTCTATATGTGTGTGTGTGTCTCTCTCCCTCTCTCTGTATGTGTGTTTGTGTGTCTCTCTCCCTCTCTCTGTATGTGTGTTTGTGTGTCTCTCTCTCCCTGTTTGTGTCTCTCTCTCTCTGTGTGTGTGTGTCTCTCTCCCTCTCTCTGTATGTGTGTTTGTGTGTCTCTCTCCCTCTCTCTGTCTGTGTGTTTGTGTGTCTCTCTCTCCCTGTTTGTGTCTCTCTCTGTGTGTGTGTGTGTGTGTGTGTGTGTGTGTGTGTGTCTCTCTGTCCCTGTGTGTGTGTCTCTCGCTCTCTCTGTCTCTGTGTGTCTCTCGCTCTCTCTCTCTCTCCCTCCCTCCCTCCCTGTGTGTGTGTGTGTGTGTGTGTGTGTGTGTGTGTCTCTCTCTCACTGTCTCTGTCTGTCTCTCTGTCTGTCTCTCTGTCTCTCTCTAGGACCCAGACGCCCCTCTCCGGCAGCAGCGTCCCCTGGCCGACCTGGACAGAGAAGATGACGCTCGACTTCTGAAGAACCTGTTTACTCTGATCAGAGCTGGAATGACTGAGGAGGTACAGAGGCTTTATGATGTGGATTTAAAGAGACAGTACACACACACACACACACACACACACACACACAGAAACACACACATACACACGCACAGAGAAACACGCACGCACACACACACACATACACACACGCGCACACAGAGAAACACACAAACACATACAAACGCACATACACAGAGAAATACACGCACAGAGAAACAGACAGATACAAACACAGTCACACGCACAGAGAGAAAAACACACAAATACCTTCTCAAGTTTATATCAGGGCTGTCAAGCGATTAAAAAAATTAATCTAATTAATTACAGGCTCTGTGATTAATTAATCGCATACTTATATGACACATTTATACCTGTTTATAAACAGCTGTATGGCCTGCTACAGTTTGTCTCTCTCTCTCCCCCCCTCCCCCCCCCTCCCTCCCTCCCTCCCCGTCTCTCGTAACTTCTGTCTCCACAACAGACAGCGCTGCACTGCCACAGTTGTCTATGTCAATTCATTCACCATCGTCGTACTCATAGGCAAAAATATTGACACACACACACACACACACACACACACACACACACACACACGGGGCGGGTGTCCGTTTACGCGGGAGACGAGACAGCTAGCAAGCAAAATTGAGACACACAGAGGAAGATTGAGAGATACTTTTGAACCTACATTGTTGCACCCACTAAATCAATAATGCACAGACACTGCGGAGAATAAACTAAGATGTCTTCCTACCTTCATGCTTATTTGCCCGAAGCATCCCATACACCGTCCATAGAGCCCTTGGCCCCGCCCTTTCCCCCAGCTTCTCTCTTTACTTTTCTCCCTTTCACCCGTGCGGGCTGTGTCTGCTGCAGGTGCAGCTCGGTGCAGCTGCGCACCACTTTTGCACCGGCTCAAAGGGCATTATCGAAGTGCGATTAATCTGCGTTAATTTTTTTAATCGCGTTAATTTTTCTGTGATTAATTAATCGAAATCAACGTGTTAATTTGACAGCCCTAATTTATATTTATTTATTTTGGTGTGTGTGTGTGTGTGTGTGTGTGTCTGTGTCTCTCTGTCTGTGTTTGTGTGTTTCTCTATGTGTGTGTGTGTGTTTCTATGTTTGTGTGTGTGTGTGTGTGTGTGTGTGTGTGTGTGTGTGTGTGTGTGTGTCTAGGCTCAGAGGCTGTGTAAGCGCTGTGGTCAGGCCTGGAGAGCAGCTACTCTGGAAGGCTGGAAACTCTACCACGATCCCAACATGACCTCTGGTAAAACATCTACTATTAACTAATGTTCTTTTTATTTAAAAGATCCTCCGAGGAACTTTCAGTTTGTGTTCATTCTAGCGCCCCCCTTTGGACAAAAGCGGTAGTGTTTTTACTACGCCAGCTGTTGTTCCTGGGTGAGCGTATACCCCATGACAAAGGCATTAAGAAAAACTATATAAAAATAGCATTCTCTGCACTGATGGTCTCGTTTTGCTGTTACACGTAATTCATGATCATCAGAGGAAACCTGAGACTGTTTCAGAAATATTTAAAAGTTCCTCGTAGCACCTTTAATGTTCTTATCCTTTGATGTATAGTACTCTGTGACTATGTTTTTAATATTGCCTTTAAAATAAAGTTTTTATCCTTCATTATATGATTTCCTCTGCTCTCTGCAGGCAGTCTAGAGCTGCAGCCTGTTGAAGGAAACCCTCAGAGAGGAATCTGGAAGGCCTGCTGCTGGAGAATGGCTGAGGAGGTAACACACACACACACACACACACACACTCACTCACTCAGTCGCACTCACACACTCACTCACTCAGTCGCACACAAACTGTCGCTCGCTCGCACGCACACACTCACTGGCTCACTCACTCACTCACTCACTCACTCTCACATACACTCACTCACTCACACTCACTCACTCACTCACTCACTCACTCACTCACTCACTCACTCACTCTCACATACACTCACTCACTCACACACACACACACACACACACACACTCACTCACTCACTCACTCACTCACTCACTCACTCACTCACTCACTCACTCACTCATCACTCACTCACTCACTCACTCTCTCACATACTCACTCACTCATTCACTCACTCAAGCACGGACTCTCACACACGCATACACTCACTCACTCACTCACTTGCAAGCTGACTCACACACTCACTAACACTCACTCGCGCACACACTCACTCTCGCACATACTCACTTACTCACGCACACACACACACACAGACTCACTCACGGACTCTCACACACGCATACACTCACTCACTCTCTCACACAGTGTTAACCTGCTGTGTGTGTGTGTGTGTGTGTGTGTGTGTGTGTGTGTGTGTGTGTGTGTGTGTGTGTGTGTGTGTTTTTTAGGAGCAGTTAAACAGATACGAGAGAGCGGTCTACGGCTGCCTGAGTGGAAACCTCAAACCGGTAATATACTATAATGAGTTTGTACTTCTGTGTGTTTTCATGTCTTAGACGGCCTGGTGTCAGCCGTTTACTGTTTGATAGGTGTGTGTGTGTGTGTGTGTGTGTGTGTGTGTGTTTGTTGAAAAACTAATCAATTTTACTGAACATTGAACTTTGATGACACTATGAATAAAAATATTGTATTTGACCACTGTATTTATTTTACGTTTTGTTAGAATATTTTTACATTTAAGATGTCTGTCTGTCTGTCTGTCTGTCTGTCTGTCTGTCTGTGTGTAGGTGCTGGCAGTGTGTGAGTCGTGGGAGGACTGCGTATGGTCTCACTTCAGGGTGATGGTTGACTCTCTGGTGGAGAAGGAGCTGATGTCATCAGGAATGGCCCATCAGGAAGTGGAGACGCTACCACGGGAATATCTGGAGGCCAAGTATGACACACACTATACGCATACACACACACACACACACACACACACAGTATACACACACAGAAGCACACAGACACACACACACACACCCACACATACAGTATACACACACACACACAGTATACACACACAAGCTACTCACTCACACACACAAAAACACACTCACTCACAAGTTACAAACGTACAGTACACACACACACACACACACATACAGTATACTCACACACACACACACGCACAGAAGCACACACACAGACAAAAGCTGCACACACATACAGGCTGAACACACACACATACACACACACACACACACACACACACACACACACACACACACACACACACACACACACACAGCCTCTGTAGCCCTCTCATCATTGTAATGTCTCTCTCTCTCTTCAGTTGGACGATGGAAAAAGTGTTCGAGGAACTTCAAGCTTCAGAATCAAAGGTTTGAAAATAGCTGAACTTAAAGCAGCAACGAGTAACATTTAAATATCTTTTAAACAGCCTCATGTTTCCTCTGATAATCATAAATTACCTTTAACAGCAAACGAGACCATCTGTGCAAAGAAAGACTTTTTTATATAGTTTGTATTACTGCATTTGATCTGGTCGTACACCCAGTCCGATTTTCGGTTCGCTCGTGCATGCTCTATGGTCACATATCCGTATTGGTCGCAGATTTCAGTGCGGCGCAGGAACTCGATTTGAGAAGCCTATCCCTCCAGGTGAGGGAAGGGGAGCGGGAGCCTTGTTTGAGACAGTTGTTTGTCGTCATAATGACTGATAACGGGGCTGAACCATCAAAGAAAAAAAAGAAAATGCAATGAAGAAAAGCTAAAAGAGTGATAGGCGGGCGGGAGGGCGTTGCCAAGCAACGTATACACAATTTCACGCAGCGAACCTAGACTGCAGTGTTTACTCCTAAATGAATGAGCGGTAGCCTACTAAAACAAAGTTTACTTTGCCTCACCAGCATCATCAGATGACCATTATTCATCTGAAATAGTCATTATTTACAACATAAACACATTACCTCAACGTGATCCATACTAACTAACTGCCATCTCTCGTTCATTCGCTTGGTGTGAGGACACGGACTCGTTCAGCTCCGTGAGAGGTGACAATGCATCAACTCATTGCAATCAGGTGTGTTTAGCACTTACTGCCATTAGTTGATGCTGTGTCACCCATAGACTCACAGAGCCGAAAAGAGTCCGGTGCCCTCACACTTTCAACACACGGACACGCACCATATTGCTTCCTGATTATTTGAATCTTGCACTCCCTGCACGAGCTAGAAAACAGCTTCACGACAGCTGGCGTCGTTAAAATACTACCGCTTTTGTTCAAAGGTGTCGCCAACGTGCCGACTTACTCGTAGTGGCTTTAATGACTTCCTTTTTTAAAGTCACAAATTTGAGCTCACCATTAAAATAAGCCTCTTGTTCTGTGTGTGTGTGTGTGTGTGTGTGTGTGTGTGTGTGTGTGTGTGTGTGTGTGTGTGTGTTTGTAGAGGGTGTTGGAAGAGACCAAAGAGCATTACCACGTCATCCAGAAGTTTGTCATCCTGGGGGACTTGGACGGTAAGAAATCTCAAACAACTGTTCGTGCGATTTCAAAAAATTGTGTCTCTCACCCTTAAAAGGCTTAAAGCTTAAACCCCTACTTCACCATTGGAAATATGAAGGTGTGTTGAACTCTGAGATCCTATGTTGTATAAATGTGCAAACATTTTAGAAATTGGTTCATCCTAGCCTGAGAAAAGGCAGAAAGAGTGTTTTATGGTCTCACTGTCTAACCCTACATTTTACACACACACACATGGACACACACACACACACACACACACACACACACTAAACTTCTTCTTTGCCTCTCAGGTCTGCTGGAGGAGTTTTCTGATTGGCTGACGGCCGCTAAGCCCCTCCCCTCACACCTGCTGCGCTTCATGACTCACCTCGTGCTGTTTTTCCGCACAATGGGTTTGGCCCTCAAGGTAAGTGTGGTGTAGTGGATAGAGCCTGACCATGTAGATTCCAGTGTCCTCGTCACAGTGGTCGCGGGTTCAAATCCGACCCGTGGACCTTTACTACATGTCATCCCCCCACCTCTCAAAACTCTTTCTCTTTTGCCGTTGTTTCAATGCATGTTGTATTGAATTTGGAGGATCCGAATGTTCAAAAGAAAACGTCTGATAACTTGTGTGTCTTTCTCTCCCTCCCTGTCTTTGTCCCTCTCTCTCTGTCCTCCCTCTCTTCCCCTCCTCTCTCTCTCTCCCCCTTCCCTCTCCTCTCTCCTCTCCCTCCCTCTCCCCTCTCTCTCTCCCCCCCCCCTCTCCCTCCCCCTCTCTCTCCCTCCCCTCCCTCTCTCTCTCCCCCCCCCTCCCTCTCCCCCTCTCTCTCCCCCCCTCTCCCCCCCCCCTCCATCTCCCTCTCTTTCAGGAGGAGGTGTGTGTGGATGTATTGAAGGCTTACGTGTCCCTGTTGATTCGTGACCAGCGTAATGACCTGGTAGCTAGCTACGTTAGCCAGCTACCCGCTGAGCTAGCTACCGTGCAGTACGCTGGTTTCTTAGAGACCGTCACCCAACCGGAGCTACGGCAACTCTGTCTGCAACTCGCTACTGACGCCGGTAAGAAAGGACACATTCAAACATACACACTTACTTTGTTACCTGTCCGTACTGTGTGTGCGCACTGAAAAGGAAAGATCCATTGTTAATACACAGCCTAGGCTCTGTAAATGGGCATGTTGCTAGTTGGCCCAATTTGTTTACATACCAGTTCAGAGACTAGTTTGTGTATAAACTAATAAAAAAAATTCAGCGCACACAGTACAGACA
>CM049416.1:21907500-21952500 GCA_026929865.2 Hyperoplus lanceolatus
TCCTCTTAACTGAGAACCGTACCGTACAGAACAGAACCGTGACTTAAAAACCGAGGTACGTACCGAACCGTGACTTTTGACCCCTAATAGTAGGTGGTAGCTCACTTTGACTTGGTCATTTTAAAAGTAGCTCACAAGCTGAAAAACAGTGGCCACCCCTGGTTTAGGGCATATTTAAAGCTACAGTGCGTAACTTCTGTGTCCTCCCCATGAGGAATTCTGAGTCATTACAATAACACTGTCGGTGCATCTACATGAGGTAAAGCCTTCAGTGATGGCACGTGGATTTTATACCTTCTGCTGCTTTACTTTACGTCCAGGGTTTTTCTTAGCAGTAGAATCAATAACTGAAACATTTCTTGGGCTCTTCTTCTTGGGATTTTTCTGAGCTCCTGCACCAGTGTCGGGGGGAGGGGGGACACCAGTTTGTAAACGCTGCCATACTGAGAAATACAGAGTCGTGTGGAGCTGATAGGCATAATTCTGTTATGAAAAGGTTACGCACCATAGCTTTAAACAGGAATTAAGGAACTAAAATCGATTAATTTAGTTCCTGTTAATGATTTAAAGGCCTTACTCCAGGGGAAGTAGTGTGAAGATTCAGGAACTCCATTCATAAAACAAGGAAGTCTGGTTAAAACTTGCTTTTTTTTATAGTTACATAGTGCAGCTTTAATAAATGTATAATGCTGGTTCTTTGTGTACTAATAAATGCATATTTTTGGTTGTTAGCCTGTATAATAAAGCCCTCTCTCCTGTGTTATTCCCAGGACTTGGAGGTAGATGCAGAGCGCGGCCACCAGATGTCAGCGCTGCGCTCTCTGTGTCTGCCGCGGCTCAGCTTCCTGTTGCTCACTGTCCTTCAGAACTCCAACCGACACCAAGAGGCTCTGAGAATGGCTGACATCATCGCCTCAGGCCAGCACAGACTCTACCAGGTAAACACCACAGATATCTAGCTAATGACCTACTTCATCAGTGGAAATATGAAGGTGTATTGAACTCTCTGAGATCCTATGTAGTATAAATGTGCAAAAAGTTTAAAAATCGGTTCATCCTAGCCTGAGAAAAGGCAGAAAGAGTGTTTTATGGTCTCACTGTCTAACCCTACATTTTCCCATGCGTGACATCACACATGGTAAAATGTAGGGTTAGGATTAACAGGACAGCTGGGCCAAGGGAAGACTGAGGGAAGGAAAACCTAATTCATTATATTATAATAGTGATTTTATAATGATAGAACGCTGGTTCCTTATGGGTGAAGTATTCCTTTAACTTTATTGACCTGTTCTCCTTTCAATCCAGGTTTTCTCCAAAGAGGAGCTGAGGAGATTCCTGTTGAAGTTGAGAGAGTCGTCGCTCGCTCTGTTGGACAAAGGAGTCGATCCGCTAGGCTACGAGTTACAAGCCTGAACACACACACACACACACACACACACACACACACACACACACAAGCGCACACACAAGCGCACACGAACACACACAGGGAGAAGTGTTTAAAAAAAATTGGGTTTTGATGAATATGTGTTTAATCTTTTTTTGCTAAATAAAAGCCTGTTTTTCCTATTCTGATTAAGTGTGACGTTTATTTGAAACATGTCTTTATAACTGGTACAGATTTCTAAATAAAAAATATTTATTTTTAATTTTTTAAACAATAACAAACCCCACTACAAGCAGATAACTGTGAATGAATCCATTCATTTCATTTAAAGTTTGGCTATAAGGGTCACTGTTAGGAGGAACATTTATCAGGGATTTTGAGAATTTATTCATTAATTTTTCAAATAAAAAAATATTAAAGGAATTATTTATATGCTGAAATATATATATATATCATTTATTGATTGTAAGTAATTAGCTTTATACAAATTAAGTAATACTGATTATAATGTGAACAGGTTATAAATTTTTGTCTTATTTCACTGTACTTTTTCAATAACACCTTTGAACCCATCATCCCCTCATTGTAAATAAAAAAAAATCATAGATTTTTTAAAATTCCACATATTTTGTCACGTAAAGTTATTTTACTACAGAGGAGAAAAGCCAAGAATTGTCTTTTACATGCAAGAACTAGAACAATTAACACAGATAAAAGAAAAGTAAACAACTGACGTGGTAAGGACTTTGTTCAAACTAAAACCTGCAGTGTGTAGACTTGGTAGTAAATAATTATAATATCCATGAGTACGTTTAATTTAGTGCATAATAGCTGCATTTATTTTTTAGAATTATTATTTTTTCCCTTAGAAAGGGTCTCTTATATCTCCGTATTTCCCCATAACATGGACCAAGGCATGGGCGCCGCCATTTTGAAAGCGTCATGGTTGGAATGTAATCGGGTGCATTGTTTAGAATTTAGAAATTGTTCTTGTCCTTGAAGGCCACTGTAGCTTCTGTTATTATTCAAAAGGGTTGAGGTTACCCAGGGAGCGTTGCATTCTAGAACTTTCAAGAACTTTCTTGATGATGTCATATTACACAATGACATCATCAAGAAAGTTCTAGAAAATTCTAGAAAGTTCTAGATGACCTGAATTAAACGTACTTATGGATATGATAATTATTTTCTACAATGTCTGCTAGGAAATAAAACCCAAAATTCTACACACTGAAGGTTTAAACTAAAGGTAAATGTTAAGTAGGTCAACAAGGCGTTACTTTGGCGTTGCTTTATATTCAAGGAAAGCCTACCATATCTGTTTAAATGTTTCTACTTTTCCTGAAGTCTCATACAAATAGTTAATTATTGATCATTTATTAATCATTAGCGTGCAGTGATCCACGTGCAGTGTCAGTTTGTGGCCACGAGGACAAACGTGTGTCGGAGCAACTGACACCAACAGTAAACAGACCATTGACTATAATAGTAGTTCAACTACCCTGAGAGCTGGCAGATGTAGGATATTAAACCGATATAAACCGCTGTAAATTGGATATTTTTTCATTGGAAAAGGTAAATATATCTTACATTGTATTACGCTATGGTCTTAACACAGTAAAAATAGCAATAGTATAAGTTAGTACGTGGTTAGGTTAGCAGAGTGCTAGTAGGCCGCAAAGCCTCGGGGTTTCCTAGCTGTGTTGACCGGGTGACGAGGAGCCTTTTCCCGCCTACCAACAACTATGTGAAAATGATGTTAAAACATAAAATAAACACATTTAATTATGCTTTAAAGACTCAAATTCACTTGGACATTCACTCGGTATTTAGTGAATACATTTGTATAACAGTAGCGGTTTGTTTTTATGATATTTTGTGCATGCTAAATTATAATGGCGAAAGCGTGAAAAATAGCTTAAACTCTTAATTTTAATTAAATTATCTTAAAATAAAGATAGTTTCTACATTATAACAATATATAGGGTTTCACATACACGTCCATAGACTGTACATACATGTTCAACCTCCGAAATTTAAGTTTTAATTTTTAATATTTTTTTTTCATAGTCCGATTACTGTTTGAAATTATTTTCTATTAATAAATATTCAATTGTTGTACCAGCACGCGCAGTTAATGAACCGTGAAATGGAGGCGAAACAGTTAAGTTTGCATTTTTATTCCAAGCCGAAAAAAAAATAGAACGTCAGAGCAAGAACAGCAGAGCGGGACATGTCCAGACATATTTCGCTGTGTGTGTGTGTGTGTGTGTGTGTGTGTTTCTTTAAATGTCAGTGTGTGTGTGTGTGTGTGTGTGTGTGTGTGTGTGTGTTTCTTTGTGTGTCTGTGTGTGTGTGTGTGTGTGTGTGTGTGCGTGTGTTTGTGTTTGTCTAAGTGTGTACGTGTTTGTGTATGTGTATGTTTGTCTAAATGTGTGTGTGTGTGTGTGTGTGTGTGGCGCGCGCGCGCGCGTTGGTAGTAGTGTTGGTATGTGATCAACAGCTGACTCATGCCGACTGTCAGCTGTTTAGTGAACAGTCATGTTTGCTGTCCTGTCACACACACACACTCACACACACACACACACACACGCACACACACACACACACACACACACACACACACACACACACACACACACACACACACACACACACACACACACACAGACACACACACAGACACAGACATTTGCCCGGACACATTCACACTGCAGAGCCAAACCGAGCTAGATGGGATGGGTTAAGCCCAGGCAGGTTGTACCAAAAATAGTTAAATAGTTAACATGTTGGAACAAATTGGGCAATTCACCTTTAATTAGGGAGATTAATTAATTTGATGATCAAAATAAAACAATCATTGTGTGATCATGTCACATTCCTGCATTATTATTTGATTATTGATTTCTATAAACCTATTTATTGGCATTTTTCATTTATTTTGCATTTACAGGAAGGCTTCTAGATTTAAAAAAAATAAAGAAGATAAAAAAAATAATACACTTTGTTTGTAGGCCTATAGCACCAATTTGTTCAATAAATGCCACTCAAAAGGGCTTTACAAATGAGAAATTATGTGCATGTATTACCAGAATGCTTAAAGGTGCAGTGTGTAATTTGACATCATCAAGAAAGTTCTAGAATGCAACGCTCCCTGGGTAACCCCAACCCTTTTTAATAATAACAGAAGCTACAGTGGCCTTCAAGGACAAGAACAATTCAAAATTTTAAACAATGCACCTGGTGAAATTCCAACCAACATGGATGCCTCCATAAGACTTACCTGCTCAATGTACAAAATAATATTAATATTTGTAATTCTCCGCTCAGGAGGATAATTCAGATTATTGGCAGAGGTGATTGTACACCAATGAGGACATATTTATGAATGAGGATATTGATTTTAGCTAATAAATTACTTAAAATGTTACACACTGCCCCTTTAACATTGAACTAAAAGTTGAATTAGCATTAAAAACTGTGATGGAATACAATGAAGAGAAGAAGAAACATTTTTTATTTATTTATTTTTAATGGAAAAGATAGTTTCGAGTTGGGCTATATTTAAATTGATGAACTACCCAACAATAAATTATATATATATATATATATGGGGAAATCATACCAGAGTGAGTAATTTTCTACTTCTTCAATTTCCTCAAAACCAAATGGTCTGTAGTGTACACTCGCTCTGCAGTGAAAACACATTATCATATGGCACGTTTTATCCCCATAGTTACCATCATGTAAGCGTGGTTATGGTTACGGTAAGACCTGGCTGTTTCAGGAAGTGTGGTATTCAAATGTTGAGTCATCATAGAGTAGAAGACTAGCCTCGGCATGTCCACACACACACACACACACACACACACACACACACACACACACACACACACACACTGAGGAAAAAGGCAGAGTGATTCAATCAGCTGTTAGTGAATTAGAACATATCACACACACACACACACACACACACACACACACACACACACACACACACACACACACACACACACACAGCCTCTGACTCAGCCCCCATTTGGTCTGCTTAGGTCCTGATTGGCCCGGTTAGGCTTTAGGTCCGGGTCTTTTCCACCGGTCTAGTCCTGACATGTTCTCTCTCCTCTATAAGAAGCTGCTGTCTGTCTCCCTCTCACTCACTCTGACTGACTGACTGACTGCACTTTATCTCTGCTCTGCTTTGCACAGGATGAACCTCCAAAACTGAGACACTTTAATCTGTATATATACACACACAACACAGGTAAGAATTCTTCAGTTTTTTGTTTAATTTATTTTATGTATCTGGAAATCCTGTGAACATATGGTTTATATTTTGGTTTGTTAAAATATAACAATACTTTTCTGTTACTATTTTTCTTCTTATATTTCTTTTAAACTGGGAGACCTGTGTTATGAAGTCTGCATACTGTTTTAAGTGATTGCTGTAGGAATATGGAGTGATTTAACACATATATTAACACAAAAATACCGCTTACTTCACCTTTTTAATCTTGGATATTACAAGTTGAATTTACAGCCATCAATGTCCATGATATTTAACTTGGTAAGCTTAGACACATATTCTCCGTAGGACAAAACAAGCTGGTTAACATACATTTATCCTACAACAACACTTTGTATATTATATATTAGCGCTGGGCGATTTGACTTCAAATTAATATCATGATTTATGGACAAGGCTGCAGTAGTTCTGTTAATATGCTCAACTATTACAACCAGGATATGTTTTCTATTGAAAGAGTCAGTGCATATCTTTAGCTATCACACAGATGAACTATTTATGGTTATTTATACTATATTTGGAACTGAAATGAAAAAAAAAAATAATCAACTTTTTTTTTTTAATATTTTTATTTTTTTTGTATTTTTATGCTTTATTGATAGTGCAGAGAGACAGAGGTGAAATGGGGCAGAGAGGGGAGTGACATGCAACTCGGGTGGCCGCTGTTGTAGCTGTGTGCACCGCCGGGAGCGCCCCCAAATGGCCGGGGGACGCCCTTCACAAGGGCTGAGCTTGGAAGGGGAGGAGGGGGGGCCCCTAACTTTTTAGTTTTAAAGTAAAAAAAAAAATACTATATCTGAAGTTTGCTAATAAAGGTGCTCCGAGGAACTTTCAGTTTGTGTTAATTTTTGTGCCCCCTTTGGACACGTTTGCTGTTACATGTCATTTATAATAATCAGAGGAAAAATTAGCTTCTGTAACCAACTTGTTCAGTGTTATTTTTAACCTATTGTGTATTGAGGAAGTTTCACAGAGGGAGGACTTTGTGTACAGACATTCCCCGACCATCCCACTGTTTGCTGCAGGGTGTGTGTGTGGTGTGTGTGTGTGTGTGTGTGTGTGTGTGTGTGTGTGTGTGTGTGTGTGTGTGTGTGTGTCTTCAGTGGTGGGAGTGAGGGACGGACAAGATGCTATTTTTACTTTAAGAAATCACATTTTATAAATTCCTTGTTTTTTTAGATTATTTTTTGGCATTTTCAAGCTTTATTTGGTAGTACAGAGTTGAAATGGAGAGAGAGGGAGAGAGAGAGAGAGCCCCAGTTCCTTGGTATTTAACATTTAAGATACGACTACCACTGACTGATGATTACATCTTAAAAGGTCTTTATAACGAAATTATTTGATTACAAGATATTTAAAAAAAAAAAGCATTTCCAGCCATTTTAAGGCCTCACATTCACTCATTTGGATTTTTTTAAAGCAAATATGTTGCGTGGATTGCGTCAGTCAGTACAGTAAATCATCTGCATTTTCGACGCATATTTTTAACTTAAAACCACTACGTTATTGTGTTTTACTTTTGTTTCAAGTCAGTTTATTTTTTAGGAAAAGAAGCTCTGCAGAACAGTTTTTAGTAAGACCTGCATATTTTGCCCCAACTAGAAGATTTCGCAAAAGTTGATTTGATTGGGATGTCCTAACATATCTGTATTTTTTGAACTGATAGTATTAAACGGTTAAAGGTCTTATCGGTTAATGGTTATTTGTTTACCATGCACATTCCTAATTGTAATCTGTCTGTCTGTGTGCCTGTCTGTCTGTCTGTCTGTGTGTCTGTCTGTCTGTCTGTCTGTCTATCTGTCTGTCTGTCTGTCTGTCTGTCTGTCTGTCTGTCTGTCTGTCTGTCTGTGTGTTTGCGTCTGCAGGAACCAATAGCTTCACAATGTCAGAAGACAGGGAGCAGCCACACGGCGACACCACTGACGACAACAAACTAGTGAGAAACGATTCTCTACTGTTTAAATTATTTTAAAACACTAAAGTAACTATCACTCATTGACTGTTTCCTGATTGACTCAACGTACGTGTGTGTGTGTGTGTGTGTGTGTGTGTGTGTGTGTGTGTGTGTGTGTGTGTGTGTGTGTGTGTGTGTGTGTGTGTGTGTGTGTGTGTGTGTGTGTGTGTGTGTGTGTGTGTGTGTGTGTGTGTGTGTGTGTGTGTGTGTGTTCAGGTCAGACCAAAGGAAGAGTTTCACACGTTGCTACAACATGCCGGCGCAACGAAAGATGTTTTCACAATGAAGGAGGTAATCTTAGAATGAGCCTTTAATATTAACGTGGGAACCTAGGCCGCCATGTTGCACAGAACAGTAGCTGTTACAGTAGCACAGAACGGACAAACTTAACGGCCTTACATGTTTTTATATATAGTGGGCGTCCTGGGGAAATGCACCTGTTGGAAGACCAAGAAGAAGAAGAAGTACTATAGAATAAATAACTAAATACATCTTCACCTCATCACTTGATATTGTAGGAAAGACTTGAGGCAGTGGTGGATAATGCCATCTTTAGTAACTATAGCTTCTTGTCCTTGAAGGCCT
Organism: Hyperoplus lanceolatus; assembly: GCA_026929865.2. NCBI lineage: Eukaryota > Metazoa > Chordata > Actinopteri > Uranoscopiformes > Ammodytidae > Hyperoplus > Hyperoplus lanceolatus. The sequence goes on from CM049416.1 coordinate 21,915,733, forward strand.
CCTTCTGTAGCTTCTGTAAATTCTCCCGAAGAGACTGGGTTAGCAAGGGAGCGTTGCAATCTAGAATCTCACTACTAGATAATGCAAAAATACACAAATATTACACACTGTACCTTTAAATAAAAAAAAATGCTATTTACTGAAAATAACTGTCCATGACTATTGTCTTAGAAACCTTTTAAGTAGAGTACGCTTTGTGAGTTGTTCATTTTATTTTGTCTTTTGTTTGTGTGTTCTTTTTTCAGTTGTGTATTTGTGTTTTTTAAAGCCGGGGTTTATGATTTGAGGAGAAAATAGCAGTTGGGATAGAGATTTGAATCCAAATACCTCAACCGCTCCACTTGTTCTCTTTGGTCCCTCCCCTATGGTCCCTCCCTGACACGCTCTACACCAACAACGTCTGTGCCGAAGTGAATGGACAGTCCCAACAGCCAATAAGAACAGAGAATCGGAGCCTCGCTCTGATTGGTCAAAGTGTACAGCTCATGTTAACTTTGATCAATCAGAAATCATATACCCCAGCTTTAAGTAGAAAAACCCCAATTGAACGAGTAAAAAATAAATAAATAAATGCTTAAAAAAACACCAATATTACACACTGTACCTTTTAAATTTAAACATGCTTTATTATCCTGCCCTCCAGGTGATGTTCTACCTGGGTCAGTACATCATGCAGAAGCAGCTGTACGACCAGAAGCAGCAGCACATCGTCCACTGCTCACAGGACGAACTGGGCCGAGTGTTTGGAGTCGACAGCTTCTCTGTTAAAGAGCCACGGTGAGGGAGAGTGTGTGTGTGGGGGGTGGGAAGGGTGTGTGTGTGTGTCTGTCTGTCTGTCTGTCTGTCTGTCTGTCTGTGTGTGAGAGAGAGAGAGACACACAAGAGAATTAAAGGTGCTGTAAGCGGAATGGTTCTTTTAGCTAACTTCCTGTCAGTTACTGCAGTTAGCAGTCCCCTCGCGCGTCCCTACGTCACCACATTAATGCACTGCGGTCTTCAAGCAGCGAGTTATCTAGCATCATACCAGATCCATAAGTGTGATAAAACATGATTAAAAACCATCAAAACAGACATTGGGAAGGATTTTTACCTGCTCCGCCATTGTAGGCGCATAAACATTCACCCATCTGTTGCTCTCTGCGCGACGTGGTTCTGCTTTACAATAACAACGTCACTGGACTCAGCTTGAATTTCAGTTCCTAATTTTCATTCATTCATCTCGACTTTATTTTGAAAGGATGCAAAAATGTGTCAACCATTTTAAATGTATTTGGTGTTGTTGACTGACTGTGAAACTAAAATCTTTTTTTTTTTCCCCAGAGTTTTGTTTGCAATGATCACCAATAACCTGGTGGCAGTGAAGACCCAAGGTAAGACCGCTATTCTAATACTAGTTCTACTGTATTTCTCTTTCTGCCTAGACTCAGACTAAACTAACTCCTCTTCCTCTCTCTGTCTCTCTCTCTCTCTCTCTCTCTCTCTCTCTCTCTCTCTCTCTCTTCTCTCTCTTTCCTTCCTTCCTCTCTCTCTTCTCTCTCTCTCTCTTTCTCTCTCTCTCCCTCTCTTTTTCTCTTTCGTAGATTCACCACCAAGCTTAACCTCAAGTGAACCGCACAGTAATACTCAGACAGACACAACGACGGAGGTAAGACACACACACACACACACACACACACACACACACACACACACACACAGAGTCCGGTAATACAGCTGGGAAATGTTGAGTCGCATTGTACTGCATTCTGACTCTCACATTTAGTAGTATGACATTAAGTACATTTTAAATTGTCATTGAGTTATGAAGAATATAATAAAACATTTAGAAAAAGTCAATACTGCTCAAATTCATAGCTTAATTAAATATGTTTTTTTATACACTGTATTTACTTTATTTTTGGATTATTATTTTCTTAGAACACAAACACACAACTGTAAAAGTGAACACGCTTAATTTGAATTTTAAATAGATTTTTTTCAAAAAGGGGAATACAGACTGTATAAACCATTGTACAGTAATTGTTCTGCAATGTTGACAATCAATAAAAAAAACTTTGAAAAAATAATAATAATAATTAAATTTTTTCGTGTGTTTTGTTTCAGGTAGCTGTTACCGAAAGTGGCTCAACATCTCCGGCCCGCAGTAGACCGCGGAGAAGACGTAGAACCAGCGATAGAAGCACCAGCAACCCGGGACCCTCCTGTAGCGGAGAGGGAGAGAAAGAGAAAGAGAGAGAGAGGGGGCGGGAGGAAGAGAAGGAGGGAGAGACAGAGGACGGAGAGACAGAGGAGGGAGGAGAAGGCAGAAAGAGAAGACGCTCCGACAGCTACTCGCTCACCTTCGACCAAAGCCTTTCCTGGTGTGTGATTGGAGGACTGGGAAGTGGGCGGGACAGACACAGCAGCAGCAGCAGCCAATCGGAGGACTCGCACAGCACAGTGAGTATTTCATAACCAACATGTATTATTTTGTATTATTTTTCCACAATGTCTTTATTGTTTTTTTTTTTTTTTTTCACAAAACACACAAACAAACATTTGCAGCATCACACAAGGACACAAACCAAGATATGCAAGAAAAACAACAACATGTATTAATAGGGATGTGAATGACTCATTATTTTGTCGTTCAACTGGTCAGAGGCGTAAATAGACAAGTCAAGCGATGTAGGCCTATCGTGCAACGTGGGGCGACTGTGGCTCAGGTGGTAGAGCGGGTCGGCTGATGATCAAAGGGTTTGAGGTTCGATCCCCGCCCTGCCACCTGTGTCATAGTTGTTGTGTCCTTGGGCAAGACACTTCACCCACCTTGCCTTGTGTGAATGTCGATAGTTAGCTGCTGCTATCGGTGTGTGAATGGTAACGTGGGAAAGGAAAACAGGTCTCCCTTGCAAAAGAGTCTTCGGACTCAATGGGATTTACCTGTTGAAATAAAGGTAAAAAAAAAAAAAAAAACCTTGTTCTTATTTTTAATTTTTTTATTGAACTCGCCAGGTATGTTCAACAGTAAACGTTTTTTTTTTTTTTTTTTTTGCCTATTTTTGAAAACAGTAATGTCGATGACACGGCACAGTGAGTGTTTCAACCAATAAGCTTTAGGGGATGGGAATGACAAAATGAATAGTAGTGATGTATATAAAATGAATGCAGCATCCGTCGCCATCTTGTCAGATTTTGACTCTCCCTCAGTGTTGTCATGGAGATATGACCTAAACATACAAACTAGAATGTTGTTTTTTTTGTACCAGGCCTTAAAGGTGCAGTGTGTAATATGACATCATCTAGAAAGTTCTAGAAAGTTCTAGAATGCAACGCTCCCTGGGTAACCCCACCCCTTTTGAATAATAACAGAAGCTACAGTGGCCTTCAAGGACAAGAACAATTCTAAATTTTAAACAATGCACCTGATGACATTCCAACTATGACACTTTCAAGATGGCGGCACTAGGCCTTGGTCCAAAATATGCAGAAATATGGACATATATGAGACCCTTTCTAAGGAGAAAAATAATAATTCTAAAAAAAATGTTCAGCTATTATGCACTAAAGTAAACATACTTATGGTTATTATAATTACTTTCTACAAAATCTGCTAGGAAATAAAACCCAAAATTCTACACACTGCAGCTTTAAATAGGTTTAATAATGCTGTGAAAACGGCCTATTTAACATGGAGGTCAATGAGAAATTGCTCTATTATGAAACCTGCCCCAATTTTCTTTATTCACCCATTTGGAAAAAGCCCTTTTTTTAAAATTTGATAAATGTTTTAAATCTTTTTAATAAGAATAATGTTTTGATACAGTTTTTTTTTAATTTGCCATTCAAATATGTATACTTTTTTAAATTTATTTTTATGGACCCCTGATTTTAAGTTATCTTTTTTTAAGGGTTGAAAATCTGTCTCTGCATCACCTTTTTATTTAATGATCTAGAATATTTGTATTGGTGTTTAATTGAATGTTTGTGTGTGTGTGTGTGTGTGTGTGTGTGTGTGTGTGTGTGTGTGTGTGTGTGTGTGTGTGTGTGTGTGTGTGTGTGTGTGTAGTCTGTGCGGTCAGAGGCGGCAGCAGCCTCAGACTCAGACAGTGATAACTTCAGCGTGGAGTTTGAAGTCGAGTCGATCGATTCTGACGATTATGAAGAAGATGATGTTTCTCTGTCTGCAGACGAACAGGTAAACACACTGATATTTAGCCTGGTGTGTGTGTGTGTGTGTTTTCGGGGTGTGTGTGTGTGTGTGCTGAGATTCTGTATTATTTATTTATATTAACACACATGTATACCTGGGTTCGAATCCGGCCTGGGTCTCTCCAAAACTGTCTAATAAAGAAGAAAAAAATGCCCAAAAATGATCTTAAAAAAAAACCCAAAAAAGATTTAACGTGTCTGTCACTAGCATCTTGTCTTCAGTGTGGGAGTTCTGCCCCAGAAAGCTTAGAACACATCAACAAACGTATAGGATGGTATATAGTTTGATTTTCAATAAAAAGAAAGAAAAGTTTCGATAATGTTTGTGCATGCTGTGAATTAAAAAAAAAGAAAAAAATGTTACTTTATTTTCTGATTTTTTTTAAGAACACAGTGAATTATTAGCCTGGCTCCGCCCGCCCGCCTACTTCCGGCCAAATTTTATTTTCCCTTCAGTAGTCAGTCTGGGTGTACAGCCCATTTCCCAGTTTTGCTGGAGATTCGACAGCCGGTCCAATCAGCGAACAGAGCGAGTGGCTGAGAACGATGACGTCGAAGTCGCGCTCCAGTTTCAGTTGCCAGAAGCCGGCTCATGACACACGTGACGACCAAACGTTATGCGATTGGTTGGCTAATCCAGAGTGGCACTGGGCAGATCCAATAGTTTTAAACTTTAACAGACACCCGCCTCCATGAGTTAACGTTTGCCAATTAAAGCACTGCCAGACCTTCTGTACAAATGAAATGAAGTACGATGGTCTGGTAGCACCAGGCTAGTGAATTATAGTTTTTATATGGAAAAAAAATTGGAATCGCCAGGTAAAAGTCTTTACGAAAATCGGCAACGGGATCTGCAACGAAATTGACACACATGTACGGCAGACAGTGAATTGAAAATAAATAAATTAACAAATAATAATATTAATGTCCGTGCGTGTGTGTCCAGGTATATGAGGTCACCATCATTGAAGAGGAAGAAGACTCCTTTGACGAAGACACAGAGATCACTGAAGCTGTAAGTCTTCTCCCCGAAAAACACACACACACACACGCACGCACGCTCGCTCGCTCGCTCGCTCTCTCACTCACCCACTCACTCACTCACTCACTCACTCACTCACTCACTCACTCACTCACTCACTCACTCTCTCTCTCACTCTCTTTCTGTCTCTCTCACTCACTAATACTCATAGACACACACTCACAAACTTTGTCAGGCACGCTCTCTCTCACTCACTCACTCACTCACTCACTCACTCACTCACTCACTCACTCACTCACTCACTCACTCACTCACTCACTCACTCACTCACTCACTCACTCACTCACTCACTCACTCACTCACTCACTCACTCACTCACAGACAAAACCATCCTCTCACTCACTCAGAAGTTGTTGTAGTTCTACCTTGGTGAAATGCCCGTGGCGCAGTGGGCAAGGGCGTCGCCCACCGGGCCAAGGCCCCGCAGCATGGGTCCATTCTCTGTATGTCTTCCCCTCTCTGCCCCATTTCACCTCTGTCTCTACAAAACTGTCAATAAAGCATGAAATAAATGCCTAACCCCAACCCTTACCCTTACCCTAAAATAAACTTAATTCATACCTGAACCTTAAAACCTAGTGTTAACCCACACTCACTCACTCACTCACTCACTCACTCACTCACTCACTTGTACAGGTCTAAATGTTCTTCTTTGTGTATTTTCAGGATTACTGGCGGTGTGTAAAGTGTGACCAGGTGAACCCTCCTCTGCCTAGAAACTGCTTACGCTGTTGGACGCTGCGATGTGATTGGCTGCCAGAGGAATTAACAAAGTCCAACACTCTTAAAGCCCTCCCCCCAAAACCCACCGACCAACCGGCAGCTAAGGGAGAAACAGGTAGGGTTTTTTATTTTTTCCTAATAAAGAAATTTTTTTTTAAAACGCACTCCCCCCCCCCCCCTCCCACTGATTTACTCATGCCAGGCCGGTTGGTGTCGTGGTTAGCAAGGGAGCGTTGACATCTATAATCTCACCACTAGATGACGTTATTACACACGGCACCTTTAAATTTGACATGGGCAACAACGCAGTAGGCACCCAAACAGTAGGTAACAGCTACTTTTTTTTAGTGGAAAAACCGAAAAGGGCGAGTTGAGTTGATATCATGTAAAGGAAAGATGGCATAAGAAGAAGTTTCACACAGGTAATAGATGACTGACTGAGTAACTTGTGTCAACTTGTTTGACGATGGCTTGAATGTAACAATCATTCATTTATTTTTATTTTTTTTTAAGATATTTTTTGGGCATTTTTATGCTTTATTTGACAGTGCAGAGAGACAGAGGTGAAATGGGGCAGAGAGGGGAGTGACATGCAGAGAACGACCGCGGGTGGGAATCGAACCCAGGTCTGCTGCTGGGCCTGGCCCGGGAGGGGGACGTCCTACCAACTGAGCTAAAGGCGCCCCCTCAATCATTCATTTATAAGAAAAAAGTTACGCACTATAGCTTAAAAAAATAAAATAAAAATCCACTACTTATCAATGTTAAACTGATTATTTTTTGTCTTTCTTCAGGTTCCGACGGTGAAGAGAGAGACGAAGGTGTTGACGTCCCGGACGGTAAAAGAGCCAAAACGCCCCCTCCTACCCCCCAGCCTCTCTCCCAGAGCCTGTCTGACTGCACTGCGTCCGCTCCAAACTCTCAGGACGTCCTACTAACGTCCTCCCAACCCTCTACCTCTAGTCTGAGTCAAGAGAGCCACGCTTCATCTTCATACACAGATTCTCAAGAGCTTATTTCGCCCTCATCGAATGCCCGAAATACCGCCAATCTAAATACCGCGGTCCCGGAGCTAAAGCGCAATATTTCGGCGGAGTGGCACCTGCCCGAATCGTCCCTGGAACCTTGTATGATTTGTCTGTCCCGGCCCAAGAATGGCTGCATTGTCCACGGGCGAACGGGTCACTTAATGTCGTGTTATGTGTGCGCGAGAAAACTCAAGAAAAGGAATAAGTTGTGTCCGGTGTGTAGGCTGCCCATAGAGTCGGTGGTGCTTACCTACCTCAGCTAAGAACAGACAGACAGACAGACACAAAGACACACACACAGACAGACAGACACACACACAGACAGACAGACAGACACACACACACACACACAGACAGACACACAGAGACATACAGACAGAGCACCTTTAGCTTATGGATATCGTCGTGAATCTTTACCGGTTGATTACTTACATTACATTATTATAATTTATTTTTTATTACTTATCCTTTTGACAACATATAAGTGTCCAATGATTTTACAGAACTGATTTTGGATACAGTCTAATTTTATTTAAATAAAAAAAATAAAAACATTATTAGTTATAATAAGTTATGAGTTAATTGAAAATCCAAAAACAGCTGAAATACAGGTTTCTGTGTCCGATCTGGTTTGTCTTATATTGATAATTAAGAGGACAAATTGAGCCAAAACTGTTTATTTTAAAACTTTAACTCAAATTCAAAACCTGGAAATTTGAGGCAACTATCCGTACTATCCGCGACATACACATGGTTAAGAGTTCACAACTTTTTTTATTTTTTTTTTTATTTTATTAAATGTCGATTTTCTTTTTGTGGGGGGGTGGGGGTCGTATATTGATGGTTTTGTTCTTTTTATTTCTTTTTATTTGTTTTGTTTCCCAGAAATGTTTGAATCAATATTATCCTTTTTACAACACATAAGACCACCAAAGATATTACAGAACAGATTTTTTATACTGTCTCATTTCATTTAAAATAAATAAAAAATACTATCTTAAAAAATACATTTTCACAAGGATTTCCCTTTCAAAATATACATTTTTTGGGGCGTATATTGATGTTTTTTTTTAATTATTATTATTATTTGTTGTCTATAAGAGAAATTTACTTTAACTGATGCTTAGACAGCTAACGTTAGAATGTATATAATTCTCTACGTCTGTACTATCTCACACTTCAATCAGAAAATTGTAGAAAAACCTTCCCAAATTAACTCATACTTGATACAGTGAGTTGAATATATCGAATTCACGCCATATTCTCCCTCTGAAATTGCGATAAAAATGTCAAAGGAATATAAATACAGCTCTGGAAAAAATGAAGAGACCACTCCAAATGTTCAGCGTCTGTCGTTTTACTCTTTAGAGGCATATGTTTGAGTAGAGTGAACATTTTGGTTTTATGATATAAACTACTGACAACATTTCTACCAAATTCCAATACATTTTTTTGTCATTAAAGAGCATTTTCAGTAAGTAGTGTAGACATGAAGATTTAAGAAAAATCCAGACTGGTCTCTTGATTTTCATCCAGAACTGTATCAAGACTCTTATAAAAAATGTTGGATTGTTTATTTTCGAGTTTGGCTCTAACATCTGATAATGCTGTTTTATTTTGGTAACGTTTTTATTTTATGGGTCCATAATTCCTTAAAACATCTCCTGGAAAGAGTTCTGTAATTATAGTAAAAACAATTTAAATATTTATTTATTTTGAAAAAAAGCTTGGCTTGTGCATTGTGGCGATAAGACTCGGAATTTATTATTATTTATAAGCATACAAATTTAATATTTTTTTTTCCTATGTTTTGTTTGTAATTGCATAATTCTTTTCAGGAGATCTTTTTGTAAATAGTTATAGAAATTATTCAAAAATTATGGACCCATTGAAATAAATCCATTTTGATATTTTACAGGTACGTCATTGCCTAATAATTTAATTCAAATGTTTTCCCGAAATATATATAATTTTGTAATAAATATTGTATTGATCCGTTGAAGGTGCTACGAGGAACTTTTTAAATATTTCTGAAACAGTCAAATTTTTCCTCTGATGATCTCAAATTACATGTAACAGCAAACGAGACCATCAGTGCAAAAAATGCTATTTTTATATCATTTGTCTTAATGCCTTTGTCATGGGTATACGCTCACCCAGGAACAATACCTGACGTAGTAACAACACTACAGCTTTTGTCTTTTGTCCAAAGTAGGCACTAGAATGAACACAAAACTGAAAGTTCCTCGGAGCACCTCTAAAGAAAAACCCTATATGTAAACTTTTGAATTTAAATTATTAGAAAAATGACATAGTGACCTGCCATCTTTATTATTTATTGTAGGTATTGTATTTAAGAGGCTCAAGTTTATTTAAGATTGAAGGCTTTCCTACGAGCTCTTTGGATAATAAGATGAATATATCGCTGGTGTGGAGAGATATCTGTGAATTAAATAAAGTTTAACTTGTGTTAACATGAACCACGTTTCCTTATCTCTCTTTTTTTTTTACTTTGTTGTAGAAATACTTTTACTTAAAGCTATAGTGCGTAACTTTATCAGCTCCACAAAACTCTCTCTGTATATCTCAGTATGGCAGCGTTTACAAACTGGTGTCGTCGTCCCCCAGCCACTGGTGCAGGAGCTCAGAAAAATCCCAAAGAAGAGCCCAAGAAATGTTTCAGTTGTTGATTCTACTGCTAAGAAAAAACCTGGACGTACAGCAGAAGGTATACAATCCATGAGCCATCACTGAAGGCTTTACCTCATGTAGATGCACCGACAGTGATGATCTAATTACTCAGAATTCCTCATTGGGGGCTACAGAAGTATCACACTTATCTATGTAAGGCAACCAGAACACATTGCATAATTCTATAATAAAGATATATGCAAACTGATTGGACGTCATAGCAGTTATGTATACGCCTATTAAACAACAGTTTCATAAATATTTTTAATTTTAACCCAAGTTGAGCTACTTCATGTGTCTGAAGCTGCTGTTATTCAAGGCAGATGAAAACACAAGAACTACACTTTTAACAGACTGTGTTAAAAGTGTAGTTCTTCATAGAGAGGCACACTTTCTTTCTTTTTATCTATATATCTATCTATCTATCTATCTATCTATCTATCTATCTATCTATCTATCTATCTATCTATCTATCTATGTATCTATCTATCTATCTATCTATCTATCTATCTATCTATCTATCTATCTATCTGTCTGTCTGTCTGTCTGTCTGTCTGTCTGTCTGTCTATCTATCTATCTATCTATCCATCTATCCATCCATCCATCCATCCCATCATCATCATCATCAACCTTTATTTAAACAGGCAAACATTGCTAAGAAACCAAGTCTTATTTAAGCAATGGCCTGGTAGGAGGGGAATGACCTCCTGGGGGGAAAGGGGAGAGGGAGAGAACAAGACAACACTGTACTATAGCCAGTAAAATCACACACAGACAACAATAACATATTCAACATAGCAACAGAAGTTAGACAAACAGCAGTAACATGCAGCATCCATCCATCCATCCATCCCAGTTGGTGGCGGTATTGCTTCTCTAAACTTTTCTGCCAACCGCCAAGAAACACCACAGAAGAAGAAGCAGAAGGAACCCAACGCTAATGACCGATGTTTGTTTTGCTACAAGTAGCAGGTAAAACTTCTCATTTTACGAACACACTTACACGGAAATTACAACATCTTATCACTTATACATGTGTTATACTATCCCACATTCACAATGGGACGCCTTAATCCAAACTAACTGTGGATTAAATGCTGTCTAAACGTCAAAACAAGTGGCCTAGCTTTAGCGCGGTAGCTTATGCTAATGCTAACTGACTTATTTTTCTTATTTACATATTTTAAATACGTCACAGCATCTTCATAATAACCTAAAACAAAATGTCGACTTCACTGCTGATATTAAGATGTTTCATGAAGTTATATCGTTATTATTAAGCCGAGCTGTTACCATGGATACACAGCTGGAGCTAGGTGGCTAACGTTGCAGCTGCGTGGGCGTGTGTGTGTGTGTGTGTGTCATGCTAACAATATAAACAGATAAGGAAAATGTCAATAAATGTTTTTTTTTGCTGTCAGCGTTTTATTTCTGACGTTGTTTACAATTTGCAATGAATGTTAAGTCATATATAAGTGCGTCATTGTTGCAATTTTGTCACAATAGCAGTTAGATTACATCATATTACAAAATAAATATTAATAATAGCGACAGTTATTTTTTTTAGATCAACATATTATCGGGTTGTTTTGAGTTATTTAGTTATTAAATTATAAACTATTGTAAAATAGCATCAGTAAACAACAATACGACTGATCATTTTAAAGGGACACTGTGTAACACTTTAAGTATTTTTTTTAGCTAAAATCAATATCCTCATTCATAAATATGTCCTCATTGGTGTAAAATCACCTCTGCCAATAATCTGAATTATCTTCCTGAGCGGAGAATTCCGAATATTTATATTACATTTTGTACATTGAGCAGGCAAGTGTTATGGAGGAATCCATGTTTTTGGAATGTCATCAGGTGCATTGTTTAGAATTTAGAATTGTTCTTGTCCTTGAAGGCCGCTGTAGCTTCTGTTATTATTCTAAAGGGTTGGGGTTACCCAGGGAGCGTTGCATTCTAGAACTTTCTAGAACTTTCTTGATGATGTCATATTACACAGTGTCCCTTTTAAGAACAACACAGATTTGGGGTGAGCTAAAAAAATTATCAAAATGGTGTTCTGTTTTTCGCTTGCCAAGTTGTTGTTGTGGTTATAATCCAGCCTCCAGCCCGCGGTCGTTCTCTGCATGTCATTCCCCTCTCTGCCCCATTTCATCTCTGTCTCTCCACTACTGTCTGAATAAAGCTTGAAAAATGCCAAAAAAAATAATCCCAGTATCTTTCTGTCTGTCCTCCTCAGTATATATCACCAATCCTCCATAATATCAGCTGACTTTAATACTAAAAAGAAGTTAATAGTATACTAGTCTATTTACATGAATATTTAAGTTAATTTGAAGAATAAAAGAGTGTTGTTGAACCCCAGTATCTGCCTGCTTGTCTGTCTGTCTGCCTGTCTGTCTGTCTGTCTGTCTGTCTGTCCTCAGTATGCCTGCTGAACGCAAGCGCTCTGTAAACATGGACGAGAAAGAAGAGAAGGAACGAGATGGCGGAGACAGGCGGCCGCTGTCCGCTCGGGACAAAGCCAAAGATGAGGTGAAAAACTATGCTCAAATTTGAGATGTATAACTTTGTATAAATGTTATATCTTGGTTTATATTGGGAGTTTTTTCATAGCCGAGCTAAGGGTGTGAGGGCAGAGGGTGTCATACTGTATGGAATGTAAAGCCCACTGAGGCAAAATGTCTATTTGTGATATTGGGCTGTACAAATAAAACTGTGATTTATATTAATTTATATTTCACTATTATCATTTTAATTAATAATTGTTTATAACCCCTTTGTCCTTAATAACTCTTTCTCGTACATGCTTTTATTTTTATTTTTTTTTGTACATGATATTTCAATTCATAAAACAAAATTAAATGGATTTTTTTTCTACTTTAAATTAACAGGTTAAAATGAGCGGGAAGAAAGATGGCGGCAGCGGGAAGGAGGAGAAACGGAAGCGAATAGAGGAGGAGAAGAAGAAGAAAGAGGAAAAGGTGATTCACTCACTCAGTCCATTCATGAATTCAAAATTAAGAGTTAATAAACAGCCTAGGCTCTGTAAACTGGTATGTAAACAAAGGGATCCATCGTAGATACTAGGAATATACCTGTTTACAAAAAAAATGAAATTAAATGTGCTGTATATATACAGCCCTGGCAAAAATGAAGAGACCACTCCAAATGTTCAGTGTTTCTCGTTTTACTATTTAGAGGCATATGTTTGAGTAGAATGAACATTTTGGTTTTCTATGATATGAACTACTGACAACATTTCTACCAAATCCCAATAGATTTTTTGTCATTATGAGCATTTTCAATAAGTAATGTAGAGATGAAGATTTGAGAAAAATCCAGACTGGTCTCTTCCGGAGCTGTATATATATATATATAAAGTGTTTTGCGTTTCCAGGAGCGTCGTCGTAAAGAGGAGGAGAAGAAGAAAGAGGAGGAAGAACAGAAGAAGAAAGAGGAAGAGGAGCAGCGAGCGCAGGAGGAAGAGGAGCGGAAGGTCCAGGAGGAAGAAGCCAGGAAGCAACGCGAGGAGGAGGCCGCACTGCTCAAGTTAGTGAAAAATTGCGATATTTAGGGGGCGCCCTTAGCTCAGTTGGTAGGGCGTCCCCCCCATGGGCCTCGGCCAACAGCGGACCCGGGTTCGATTCCAGCCCGCGGTCGTTCTCTGCATGTCACTCCCCTCTCTGCCCCATTTCAACTTTGTCTCTACACTATCAATTAAGCAAAAAATGCCAAAAAAAAATTATCTTAAAAAAAAAAAAATTGCGATATTTGGGGTAGCCATTTTTTTTAGGCTGCTCAAGTAGGTCATGGTGAACTTTGGTATTGTCATTTTTTTTTACTTTATTTTTAGGCTAAAAGTTAAAGCACATACATTTTTAAGAGACAGAATGGTAGGGTCAACATCAACACATGTTAAGGGTTAGTTTTACATAATTCATTATCAAAGAAGCCCTGCTCAAGTAAGGACTGATGGGGAGATTGGGGTCGCCATTATTTTTAAAATGGGCTTTTTTTTTCGGTTTAGGGTTAACTCACAACGTAACACATGCTTTTATTTGTTTAACTGTCTCTAGGGAGAAGGAGGAGAGCCACCAGTTGCACCAGGAGGCTTGGGAGCGCCATCATTCCCGTAAGGAACTCCGGAGCAAGAACCAAAACGCCTCCGAGGGCCGGCCAGAGGAAACGTTCTTCAGCCGCCTGGACTCCAGCCTCAAGAAGAACACCGCCTTCGTCAAGAAGCTACGCACGCTAACGGAACAACAGCGCGACTCTCTCTCCCACGACTTCACCTCTCTCAACCTCAGCAAGTACATCGGAGAAGCTGTGAGCTCCGTGGTCGAAGCCAAGTTAAAGATATCCGACGTGGGTTGCGCCGTCCATTTGTGTTCGCTGTTCCACCAACGGTACACCGAATTCGCCCCGCTCTTGCTGCAGGCTTGGAAGAGGCATTTCGAAGCCAGAAAAGAGGAGAAATCGCCCAATGTCAGCAAGCTACGCACCGATCTTCGCTTCATCGCAGAGCTAACGATCGTGGGTCTATTCACGGACAAAGAAGGCCTTTCTCTCATCTACGAGCAGCTGAAGAATATCATAAGCACGGATAGGGACTCGCACACACACGTTTCGGTGGTGATAAGTTTCTGTAAGCATTGCGGGGATGACATAGCCAGTCTGCTGCCCAGGAAGGTGAAGCTTGCGGTGGATAAGTTTGCGTTGGTGTTCCCTCCCAGCGAGATCATCAGTGTGGAGAAGCAGCAGCCGTTCCAGAATCTACTGAGAGAATACTTCACCTCGCTCACCAAACACCTGAAGAAAGATCACAGGGAGCTGCAGAATACGGAGAGGCAGAACAGGTGAGGTTGAGGTTTTCACATATATGTTTTTTTAATTACGGTTATATATTTTTATTTATTTTTGTCCAAGTTTTTACTGGTCCGATTTTATTTTTTTTTTTATGTGGTGTGGCAATTTGCATATTCTACATTTTTTTTTCTCCATTTGGTTAGTATTTAAGGACCAATTCAGTGTTCAGCTTTGTTTTTTTTGTCTTTTTTGGGTTTTCTCTGCAACCAAACTATTTCCAAAAGTAGCTTAAACTACAATGTATTTTGTCAGCAAATTACTAATATTTTAAAATAAATATATGTTTATGCAGATAATTAATCACAGGATTTCTGTTAACTCCATATTGATCTAATATATTATAAAATGACATGAAACATTTTTCAAATTGATAGGAATGATCATAAGACACAGCAGTAAGAGACAGAAGTAGACAGGATGTGTTGCACCAGCGTAACTACTGAATGCTTAAAGGGACACTGTGTAACATTTTAAATAATTTATCAGCTAAAATCAATATCCTCATTCATAAATATGTCCTCATTGGTGTAAAATCACCTCTGCCAATAATGTGAATTATCCTCCTGAGCGGAGAATTACAAATATTAATATTACATTTTGTCCATTGAGCAGGCAAGTCTCATGGAGGAATCCATGTTTTTGGAATGTCATCAGGTGCATTGTTTAAAATTTAGAATTGTTCTTGTCCTTGAAGGCCACTGTAGCTTCTGTTATTATTCGAAAGGGTTGGGGTTACCCAGGGAGCGTTGCATTCTGGAACTTTCTAGAACTTTCTTGATGATGTCACATTACACAGTGTCCCTTTAACATTGGGATTAATAAGGTTTTTAATCAGGTTATTTTTTTTAGTATTTGAAGCCTGTAAAATGGTATTTGGGACAGCCATAGTGATAAGACATGACATTTAACATATAACATTTTCTTTCTAGACGTATCCTACATTCCAAAGGGTTAACATTTAACATATACAATGTCCAAGTCACCAAGTCTGACACCACCTTTAAGCTCTTTTATTGTCTTTGGTGCCTTTGTATTTTTATATGTATTCTATTTGTAAATTGTCTTTCTCTGCCTGCCTAGGGAACAACAGATGTAAATTAGCACTTTTGCTCAAATCTGGCATTTTTACAGCTGTAATTGTTACCGCTGTTCATTAATATGTACTGTCCCTAACAAATAAATAAACAAAATGTTCCCCTCTTTTAGACGTATCCTACATTCCAAGGGGGAGCTGAGTGAAGACAGACACAAGCAGTATGAGGAGTTTGCCACTTCGTACCAGAAGCTTCTGGCCAACACTCACTCTCTGGCCGACCTGCTGGACGAAAACATGCCGGACCTGCCCCTGGACAAGACCGTGACAGAGGGTGGGTGCTGTTTACTTTATACTATTATAGATCAATTAAAAGGGCTCATTTTAAAGCTATAGTGAGTAACCTCTATCGCCTCCCAATTCTCAGTTATTACAAGAACACTGTCGGTGCATCTACATGAGGTAAAGCCTGCAGGTGATGGCTCATGGATTTTATACCTTCTGCTGTACGTCCAGGTTTTTTTTCTTAGCAGTAGAATCAACAACTGAAACATTTCTTGGGCTCTTCTTGGGGATTTTTCTGAGCTCCTGCACCAGTGTCAGGAGGGGGGATGGGGGAAGGGGACACCAGTTTGTAAACGCTGCCATACTGAGAAATACAGAGAGAGTTTTGTGGAGCTGATAGTCTGTCTCCCCATTTCAACTCCATTCAAATAAAGCTTGAAAACGCCCCAAAAAATAATCTTTACATGTGATTTTGCCTATTATTTATCCTTCCCTTAGAGCACGGCACGGGCATTGATATCTTCACGCCCGGTAAACCCGGAGAGTTCGATCTGGAGGGCGGGCTCTGGGAGGACGAAGACGCCAAGAACTTCTACGAGAACCTGGTGGACCTGAAAGCTTTCGTCCCCGCCATTCTGTTCAAGGACAACGAGAAGGGACAGAGCAAGGACAGGGAGGAGGCCAAGGGTAGGCTTGAATTGGATTGAATTGAATTGAATTGAATTGGATTGAATTGAATTGAATTGAATTGAATTGAATTGAATTGAATTGAATTGAATTGAATTGGATTGATTGGTTGATTGATTGATTGATTGATTGATTGGTTGATTGATTGGTTGATTGGTTGGTTGATTGGTTGATTGATTGATTGGTTGATTGATTGATTGGTTGATTGATTGATTGGTTGATTGATTGATTGGTTGATTGATTGATTGATTGGTTGATTGATTGATTGGTTGATTGATTGGTTGATTGATTGGTTGATTGATTGATTGATTGGTTGAATTTATTTCAGACAATTTCAAATGTGTCACAAAAACATAACAAAAATACCCTGGAAAAAAGTTATTTTTTGTTAACAAAGCAAAGCCAGATGCAACACTTATGCAAATGAGATGTTTTTCGCCTGTTGCTAGAATTGGTGAAGCACACAGACGTTTACAGGGACGTCATGGCATGTCTCTCTTGACCGCGGAAAAGCAAACCGGTTCTTAAAAGGTTGCTAAGTTGCTGGTTCGCATTGGTTAAAAAAAAAAGAGCCTGACTCTTAGATTAATACTTACTGTGTCTGTCTGTGGGTGGGTGTGTGTCTGTCTGTCTGTCTGTCTGTCTGTCTGTGGGTGTGTGTCTGTCTGTCTGTCTGCCTGTCTGTCTGTCTGTGTGTCTGTCTGCCTGTCTGTCTGCCTGTGTGTCTGTCTGTGTAGATGCAGTAGAGGGTAAGGATGCGGTCACCACCACAGAGGAGTTGGAGCTGGAGCTGGAGGCGTTGGACATCACAGACGAGCCCATGGAGCTGGAGGGAGCAGAGGAGACGGAGAGCGAAGAGCTGGCCAAGAAACTACTGGACGAGCAAGGTACACACAGGGCCGCCATTTTGAATTGATATGAAAACAAATTGAAAATAAAATAATAATAATAATAATAATAATAATAATATTCCAAATACTGATTTGAGCTCCGAATACTAATTTAACAATCGAATACTCGGATATTCGAATAATTCGGGACAGCCCGACACCGTAGCTTCGGTAAATTTACCCAAAGAGACTGGTTAGCAAGGGGGTGTTGACATGTTTATAACCCTTATTCTTGCTGTATGTTTAGAGCAGAATAAAATGTATAGAATAAGTCTTTCGTTTATAGAAATGAATCAGTGTTTTTGTGTTGTTCTGAAGCTCTAAATTGTCCAGTTATTGTAGTGTATTCATATTTATTCTGAGTGTATCTTTACAACCCTTTTCTTGCTGTATGTGCAGAGCAAGAGGATGAGGAGGCGAACACCGGCTCCCACCTGAAGCTGATTGTAGATGCTTTCATCCAGCAGCTTCCCAACTGTGTCAACAGAGACCTCATAGACCGGGTGAGGAACAGTCCCCATTCCACCATACTATTTAGTATCCCAGAAAAAGATTAAGGATGTCCCAATACATGCTTATCAAATGCAGTATGCCAAAAAATACCCAGATGCCCTAACACTTCCAATTACCTTTTTGTAGTGTGCAAACCAGCAAGGTTTAGTTTGTAGTGTAGTAAAAAGAAAAAAGTATGTGATTTAGAACGCAGGGAATATGTTTAACCTGCTGTCCATATTGCCTTGATTTGTGTCCAGATAATGTGATTAAAAACAAAATTATACTATGTTTTTTTTTTTTCTTCGATATAGATTTTAGTAACGTTTACATAGATATATTTATAGTTTTTTTTCATCTGTATTGTTATAGTTAATAGATCATTTAAAAAACCTATTCATCTTAAAGTGTTAAAGATGGTACATTAGAAATAAGCTTATCATGGAAGAATTTTAAGCACCTTTCCACCTGACCCCTTCTATATTATAAACTCAACCTTTAAATCTTTATATTTAACTGGCCTTGTGTGTTGCCTCTCTTCAGGCGGCCATGGATTTCTGCATGAACATGAACACCAAATCCAACAGGAGGAAGCTTGTGCGGGCTCTGTTCACCGTCCCAAGACAGAGGTAAATAATGTGTTCATTTGATGACCATTAATATGGAGAGAATTGGACTTTTGATATAACTTTAATTCTGTGTTAAAATTGTCTGACCCCCTGTCTGTGGGTAATGTTTTCCTCCTGAAGGCTTTAAAAAACTAAATATTTAGCTAAAGGCAGCAGGAATGCATTTGTTGGGGACTATTTTCAGCGACGTATTGTACGAAATGCATTGATATACCAACATAAATACTGATATTGCTCTTTGATTCAGGTACATATCGGTGTACTTATTCAAATAACTTTCATGAAGTTGATGCATGTAAAGATTCAACTGTTATTATTTAATGATATTCTTTAGGCAGTTACGTTATAATGTATTAACGTTGCATAGATTATTTATTATTTATTTATTATTATTATTTATTTATTAATTTCAGACATATCAAAAAATAAAAAATAAATTAAAAGCATGAAAATACAATAAAAAAAAATACGTTCAGATGATTTCACAAAAGAAATAAAAATAATCAAAATAAACAAAATAACATATTGAACTGATCTGCCTGAAAAGGAGTAGGAAGAAGTATACACTTATTTGATCCTACCCCTTTTCCTCAGCTCAATAACTTATATTTATTATATTAGCTTCCTGTGTTCTTTATAATCCTTTTTACAGATCTATACAATTGGTTATACTATATTTGATACAATCCATACAAATATACAACTTGATACTATAATTTTTTTTATTTATATAATCCATATATCTATATCTATTATATACATACATCTATACAACAATATATCTATTACCAATAGATACCAATAGCAGTATCGTTTGTCAAGGAGGAACTGATACTAACTTACCATTGGTTCTCCATAACCATCCTTAGCTAAAAAATAATGTTTGCAGATACATTCAGTGTTGATTTGAGTATTTTTGGGGGATTGATTGACAATAAGAAAAATATATAGATCATTTTCAAGCCTCATGCTATGCCTTCAGTCACCACCAGGTGGCACCATCACCACAGTTAATGAGCGACTGACTAATGCACACTGCAGGGGAATAGGGGAACATTTTACAACATAATAGTGTTGGTATCTATCCATATGAATCGAAAAATACTACAAACAGGTTTTAAAAATGCATGATCTGCCTTCAGTCACCACCAGGAGGCGCCATCACCACAGTAAATGAGACACTAAACTCTCTCTCTCTGTTGTATTGCAGGTTGGATCTGCTGCCGTTCTACTCTCGTCTGGTGGCTACTCTCCATCCCTGCATGTCCGACGTGGCTGAAGACCTTTGCTCCATGCTCAAGGGAGACTTCAGATTCCATGTAGGTGTTCTATTGTGACTATACACAACACGTTTTTTTTTTTCACCTTCATTTATATACGTCAATAAAGCCCTACTTAACCGGTGGGAATATGAAGGTGTATTGAACTCTGAGATCCTATGTAGTATAAATGTGCAAACATTTTAGAAATCGGTTCATCCTAGCCTGAGAAAAGGCAGAAAGAGTGTCTAACCCTATATTTTGTAGGGTTAGACAGTGAGACCATAAAGCACTCTTTCTGCCTTTTCTCTCCTTCATATTCCCACTGGTGAAGTAGGCCTTTATTTAGTAAGCGACAAAAGCCACTTAAAACAGGTCAAAAACATTAAGGCCGTTTCAGACGGTAGGCGACATTCCGCTCGCGTTGTCGCCTGGCGCCGCGGCTTCACTTTGCGCTCCCCGTGTGAAGTGACGGGCGGAGGAGCGCAATTGTGATTTTTCAACCGCCGCGACAAAAAAATAAACAGTTCTCAACTTTTCCAACGGCTCCTACGAGCGCGCCCATGCGTTCGACGAGCACGGAAGCGACAGTTCCACGGCAGTGCGCCCGCTTGTCGTGCCGCCTGACAGAACGCTGCGCCTTCTCTCTGCCCGCTCGCCTCTCCATTGAGAATGCATCGTCAGGGGCGACAAACGCGTTCCACCTGAAAGGGCCTTAAGTCATAAACCAAAAGAATGAAGGAGAGACTAAACAGAGTTCGTAGTGCAGACTAGAAGAACGGGTTATTTTGTTAAAGTTTGTTTGTGTTGTATTAATGTTTGAATAGATGCGTAAGAAGGACCAGATCAACATCGAGACCAAAAACAAAACGGTCCGATTCATCGGAGAACTGGCCAAGTTCAAGATGTTCTCCAAAACAGACACGCTGCATTGTCTGAAGGTGGGTGAGAAACTCTGTGTGTGTCTGTGTCTGTGTGTGTGTGTGTGTGTGTGTGTGTTTGAGCGAGAGAGAGAGAGAGTGTGTGTGTGTGTGTGTGTGTGTGTGTGTCTCTCTCTTTCTGTGTGTGTGTGTTTGTCTCTCTCTATTTCTGTGTGTGTGTGTGTGTGTGTGTGTTTAGTTTCATGATATGTTTGTTCAACACTCACACAGCCTGTCACTTGAGCCCTTTGAATAGAGTGTGAAAGATAAGCTTCAAGATAAGATATGGAGGGAAGGCTCTTAGGCTTTCAAACCATGTTGTATAATGTAAACCTGTGTGTGTGTGTGTGTGTGTGTGTGTGTGTGTGTGTGTGTGTGTGTGTGTGTGTGTGTGTGTGTGTGTGTGTGTGTGTGTGTGTGTGTGTGTGTGTGTGTGTGTGTGTGTGTGTGTGTGTGTGTGTGTCAATGGCACAACCTGTTTAAACTGAAGGTAGCTTTCCATAACAGATACCTGCCACTTTACGATGTGACCTTTAACACAATCTGAATGGTCCTCTTACTGCCTTAAACTTTCACTTATGTTTCAACATTATGGGCACAGACATGGATTAAGCCTATTCCTGGACTAAATGGAATTTTGAATGGAGAATGTCCATTGAAAGTACAATTTAGTCCAGAACTAGGCTTAAAGCTGCAGTGTGTAGAATTTTGGGTTTTATTTCCTAGCAGATTTTGTAGAAAGTAATTATAATATCCACAAGTACATTTAATTTAGTGCATAATAGCTTAAAAACATTTTTGAATTATTATTTTTTCCCTTAGAAAGGGTCTCATATATGTCCATATTTCTGCATATTTTGGACCAAGGCCTAGTGCCGCCATCTTGAAAGTGTCATAGTTGGAATGTCATCAGGTGCATTGTTTAACATTTAGAATTGTTCTTGTCCTTGAAGGCCACTGTTGCTTTTGTTATTATTCTAAAGGGTTGGGGTTACCCAGGGAGCGCTGCATTCTAGAACTTTGTAGAACTTTCTTGATGATGTCATATTACACACTGCACCTTTTAATCCATGTCTGCGAAACCGGCCCTACAAGATTTAAGGAGAAGATGAACTCATTCAGAACCACAAATAATATTTCAATGGTGGATTTTTATATTCTAACGACACTGACAGATGAATGTTTGTATTTTTAATCCATTGGAATGAATTTAGAAACTTAACCAAAGACACCATCGGAAAGTGAACATTTCTATAAATTGAAATCTTTAAAAAAAAAAATGTTTTCTTTCAAGTTGAATTTGTTTTGATGATGATCGTGTGTGCTGTGTGTGTGTGTGTGTGTGTGTGTGTGTGTGTGTGTGTGTGTGTGTGTGTGTGTGTGTGTGTGTGTGTGTGTGTGTGTGTGTGTGTGTGTGCGTGCGTGTGTGTGTGTGTGTGTGTGCGTGCGTGTGTGTGTGTGCGTGTGTGTGTGTGTTACAGATGCTGCTGTCAGATTTCACCCATCACCACATAGAGATGGCCTGTACTCTGCTGGAGACATGCGGACACTTCCTCTTCAGATCCCCAGAATCTCACCTACGCACCAGTGTCCTGCTGGTTAGTACACACACACAGACTCACGCACTCACTCACTCACTCACTCACTCACTCACTCACTCACTCACACGCACACACAAACACACTCACTAAGTAATTACGTGTGTTTTATTCTGAAATTTTACCATATGCTTAAATGTTGTTCAACATTAAATTCTGTGTTGAATTGATGCTGCGGCAAAAATAAAAGCCGTGTGTATCGACTGCAGAGGAGTAGATACATTTATATACAGTATATGGTTGAAACACAGACATTGTCAAAATATAATGTGTTATGCTCTCACTTTTTTTTTTTTTTTTTTTTTTTAACCTTTATTTATACAGGTAAATCCCATTGAGTCCGAAGACTCTTTTTCAAGGGAGACCTGTTTTCCTTTCCCACATTACCATTCACACACACATTCATACACCGATAGCAGCAGGCTAACTATCGACATTCACACTTAAATGAATCGAGATAGCCCTACTTATAATACATGTATTTAAGTCATTTCTTTATGATTTTTTTTATCTATTAATTATCTTTTCCGTCCCGTTCTGCGTTCCAGGAGCAGATGATGCGTAAGAAGCAGGCGCAGCACCTTGACGCGCGCTACGTGACCATGGTGGAGAACGCTTACTACTACTGCAACCCTCCTCCCGTGGAGAAGACCGTCAAGAAGAAAAGGCCTCCGCTGCAGGAGTACATCCGCAAACTGCTCTACAAGGACCTGTCCAAGGTTTGATTGTTATTTTATTATTTTAATTTTTTTTTTTTAATTTTTATAAACTGTGGGCCCTGCTGCTGTAAACAACAACAACAGTGAAACAGTAACTTTTCAGGAAGCTTTCTAACTTCAAACATTGTTGCAGGGATCACATTTTCCCTTGTTTTTTCAGTTATGAGAATATACCTTAGAAAATGTTCACTTCTCTGACACACCCAACGTTACATAGTG
Organism: Hyperoplus lanceolatus; assembly: GCA_026929865.2. NCBI lineage: Eukaryota > Metazoa > Chordata > Actinopteri > Uranoscopiformes > Ammodytidae > Hyperoplus > Hyperoplus lanceolatus. The sequence continues at coordinate 21,939,021 of CM049416.1, forward strand.
CACCTTTAAGTGGCATTAAAAAGGTGTTGAAAAGTCTTACATTTAACGTGTAGATTCCTGGTCTTAACCCTGTTTATATTCAATTCCTGCCCCAACAGGTAACGACGGACAAAAATAAATTTGATTAAAAAAAAAAACGTTCTCCAGAATCACAGACTTCACCTTTTTAAATCCAATCTTAAGTGGCATAAAAAGGTATTACAAGTCTTAAATTGAACTGGTGGTACCCTGTTCTATTTATATATATTCATGTACACATTGCAGGTGACGACGGAGAAGGTTTTGCGTCAGATGCGTAAGCTGCCGTGGCAGGAGCCCGAAGCGAAGAGTTATCTCATCTGCTGCATGGTGAACATCTGGAATGTGAAGTACAACAGCATCCACTGCGTAGCCAACCTGCTGGCCGGGCTGGTGGCCTACCAGGAGGACGTGGGCATCCATGTGGTGGATGGGGTGCTGGAGGATATAAGGCTGGGAATGGAGGTGATGAGACAGTTCGATAATATTTTTTTTGTTTTTTTTTTTAAATATTTTTTCCAATATTATTTTTGGCCATTTTCAAGCTTTTTTGAGGAAGATTAACCCATTCAGAACACAATTATGATCCCCCCCCCAAAAATATTGTAATGGAGGATTTCTATATTACTAACTACACTCACAGACTATAGTATGGAGAGAAAAAGAGTTGAAATGGGGAGACAGAAAGAGAGAGGCTGACATGCAACAAAGGTCCACGGGTCGGATTTGAACCCGCGACCACTGCATCAAGGACTGTGAGGGTTTGATTATCATTGAGTGTTAATTTATCTATCTACCTATCTATCTATCTATCTATCTATCTATCTATCTATCTATCTATCTATCTATCTATCTATCTATCTATCTATCTATCTATCTATCTATCTATCTATCTATCTATCTATCTATCTATCTATCTATCTATCTAAACTGCACAGTTGGCTGCTACTGTGAAGCAGTAATACTAATAATCACATCACAATAGATGAAAGCTTAGAATTTGACAGATGTATCTTTGTACCAGTGATGACATGAAGTCTAGAATGATGATGTAAGACACGAAGAGAGGACCACACACACACACACACACACATACTCGCACTCGCACTCACACACTCTCGCACTCACACGCACACACTCACACACTCTCTACACACACACACACACACACACACACACACACACACACACACACACACACACACACATGCACACACACTCTAAACACTACAGAAGACAGGAAGACAAATGCAGACAGGTGTTAATCTATTCTGACACATTTGACATTTGAGTGACAGGTAACCTCATGTGTGCAGTAACCGTGCTTCCTAGAATTAAAACTAAACTAGTTTCGCCACTATTATGTCATGTGAATAACTCGTTAATAATGTTATGAAACTGTTTCAAACACGTGTGGATGTCAGCTGGCTTCACGTGGTCCAATATGCAGTGCTTGTGCTTTTTGAGCTTGAGTGCTTAAAAGACCTACTTCACCGGTTGGAGTATGAAGGTGTATTGAACTCGGAGATCCTATGAAGTATAAATGTGCAAAAAAAAATTGAAATCGGATCATCCTAGCCTGAGAAAAGGTAGAAAGAGTGTTTTATGGTCTCACTGTCTAACCCTACATTTCTCTTTCTGTGATGTCACTTAATATTAGTCACTTTATACTTCATAGGATCTCCGAGTTCAATACACCTTCATATTCCAAACGATGAAGTAGGCCTTTAAACCTGCAGTGTGTAGAATTTTGGGTTTTATTTCCTAGCAGATTTTGTAGAAAGTAATTATAATATCCATAAGTGCATTTAATTTAGTGCATAATAGCTGAAAAAAATGTTTTGAATTATTTTTTTTTCCCTTAGAAAGGGTCTCATATATGTCCATATTTCTGCATGTTTTGGACCAAGGCCTTGTGCCGCCATCTTGAAAGTGTCATAGTTGGAATGTCATCAGGTGCATTGTTTAAAATGTAGAATTGTTCTTGTCCTTGAAGGCCACTGTAGCTTCTGTTATTATTCTAAAGGGTTGGGGTTACCCAGGGAGCGCTGCATTCTAGAACTTTCTTGATGATGTCATATTACACACTGCACCTTTAAAGCTACTTGACTAGTCAAAATCATTATTTCACTTTACAAAATATTAGTGTCCAAAGGTTTTACATATCAGATTTTCGGTTGTTAGTTTAATAAATCAAAAAACTCTACGGTTTTAAGAAGAAAATGGAAAATGTCTCATAAATCAGACAGTGAACAACGTATGAACAAATCCTTCTGTAATAACCTTCAGAATAGTGCTGAGAATGATCATGGAAAGTGTAGTTGATGTAAGTGCTTTAGAGGCTGAGATTTTTGGTTCAGAGTATTGAGAAAAAAAAACTAATGTTGAGATAATGTCCGTTAAAGATGGTTGTATAGGAGAAATATACAGACGCAAACAGACAAGGTTTAGTCAAATAAACACCTGAATGTACATGTTGGACCATTGATTTATACTAGTATGAAAGAAGACATGTTATGGAAGATAAATAGACAGAAAATCTCAAAATGCTTTTGTCCCTAGTAAAGTAACATTTTAACTTGTATTTAAGTTTAATTGTACTCTTACCAATTGTATTGTATTTCCAGCCACTCTACACCTCTGTCTAAAATGTTTCTCTTTACCAGCTTGTTGTGTATTTGATGTATTTGCATTGTATAGTGTGTACGTATTTTTGTTGTTGTTGTGTCTCGACATCATTGCAAATGAGGGTCACCCCGCAATGATATCTCAAGTGTAAATAAAGGTTAAATAAATAAATAAATTTTCCAGTTATTTTCAGCTACATTAACCAAATCCTTCCCCCCTCTGTCCACTCCCAGGTGAACCAGCCCAAGTTTAACCAGCGTCGCATCAGCAGTGCCAAGTTCCTGGGTGAGCTGTACAACTACCGCATGGTGGAGTCGGCGGTGATCTTTCGGACCCTGTTTTCGTTCATCTCTTTTGGGGTAAATCAGGACGGCAGCCCCAGCTCTCTGGATCCCCCAGAGCATCTGTTCAGGATACGCTTGGTCTGCACACTGCTGGACACCTGCGGACAATACTTTGACCGAGGCTCAAGTAAGAGGAAGCTAGACTGTTTCCTCATTTACTTCCAGGTAAGTTGTGCAATATTTAGGGTTTGTGTGTGTGTGTGTGTGTGTGTGTGTGTGTGTGTGTGTCTGTCTGTCTGTCTGTCTGTCTGTCTGTCTGTCTGTCTGTCTGTCTGTGTGTGTGTGTGTCTGTGTGTGTGTCTGTGTGTGTCTTCGTTTAGATGGATGCTGATAGGCTGTAAACATTCATTCATTCACCACTATATTACGAGAATAATAGTAAAAGAGACCGCTTCCTCATTTACTTCCAGGTATGTTGTGCTGTGTTTTTTAAAAGCCCTTGTAACTGTAAACCCAAGTCCACCAACTCCTTCTAACTATGTAACGTGGGGAGTTAGTTTCATGATAGTAAAGCATCTGAAAAGAGTTATAGGCATATTTAACAATCCACATTAAAGATATTGCTGTATTTCTATAGCACAATTCAGACACAAGGCCACTCAAAGTGCTTTACAGGGGCAAGATTAAGATACATAAAACACATTAGAAGACATTTAAAAGCGAATGAAAAGAAGTAAAACATTTAAATTAAATAAAAAGTACAGGTTAAAATGGAAACAGAAACGTCTTCAGACTCGATTTAAAAGAACTGAGGGTTTAGATGGGGCTGTGGAATATGCTCTGGTTCTTATGACGCAACAAGTATTTTGAACCAATCACGGCAGTTTTCTGCCCGGAGGTTCTAGAAACACAATAACTGTTGCAATGGAGACTTTTTGATACGGTCACGCCCACACAGTCCTGTCTTAAAGGGGCACTGTGTAACATTTTAAGTAATTTATTAGCTAAAATCAATATCCTCATTCATAAATATGTCCTCATTGGTGTAACATCACCTCTGCCAATAATCTGAATTATCCTCCTGAGCGGAGAATTACAAATATTAATATACAATTTTGTACATTGAGCAGGCAAGTCTCATGGAGGAATCCATGTTTTTGGAATGTCATCAGGTGCATTGTTTAGAATTTAGAATTGTTCTTGTCCTTGAAGGCCACTGTAGCTTCAGTTATTATTCAAAAGGGGTGGGGTTACCCAGGGAGCATTGCATTCTAGAACTTTCTTGATGATGTCATATTACACACTGCCCCTTTAACGGTCTAGACAGTAAAAATAATTATGTATTATATTTACAATTAGATTTTTGTGAAAGTTTATTGAGACACCCAACTTATATCTCTCATATATTTATTTTTCTTGTTAAGACCAGCTTTCCAGAGGCTTTAATTCTCGAAAAAGTTACGAATTTATTCTCGATTTATTAAAATTTTTCAAGCCCCTGATACCCGTACTTGGTGGTTAAATATAGGCAAAATAAATTAGATTTGTGTGTGTGTGTGTGTGTGTGTTTGTGTGTGTGTGTGTAGGTGTGTGTGTGTGGCTGTGTGTGTGGGTGACCTGTGTCCAGTCCCAGTGTCCGTGTGTAGCGTGTGTGTGTGTGTGTGTGTGTGTGTGTGTGTGTGTGTGTGTGTGTGTGTGTGTGTGTGTGTGTGTGTGTGTGTGTCTGTGTGTGTGTCTTCAGCGGTACATCTGGTGGAAGAAGAGCATGGAGGTGTGGACCAAGGACCACCCGTTCCCCATAGACATGGACTACATGATCACGGACACTCTGGAGCTGCTGCGGCCCAAGATGAGGCTCAGCTGCAGCCTGGAGGAGGCAACGAGGCACCTGGCCGACCTGGAGAGGGAGGTGCTGCACAAGCTGGGTAGGTTAGAGCGTGTGTGTGGGGGGGGGGGTGTGTGTGTGGGGGGAGGGGGGGTGTGTGTGTGTGGGGAGGGGAGTGTGTGTGTGTGTGTGGGGGGGGGGGGGGGGGGGGGTGTGTGTGTGGGGGGGGGGGGTGGGGGTTGTGTGTGTGTATGTGTGTGGGGGGGGGGGGTGTGTGTGGGGGGGTGGGGGTGTGTGTGTGTGTGAGTGTGAGAAGCTGGGTAGGTTATTCCTCCTTTCCACAGAGTAGAGTGGGTTGGTTCGGTCCGGTCCGGTTATCTTGGCTTTCCATTTGCCAAAAGTTGGGTAGGGTATGGATATAAGCGCGCCTGACCGCTCTAAGCCGCTCCTATTTTTGGTACTCCTCCGTTGGGGTACCAGTCGCCTGAAAGGATGCCGAAAAGGTGGAGCTACACACTGCCGTCATTTGATTGGTCGAAAGAATCATTTCCGCCGTGTGTAGTCACCTCGGCAAGAGTGAAGAGAGTCTTGTGTTTTGGCGAAAAATGTGAGCGCAGCACTGTTTATTGTGTGGTGTTTATCCTCGTCATTAAATGAATCAGTGGGCCACACTGTGAGTTTGAGGGCGAGTGGTTGAGTCCGTACTGTGTGTTTGTTGAAATAAAGGGTATGTAAATAATTGTGGGCCACTGTAGCTAGCAATATGCCAGTTTACAGATCCTAGGCTGTATTAACACAGACCTAAAGGTGTGTATGTGTGTGTGTGTGTGTGTGTGTGTGTGTGTCTATGTGTGTGTGTGTGTGTGTGTCTATGTGTGTGTGTGTGTGTGTGTGTGTTTCCGTCGCCCTGGCTAAACAGCATTCCCTTGTGTGTAGGTGGAGACGGTCGCACTGCATCATTCATCACACTTCTCTATCTGTCAAACTGGTTTTAGCTCAACACACACACACACACACACACACACACACACACACACACACACACACACACACACACACACACACATACACACATACACGCCTAGTCGGTACACAAGTCTTCAGGAATGATAATTGTGAATTAAATTGAGTGATTGACGTGCATTGCATAGTTTCTTTAGAAATGGCCCCGCCAAAAATGTTATAAATGTTTTTGTTTGGTCTAAGTGACCTGCATCACAACGATAAAACCTTCAATCAGTTTGATAATTAGTTTGATAATCGTTTTAATCCCATAAGCGTTTTGTCATGCCAATAGATTGTAACTTTATCCCTAAAGTTACGATCCTTTACCTCTGTTAGACTCTCCAATCAGGCCCTAACTAAATGTATAAAGCACACCTGTAGCTGCTTCAGTCTAAGCTCACCGTGATCTAGTTCATTTATCTATTGCTATGCTGTGTGTTACTGCTGTTTGTCTAACTTCTGTTGCTATGTTGAATATGTTATTGTTGTCTGTGTGTGATTTTACTGGCTATAGTACAGTGTTGTCTTGTTCTCTCCCTCTCCCCTCTCCCCCCAGGAGGTCATTCCCCTCCTACCAGGCCATTGCTTAAATAAGACAAAGTGCTTTACAGGGGCATGAAACACATCAAGATTAAAATACATCAAGTTGGGGGTGCCCTTAGCTCAGTTGGTATGCCCCCCCCCCCCCCACACCCTGGGCCGGGCCCAGCAGCGGACCCGGGTTCGATTCCAGCCCACGGTCGCACTCTGCATGTCACTCTCCTCTCTGCCCCATTTCACCCCTGTCTCTCTGCACTGTCAACAAAGCAGAATTACGGGTTAAATGGGAAACTGAAAAGTCAGATTTGATTTAAAGGAGCTGATAGTGTAAACAATGTTACTTGTTGCTCTAGTATAACACTTTTTGTACCAGCTAATATCTTTTTTAACTAATTAACCAAAATGTAAAACAAAATGTATATATATGATCATTTATGGGGCCTTCTCCTCCTAAAGACTTAAAGGGCCGGTTTCGCAGACATGGATTAAGCCTAGTTCTGGACTAAATTGTACTTTCAATGGACAATCTCCATTCAAAATTCCATTTGGTCCAGGAATAGGATTAATCCATGTCTGTGAAACTCGCCCAAAATGCTTTCATTTGCTGGTTCCCGCTAGCAGCGCGGCTATTAATAAAAGCCTAAGACTGTTGACGTGTGAGTTTTTGTATATCCCTAAACCTGTCCTTTTAAACCTGCAGTGTGTAGAATTTTGGGTTTTTTTCCTAGCAGATTTTGTTGAATGTAATTATAATATCCATAAGTACATTTAATTTTGTGCATAATAGCTGAAAAAAATGTTTTGAATTATTATTTTTTTTCCTTAGAAAGGGTCTCATATATGTCCATATTTCTGCATATCTTGGACCAAGGCCTAGTGCCGCCATCTTGAAAGTGTCATAGTTGGAATGTCATCAGGTGCATTGTTTAAAATTTAGAATTGTTCTTGTCCTTGAAGGCCACTGTAGCTTCTGTTATTATTGGTTGGGGTTACCCAGGGAGTGTTGCATTCTAGAACTTTGTAGAACTTTCTTGATGATGTCATATTACACGCTGCACCTTTAAGTTGGCCAATGGGAACACACTGGGCTTTGTTTAACAGTTTGAAGGAGTTGAAATGCAAACACACCCGCTCCACCCTTATAGAGAGTGAGACTGTGTGTGTGTGTGTGTGTGTGTGTGTGTGTGTGTGTGTGTGTGTGTGTGTGTGTGTGTGTGTGTGTGTGTGTGTGTGTGTGTGTGTGTGTGTGTGTGTGTGTGTGTGTGTGTGTGTGTGTGTGTGTGTGTGTGTGTGTGTGTGATTCTCTATGTGTGTGTGTGACTGACTGTGTGTCATGGGCGGAAGACATACTCAACCATCTAAATATAATTAATTGCAAGAACAAATCATTCCTTCAAAGTTTAAGAGTTTTTAGGTTAATCTCAATGCGTGCGCTAAATTAACATATTAGCATTTACTCCCCCCAATATTTTACGTACTCCGGAAGAAACGCCCGATTAATGTTGCTAGCTACGGGGCGCCCTTAGCTCAGTTGGTAGGGCGTCCCCCCCCCCATGGGCCTCGGCCAGCAGCGGACCCGGGTTCGATTCCCACCCGCGGCCGTTCTCTGCATGTCACTCCCCTCTCTGCCCCATTTCAACTCTGTCTCTACTCTCTACACTATCAATAAAGCATAAAAATGACAAAAAATATCTTAAAAAATAAATAGAAAATAAATGTTGCTAGCTACGCTGGGCAGCTTAGGTTACATACCAGTTTACAGAGCCTAGGCCTATGTATAAACACCAGATTTTTTGTCAGCGTTCACACAGTACACAGACAGGTAGTGGATCATGAGGAGATATTCACTGATTTTGACAAAGTGATTTAGACAACAAGCATTTTTCAAAATCACTGACTCCCCCTTTAAAGCAAGCATACTAAATGAACTGCAGTGTATGTGTTATTTTGCACTTAAGAAGATGGGCGTACACGTTTTATTTTTGCCAGGAAAATCCAGTTAGCACACATTTTTACACACACACAAACTTTAAGTTAACCTGCCCCAAGTTAACCTGTACTTCAGTACTTTCTAACGCTGGTGTTTGTCCGTGTGTGTGTGATCTTTTGAGCCCGAGGTTTTGAAGAGAAAGTGATTGACGAGGCCCCTTGAGCCAAACAGTGTGTGTGTGTGTGTGTGTGTGTGTGTGTGTCTCTGTGCGTGTCCTCCTGTGTGTGTTTCTCTCTTTGGTGTGTGTGTGTGTGTGTGTGTGTGTTTTTCTCTCTCTATGTGTGTGTGTGTGTGTGTGTCTCTCTCTCTGTGCGTGTGTCTCTGTGCCTGTTTTTGTGTGTCTGTGTGTTTCTCTCTCTCTATGCCTGTGTGTTTCTCTCTATCTCTGTATGTGTGTGTGTGTGTTTCTCTCTATGCGCGTGTGTGTGTTTCTCTCTCTCTGCATGTGTGTCTCTGCCTGTGTGTGTGTTTCTCTCTGTATATGCGCGTGTGTATGTTCCTATTAGCCAAACACTGGCGCCATTGTTTCACCTTTTCATACCTGAATGAGGATCAGACATTCTTTAGTTCTGGAGTCACAGCCGACCGGATTGTTCACTTAACTCGCCGGTCCGACTTCATTTTTGCTTCTTGGTCGTCAACACAAAAGTATAATTAGCCTCTGTGATTGGAGTAACTGACACACAGACCATCAGACAATATTCTATTTATAACAAAAAGCTTTCGTTTGAGTAAAACTGCTCTTCCTGGGTTGGGCTCGACTTTAAAATATATATATGTATTTTGTTTTTGTATTTTTTGTTAATAATCCACATTATATCACATCCTCTGACAGTATATATGGATTTACAATTATTAACAGAAGTGCTGTTCAAAGCCTAGAGTAGTGGATTTATACTTTCTGCTGTACATCCAGGTTTTTTCTTCTTAAGAGTAGAATCAACAACTGAAACATTTCTTGGGCTCTTCTTGGGGATTTTTCTGAGCTCCTGCACCAGTGTCAGGGGGGGAGGGGAGGACACCAGTTTGTAAACGCTGCCATACTGAGAAATACAGAGAGAGTTTTGTTGAGCTGATAGGCTTAATCAACTTTGTTTCAACTCGTGTGGCGAGGCCTTGAATGAATATAACTAACTTTCATTTATATGAAAAAGCTACGCACTATGGCTTTAAGGTTAAGAGAAAACAATAACTTTTTCCGTGACTTTGAGATAGCTCTCATGCCATACCCAACCCAGATTACTGCTTCCAATATTATATGTTTTAAACATTAATGTTCCGTGTGTGTGTGTGTGTGTGTGTGTGTGTGTGTGTGTGTGTGTGTGTGTGTGTGTGTGTGTGTGTGTGTGTGTGTGTTCCTGTAGGCATGGCGATGGAGAAAGATGGCCGCTCCAGTGCGATGAGCGAAGGTGAAGCTCTGGACGAGGAAGACGACGATGAGGATGAAGAGACGGAGGAGCAGAGCGGCAACGAGAGCGAGATGAACGAGCAGGAGGAGGACGTGAGTTAGAATGTTTATACCACCCTGTGTGTGTGTGTGTGTGTGTGTGTGTGTGTGTGTGTGTGTGTGTGTGTGTGTGTGTGTGTGTGTGTGTGTGTGTGTGTGTGTGTGTGTGTGTGTGTGTGTGTGTGTGTGTGTGTGTGTGTGTGTGTGTGTTTGTGTAGCTGTGTGTGTGTGTGTTGTGTGTGTGTGTGTGTGTGTGTGTGTGTGTGTGTGTGTGTGTGTGTGTGTGTGTGTGTGTGTGTGTGTGTGTGTGTGTGTGTGTGTGTGTTTAAATTGTGTTTTTATATTTACCTGAATGGATATGACTTTCACATTTTCACATTTTCGTGAGTTACTGATGTTGACAATGCGTTGTAAATCTAGCATTTCAACACTAGATACAGTGGGACATACTTTTACTTATTTATTTCATCATAACATTGCGTCTGTCTTGATCTTGCCTCTAGATGAACGAGCAGGAGGAGGAAGTAGTGAGTTGGAATGGTGATAATCACCTCAGTGCAAACTTGGGCTGCGTTCCAATACCCCTACTATCTACTATTTAGTATGGTAGAAAAACAATAAAAAGATGTCCCAATTTGATGAATTTAATGAACAGAAAGTGTTTTTAGCATTTTTGCTTTATTAGACAGTTAGGACTGTGGCTCAGTTGGTAGAGCGGGTCGGCCGATGATCAAAGGGTTGGAGGTTCGATCCCCGCCCTGCCACCTGTGTCATAGTTGTTGTGTCCTTGGGCAAGACACTTCACCCACCTTGCCTCGTGTGAATGTCGATAGTTAGTCTGCTATCGGTATATGAATGTGTGTGTGAATGGTAACGTGGGAATGGGAACAGGTCTCCCTTGCAAAAGAGTCTTCGGTCTCAATGGGATTTACCTGTAGAAATAAAGGTTTAAAAAAAAAAAAAGCTCAGTCGGTAAGGCGTCCCCCTCCCGGGCCGGGCCCAGCAGCAGACCCGGGTTCGATTCCCGCCCGCGGTCGTTCTCGTTCTCTGCATGTCACTCCCCTCTCTGCCCCATTTCACCTCTGTCTCTCTGCACTATCAATAAAGTATAAAAATGCCCAAAAAATATCTTTAAAAAAAAAAAAAAAAAAAGGAGAGACAGGTGATATGGGGCGTGAGTTATTATGTTGACAATCACCTCATTGACATGCTCAGTGTAAGGCCCTTTGGACACTGGGCACATTTTTTCCCCCCGTGCAATTAATAATTATTGAACCTATATAGAGGCTATACAAGCTTCCATATCAGCGGTGAACAAACAGGAAGAGGATGTGAGTAGATTTGTGATGTCACTGACTAATTCAGCTAATTCAGAACGCTGCTGCTCGAGTCCTCACTAGGACCAAAAAGGTGGATCACATTACCCCAGTTCTGAGGTCTTTACATTGGCTTCCAGTCACTCAAAGAATTGATTTCAAAATTCTGATGTTGGTTTATAAAGCACTAAATGGTTTAGGGCCAAAATACATTACTGATATGCTGATAAGTTATGAACCGTCCAGAGCCCTTAGGTCGTCTGGGACAGGTCTACTTACAGTCCCCAGAGTTAGGACTAAACAAGGAGAAGCAGCTTTTAGTTTTTATGCACCAACAATCTGGAACAAACTCCCAGAGAACTTGAGGTCTGCTGCAACTCTCAGTTCTTTTAAATCGAGTCTGAAGACTTTTTTGTTTCCTTTTTAACTTGCAATTTTCATTTTATTTGCTTCTTTTATTAAATCGAGTTTTAATTTTTATTTTATTTTTATTTGCTTCTTTTATTCGCTTTTAAATGTTTTATAATGTGTTTTATGTATTCTAATCTTGCCCCTGTAAAGCACTTTGAGTGGCCTTGTGTCTGAATTGTGCTATAGAAATAAACTTGCCTTGCCTTGCCTTGACTCCACCTTTTAAACATAGCTTTCACTGTCTGTGTGGTTAGGACAATATAGATTAATGATCTAAGTAAGTAAGTAAGTTAACATTTAGTTTTGTTGGTTTGTTTTCCTGCAGGACGGGTCTGAGAACGAGTTAGAGGAGAGAGAGGGAGAAGAGGAGGAGGAGAACACAGACTACCTCACCGATTCCAACAAAGAAAACGAGACGGATGAAGAAAACAATGCAAGAAAAATCATTTAAAATTCTCTGTTATTATGTTAAATGTCGACACTTTTAGATCAATATTTTGAGAACGCTGGAAATGACTTCATCTCTGCGCCCTGAACCTGGGTTTGTTGCAAATTAAGTTCTAAAAAAACCTTGATTTCATGATGAAAAATAAGTAAATTAATTGATTTTTTGTCTGTCTGTCTGTCTGTCTGTCTGTCTGTCTGTCTGTCTGTCTGTCTGTCTGTCTGTCTGTCTGTCTGTCCGTGCGTCTGTGCGTGTGTGTGTGTGTGTGTAGGAGGTGACTCTCCGTGGCGGTGGACTGAAGCACGTTGCCTGCGCTGAGGACGAGGATTTCATTCAGGCTCTGGATAAGATGATGCTGGAGAATCTACAGGTGTGTTATTATAATAGAATAGAATATACTTGTATAAATGTCCATTTATATGAACAAATAATCATAATTTAAAGGTGCTACGAGGAACTTTTAAATATTTCTGAAACAGTCTCATTTTTCCTCTGATGATCATGAATTACATGTAACAGCAAACGAGACCATCAGTGCAAAGAATGCTATTTTTATATAGTTTTTCTTAATGCCTTTGTCATGGGTATACGCTCACCCAGGAACAACAGCTGGCGTAGTAAAAACACTACCGCTTTTGTCCAAAGGGGGGCGCTAGAATGAACACACACTGAAAGTTCCTCAGAGCACCTTTTTTAAAAAGAAAAAACAATCCTAACTGTGTGTGTGTGTGTGTGTGTGTGTGTGTGTGTGTGTGTGTGTGTGTGTGTGTGTGTGTGTGTGTGTGTGTGTGTACGCACGCCTGCCTGTGCAGCAGCGTAGTGGAGAGACAGTGAAGGTCCATCAGTTGGACGTGGCCATTCCTCTGCAGCTGAAGAGTCAACTGAAGAAAGGAGGGAATGAGAAACCGTGTGTCGGAGAGGGAGACACCGACATCTCTGACACCATGCAGTTTGTCATGCTCACACGCAAGGGGAACAAGCAACAGGTAAGAACAGACAGACAGACAGACAGACAGACAGACAGGCTCACTCACTCACTCACTCACTCACTCACTCACTCACTCACTCACTCACTCACTCACTCACTCACTCACTCACGCACTCACTCACTCACTCACTCACTCACTCACTCATCTCTGACACCATGCAGTTTGTCATGCTCACACGCAAGGGGAACAAGCAACAGGTAAGAACAGACAGGCAGGCAGACTCACTCACTCACTCACTCACTCACTCACTCACTCACTCACTCACTCACTCACTCACTCACTCACTCACTCACTCATCTCTGACACCATGCAGTTTGTCATGCTCACACGCAAGGGGAACAAGCAACAGGTAAGAACAGACAGACAGACAGACTCACTCACTCACTCACTCACTCACTCACTCACTCACTCACTCACTCACTCACTCACTCACTCACTCACTCACTCATCTCTGACACTATGCAGTTTGTTATGCTCACACGCAAAGGAAACAAGTAACAGGTAATAGTACAGACAGACAGACGCACGCTCAATCTCACCACTAGCTTAACTACTAACACCCTCCTGTCTGGTGCTGCCAAT
>CM049416.1:21957500-21980000 GCA_026929865.2 Hyperoplus lanceolatus
GTTGTTGTTTACAGCAGCAGGGCCCACAGTTTGGTTTACAAACATATCATAGTCTTACGTTTGGTTCCAGGTTCCTCAAAATAATTCCTGATGATAGAAAATATTCAATACTATCAATTCCATGTAGAGAAAATATGTTTAGCAAACTAACTGCAGGCTCTGTGACTGTAAACAAACCCCCCTGTGAATGTTAACAAACCCCCCTCTCCTCTGAAGCTGCATAGTGCACCTTTAATGTAAATGGTGTGTTCCTTTCTAAACAGCGTGACCCTGACCGTGAAAAGGGCGAGAATTGAAAGACATGAGAAGAGGGACAGACAGGACAGACAAGAAAGGACAGACAAGCAGGAGAGAAGCCAAAGAAATGTCACTACTGAGTAAAAAGCTAAAGCTAAGGCTAAAGCTAAGCTAAGCTAAGTGGCTAAGGATTCCGGTAACCGAGGACCGTAGCTAGCAGCATAGCAACCAGATCAGCTAATGTTTACACGCCAGTTTTTACACATAACCAGCAAATGATGATGAAGCTTCAGAAAGTTAAAGGAAAAAATTAAAAAAATAAACAGAAAAGGTTTTGTTATTGTCTTTTTATTTTGCTTACTTTTAAAGGTGGAGTCAGTGATTCTGGAGAATGTGTTTTGTTAAAAATCAGTGAATATTTCTGCTACCCATCTGTACTTTGTGTGTGTGTGTGTGTGTGTGTGTGTGTGTGTGTGTGTGTGTGTGTGTGTGTGTGTGTGTGTGTGTGTGTGTGTGTGTGTGTGTGTGTGTGTGTGTGTGTGTGTGTGTGTGTGTGTGTGTGTGCGTGCGTGCGTGCGTGCGTGTGTGTGTGTGTGCGCTGAAAAAAAGAATAGTGTTAATACAAAGCCTAGGCTCTGTAAAAGAATATGTAAGTTTAAGGGGCCCTTCGTGGCTAGCAACATAGCAGTTTACAGAGCCTAGGCAGTGTGTATTAACACTGGATTTTTTTGGTTCAACGCACAGACACAGTACGGACAGGTAGCTCGTTCTCCAGAATCACTGACTCCACCTTTAAATGATTCTTGTTTTTGCAGGTGTTGAGAGTTGAAGTCAGATTATTTATTTTTTCTGTAAAATCTCTGGGAAAATATTTGCAAAATAAAGAAATCTTGAAGTTTATACTTTGTTAAACGGCATCAGCACGTTGTCTGTCTTTCTTGCGTCAAAGTGTACAAAGATTTTTTTTAAATATATGTGTGAGGGGAATTTTTTTTTTTTACAGGAATCGAAAAATATTGAGATATGGACGCAGATATTGTTGGTTTTCATGAGGTTTGTTTACAATATAAACAAAAATATATATATGTACTACATTTGGCTGCTTCAGAGTTCACCAAAAATATCTATTATTGATACAAAACAATACCCAACCATCTGACACTGTTAGCACATTTTTTTTTCTACAAGATAATTGGCCAAAATCTTCAAATACATTAGGTTTAAGTTTTGGCTTTAATCACAATTTACAGATGTAGTTTTAATTAGTTCAATACCACTGTTTATGTTTGACTATTATATGCAAGGCTTCAATTAATCAATAAAATGTTTGGCAATGTATATATATATTTTTAAAGGCCTTTTTTTTTACTTTATTTTTCGAATTTTACTTTTTATAGAAAATATATTATTTTTTTTTATGTTTTTTGTTTTTTTGCATTCATTTTTTTGTATATATTTTCTGTTCTGCTACAATTTTACTGTTCTGGTTGACTTGAAATAACAAACTTTTTTCATGATGCCAGGTCCTTTCCCCAAACCCTCAGTTTCAAGGATCCACCCTTGGGTTTTCCAAAAGCCTTGTATTCATTCAGTGATCTAAAACTCAATTGTTCCACCATTTAAAGACTGGTGGAAATATTGAGGTTCATCCTAGCCTGAGAAAAGGCACAAAGAGTGTTTCATGGTCTCACTGTCTAACCCTACGTTTTCCCATAGGTGACACATCACACATGGTAAAATGTAGGGTTAGGATTAACAGGACAGCTGGGCCAAGGGAAGACTGAGGGAAGAAAAACCTTGAAGGAAGGCCACATATCTAACTTTAATACAATTTTCTGATTGCCAGATAAAGAAAATGGCGGACTCCGCCACCGGAAATGAGAACTGATATATAGAGAGGTAATAACCATGGTAACAGGACAACAGAATGTCAATGCAGGAAATGGTTCCAACAATAATCAACAATGAATAGATTTAAAGGTGTAGTCAGTGATTCTGGAGAACGCTTGTTGTCAAAATCACTTTAAACGGGTGTTTCTTGCTAGCTACGATGGATGGGCCCCCTTATGGTTACGTGCCAGTTTACAGAGTCTAGGATGTGTAATAACGCCAGATTTTTTTTTCCCAGCGCACACACAGTACGGACAGGTAGCGGATCGTGAGGAGATATTCACTGATTTTGGCCCTAAAAAAGCGTTCTCCAGAATCACTGACTACACCTTTAAAAAAAAAAAAAAAACGACAAACTTAAATTTTCAGCACAACTGCAGTAAATGTCTCGCTCTCTCCCTCAGGAGACGCTGACTCGAGTCCGGTGTCCATGGTGACGGAGCGAATGATCGAGTAAAACAAACGGAGAGAGAGATAAAGAAAATAAAGAAATGATCGGGAGAAAAGGAGGGGTGGAGGTGGCGGAGGAAAGAACCGGTCGAAAGTCGGAATACAAAGGGGGGGGCAACGTGCGAGTTGTCCACAAAGACATCCGGGAGTCGGGACCCTGTACACACACACGAGAGGTTATAGGGTTAGAGTGAGTTAACTTAACCCCCCCCCACCCCCGGAAATCACCCCCCCCGCCCCAACACAGGAGCTGTCGGTCTCGAAAAGGGGTTCAAGATTGATGGCTATCTTTCTATATTTTTGTCTGTTGAATGAGATGACAAAAAAACTACAAAAGCAAAAGTGTCTGGACCAGAGAAAACTACAAGGATGGCGGCGAAAAGATGGATGGATAGATGGACGGATTGACTTCACTTCCAATTGAGGGAACAAGCTTGTTGTGTTGCGAGTGGACAATATTTACGCCAGACTAGCTGAAAGAGGGGCTGTGGATATTTTTCTGTGTTTTTCGGACTAGCTTCTGCGTGGTTTGACAAGTTATTTCTGGTCGTAATCGATAAAGAAATAAAGGAAGCGCTGAGATTAAAAGATGGGGATGGAGTCGGAAAATAATAAACAAGATGGCTGAAGTTTCAACACTGTTTTTGACCGGAAATGAAGCGGAGAACGCGATGTTTTGCGCAAACGGGACGAATTATTTGGTTGAAAAGGGTGTTAAAAAAGTGGTTTCTGGTGGGGTGAGATTCTTGTTCTAAAGGCATGTGTACATTCAGAGTGGTGTGATGCTGATATTCTACTGGCTTATGTCGCTTTGAACTGTATTTGTCTTTCGAATATCATTTTTTATGGGCGTATAACACCTGATTTACGTTTTGCTTTCTCAAATATGGTCAATTTGCATCGTTTTAAAAAGTAAAAATCTATATAAAGCCAGAGTTAAAATCTTTATTTTAATTCTTACAACATATTAATGTCCAAAGTTGTTACTGAATTTATAGCCTTTTTTTAATTTTATGAATAAAAAAATTCTATGTTCAAGGCTTAAAAATGCATTTTCTGCATGTTTTTACGAACAACATGTCTCATAAATCAGACAGTGAACAACATATGAACAAATCCTTCTGTAATAACCTTCAGAATAGTGCTGAGAATGATTATGGAAAGTTTAGTTGATGTAAGTGCTTTAGAAGGTGAGATTTTTGGTTCAGAGTATTGAAAAAAAAGTTAGATAATGTCCGTTTAAGATGGTTGTATAGGAGAAATATACAGACACAAACAGACAAGGTTTAGTCAAATAAACACCTGAATGTACATGTTGGACCTTTTGATTTATACTAGTATGATAACTACTAGTGTGAATTTTACACATGCTTTTAGATCAAGTCCCTCACACTGTCAAATACTTTACGATTTGGAATTGTGTGTGCGAGGAAATCAAGTGACGAACACCTTGAGTATATACAGTATATACATATAGTGTGACATTTCTGTATTATACTTTTTTGTTGTTGTCTGGCCTTATGGAATATTCTAATATTTTGGGATGCTGGATTTTTGATTTTCATGAGCTGAAAAGTTCAAATTTAAACAAAAACAAAATGCCTAAAATATATCACTATACGTCTAAAACATCTTAGAATAAATGGAACTTTCACTTTTTGAATTAAATTACTTAAAAAAAAATGCTTTTCCATGATATTCTAATAATATGAGTTTCACCTGTATATCTTCTATCCTGCTAAAATCATCTAAAGAGTTACCCTGTGTTCCAAATCACATACTTCCTTTTTAGTACACTACATAGTACATACTAAAGTACAGAAGAGCTTTAGGGCCTCAGGAGGGGGAAAACATAGATAAGGAAGACATTATGTCGAGAAATGTCATGAATAAAGACGAATACTCCAAAATGCTATTGGAGTTAGTGGGGCATTTATGTATTTTCAGCATACTACAATTGACTTGCATTCTACATACTATATAGTAGAAAGTGACCTGAATCTTTTTCTGGCATACTAAATAGTAGGGAAGTATGGGGATTGGAACGCAGGTGTAGTTTTGGACCTTACTAATAATAAGCTTGCTTTGATTTTGAATTTGTGAAGTGAAACGTGGTAAAAAAAACATAATTTTTCCCTTTTTTAGTTTTTTTTTTCCATAACAATGTGCCTAATGTCTTTGATTTGACAGTTACTGTATTAACTAGATTAATTATGTCTGTTGAGCTTATAGATGGATAAATATACTATATATATGTTCTACACCAGCTTTGTGTCATTGTCAGTATCATTGCAGTGGTCGTGGCACTAATTTAGTTTTTGTCAAAAAAATTCTGCAAAAAAAATATAATAATAAAATCTTTGGATGAAATTACCACAACACTGCAAATCTCCAGGGATCACTGCTGTTGTCCAGTGTTGTGAAATGAGGTTGTGTTTGTGTGTGTGTGCGAGTGTGTGTGTGTGTGTGTTTGTGGCATTTGCGCGTTTTCAAAGGGTGTAGCCTGTTTTGTTGAGCCCTAATTACGAGGCTGAAAAAAAAACAACACACAGAAGTATTTGACTCATTTCCTGCTACCGGCCGCTTGACTAAACACTGCTCTGCATATGGACAACATTTTACAACTGTGGACGAATGTTGACCACCCACCCACCATACTGTGTGTGTGTGTGTGTGTGTGTGTGTGTGTGTGCCATTACATTTAATAATAGTACTCATTCATTCTGCATTTCCCTAATACAATGTTTAATGCGAGACACTGAAGGTGAATAGGGTTTAACATTTTTAACTTATAGATATCATCATGAATGTTTTCGGAAATGTTGGAATAAGTATGCAATTTCGACTATCTAACTTATTATGCGTACATTTGAAAAATCTAGATGTTGGATAGAGCCAGCCAGACACACACACACACACACACACAGACACACACCCACACAGACACACACACACACACAGAGGGAGAGAGACACACACATCAGGGCGTGGAGCTGAGTCTGCTTGTTTACCACATTATCCAGGTACCTACACACACATTACATTTTATTTAGCTGGTATCTTTCAATCTGCATTACAATGTCTGTAATTGTACGACAAATAGCCAAGTTAAAAAGACAAAAATATCATAATCTGACCATGAATGTGACAAGAGATACATGTACGCTCATAATGAAAACAATATACCAATGCCCTACACAGTAAACACCCCCTCTCTCTCCCTCTCTCTCTCCTCTCCCTCTGTCTCCCTCTCTCCCTCTCCTTCTCTCCCTCTGTCCCTCTCTCTCCCTCTCCTTCTCTCCCTCTGTCCCTCCCTCTCTCTCCCCCCTCTCTCTCTGTCCCTCCTTCTCTCTCTCTCCCTCTCCCCCCTCTCTCTCTCCCTCTCCTTCTCTCCCTCTCCCCCTCTCTCGCTCCCTCTCCTTCTCTCCCTCTCCTTCTCTCCTTCTCTCATTCTGTCTCTCTCTCTCTCTGTCATCTTGGGTATAGAAAGCATCTGTGTTGTTGAGGTGTTACGTAAGCGTCTGCAGCCCAGACAGTTAGCCCCTGTGTGTGTGTGTGTGTGTGTGTGTGTGTGTGTGTGTGTGTGTGTGTGTGTGTGTGTGTGTGTGTGTGTGTGTGTGTGTGTGTGTGTGTGTGTGTGTGTGTGTGAGACTATATACAGTCTCTGAGTTCAACACACAAGCAGTCCAATGTAAAACATGGGCCGCACAAGGTCAGAATAACAAAACGTAGTTACAGGAAAAACTCTAGATTTTAGATGAATAACTTGCACACATTTAACGTTCTGGTGTTTAAAGTTGTACAAGATTATAAGGAGCAGATGGGTGGATTTTCTTTGGCTACCTGTGGACATAGCTACTGTATAGGCTAGCTGTTTTCCTACTGTTGTGGATGTGGTGTGATGCTAAGCTAAGCTAGTGTGAAATCTGTGAATGCCTACTTCCAAAAATGTTGGCCTTTTCCTGCATGGTGCTCTGAGGAACATTCAGTTTGATTAAGTTTAATTCTTGCGGTCCCCTTTGGACAAAAGCGGTAGTGTTTTTACTACGCCAGCTGTTGTTCCTGGGTGAGCGTATACCCATGACAAAGGCATTAAGAAAAACTATATAAAAATTGCATTCTTTGCACTGATGGTCTCGTTTTGCTGTTACATGTAATTTATGATCATCAGAGGAAAAATTCGACTGTTTCAGAAATATTTAAAAGTTCCTCGTGGCACCTTTTTAAATGTGTGAGGGGAAAAAAACAGTGTACCGCCCCTTTAAGAAATCATCTTGTAACTTTCCACCCTTCCACCCAGATGAGACTTTGCACCTGCGTGGCCAATCATTGACCAGCACCTGAGCATTCCTCACATTCCAGACTTAATGAAAGAAAAACTATATTACAACAAAAGTTACATTATTAACTTTAATTAATGATTGACAAAACATATTCAACATTACATTTATATAATACATATTAAGCATAGTACAAACAGAGAAAAAGGTGGGGCCATTTTCAAAATTCAGACTGTTAAAAAAAAAAAAAATCCCCTTTACCACGTAGAGATGTACTTTTATAGCCTGGAAATCCAGACCCTGATATCTTGAATGATAGAGGTTTCATTTGCCAGCGGCTAGTGGCAGGTCTGAAAATGCCAGGCTAGTACTTTTACTTTGCTAGTACATTTCCTTTTAAAATGACTGTGTTATCATACAAACATGTAGTTATATTAACTGTGTGTAGCCTAGTATGCACCATAAAATACTTCAAAAATGACTGTAGCTAAGTACAGATAGAACCGGAGTCTGTAAACAAAAAATGTATCACAAGAAAATTTTCCACGCATTTGGGTTTTTTCTGAGTGACAATAAAATATCCTTCAAAATAAACTGTAGGTGAACTACAGCGGCCGGAGTCTGGTTAAAAAAACCATACACTTAACGACACACACACACACACACAGGCAAACAGACAGACACACAAAAATACACACACACACAGGCACACATATACAATGACACACAAATCCACACACACACATTCACGCTTTTGCTGCCTCAATAGTTAAGGTGTAAACGTACACACACTTTGACACGCAGTCACACATATAGACACACATAAAAAGAGAGACACACTCACTTAAACACACACATACACATCAACACACACGTTCACGCTTATGCTACTACAACAGTTAAATAACACACTTGCAAATGCCCCAAAAAATGCAAAATTATCATCAACTTAAAAAGGAATCTTCAAAATAAAATACACAGTAAAGTAAGTTGGTAAGTGACCCAGGGTGTATTCTTAGACTGTGTGGTTTTAGTGCTTGTGTTTAGTACAATGCCATGTGCGCGCCCAGCCCTTAAAGAAACCGTTTAAAAGTATTCCCTGTGCGTAGTTAAGAAAGTAAAAGTCCATACCCGCACAACCCCATTCCACAGCCTGTGGTTATGTGTGGGAGGCTTGTACAAGAAGTAAAAATACTCCTTTTTTTTTTTAGTAGAATCTCAACTTCTAAAGCACTTACATCAACTAAACGTTCCATAATCATTCTCAGCACTATTCTGAAGGTTATTAAAGAAGGATTTGTTCATATGTTGTTCACTGTCTGATTTATGAGACATTTAGTTTCTTAAAAACATGCCGAAAATGCATTTTTAAGGCCTGTACATAGTATTTTTTTTTATGCAGTGTCTCGCCTTAAGCCTTCTGCTCTTAACAATATAGTTTTGATAATTTTATAATAAGTAATAAAATAAAAGAGAAAAAAAAAGTACTTTGGGCTTTAGTCAATGCCCCAAAGTGCTGACAAAACACGCGACACACACACACACACACACACACACACACACACACACACACACACGCACACACACACACCACACACACACATCCAGCGTCAGTAAACAAAGCAAAAAAAAAAAAAGGTTCCCATGTAACCGGGGAGATAAGACTTCACAGCCTGTGTATTTACAATAATAATAATTTCAATTTGCTGAGAGAGAGAGAGAGAGAGAGAGAGAGAGAGAGAGAGAGCGAGAGATAGAGAGAGAGAGAGAATAATAATATAACTTAAACTAGACACAGAAAAAAAAACATTAGGTATTTTTTTTTAGAATGTGGTGAGGTTTAAAAAATACTTTTAGTTTCTTAATCTTAATCAAATGATTCTGAAATTAATCAATTTGTTGTTTTTGTCAGATTGCCTCTGGTGTATAATTAGCAGCTTTTTTTTCTCATTACCTTTTCACAACTGTTATCATTATTAGAATAATATAAATGGTCATAAATATATTTTTCATTAAATATGGCCATATATTTTCCATAGCCCTGGAAAACAATCACATTCCAGACAACCTACATGCCCCAAGTTCTTTGAATAGTTTGTTGCAATTTTTACCCAAAAGTTCTTTTAAAAATAAAAAAAAATAATTATAATAAAACTTTTTTTTTTTTTAACACAGGGCCCCACAATGACAAAAGATAATAACCTCAAAATTAGATAGATATTAAGGAGCCACCTTAAAGGTGCAGTGTGTATTATGACATCATCAAGAAAGTTCTACAAAGTTCTAGAATGCAACGCTCCCTGGGTAACCCCAACCCTTTCGAATAATAACAGAAGCTACAGTGGCCTTCAAGGACAAGAACAATTCTACATTTCTAAACAATGCACCTGATGACATTCCAACTATGACACTTTTAAGATGGCGGCACTAGGCCTTGGTCCAAAATATGCAGAAATATGGACATATATGAGACCCTTTCTAAAGAAAAAAATAATAATTCAAAGCATTTTTTTCAGCTATTATGCACTAAATGTACTTATGGATATTATAATTACTTTCTACAAAATCTGCTAGGAAATAAAACCCAAAATTCTACACACTGCAGGTTTAAAGCCTTTTTCCATTTCAATCTATACTGTATATTCTTTGACATGTTACCAAGACAGTTTGCAATTAAAATTACCACTTATTTATGACATAAAAACAACAATTATAATATCCCAGTAAAAACTAGTTCAACCTTAAAGGGCCCCTTTCACCGTCCAAAGGCAAACATGGTCTTAGTTTCATTGGCGTGTATTTTGACTCCCATATTATAATATATATTCCGGCTCCTTGGAAAAAGTTCTCGATTTTTTTCAAATGTGTATCAATCCACCGGTTAAAGTAGTCCCAAAAAAATTCACTCTTTCCATGATAGTAAATAAAAACAGTGTCCAGTTGTGCTACAAACAACTTCTCCAGGTATGTAAGTCAGAAAGAATCGAGAGACTGACCAACATATGTAGCTTTTTTTGGTCTTTTCATGTGATAGAATACCTCCAAAATCTTGAGCCTAGATCCTTAAATAGTTTTTTTTAGGAAATGGAGCACAGTTTTTAAAAAATCTGGCCATTCAGAATCATCCTTGTTTGAGGCAAAATGAAGGTGAGACTGTTGAGGACATGTTATTTCATCCCCACAGGAAGATGCAGCCTCAAGTTTGGTCCAGAATATCTTGTGTAGAAGAATTCAGAAGTGTCTTGGAATCGAAGGCAGCGTAAAGCTTAAAGTTTGCATTTCATCCGTTGAGATTTTTGTCTTTGAACCAGTGTGGAGTGTTCTGTATAGCTGCACTGTTTCATAAATACATTCTAGAACGTTTTTTTATAGCCAGGGACTTGAAGAAAGACCTGGGTGTGCTTGCAGCTATATATCCTCTGTAAAAGTAGGTCTCAATCCAACCACACCTCAAGGAATCCTCTAAGCATACAAGGGATTCACGCTCGAAAGCTGCACTAGAGAAATGAAAAAGTTTGGAGAATTCAACTTTTTTTCCTAAAGCCTAAAACTAAAACTCTTAAAGACCTACTTCACCGATTTGAATATGAAGGTGTATTGAATTCTGAGATCCTATGTAGTATAAATGTGCAAAAAAAAATTAAAATCGGTTCATCCTAGCCTGAGTAAAGGCAGAAAGAGTGTTTTTTTTTTAACCCTACACCTTCATATTCAAACCGGTGAAGTAGGCCTTTAAGTTTTAAGGAAAACTGCCTACATTTAGAGCCAACTCATCATCCTTTGTTGAGATAACTTATCATTCATATGTGATGAAACTTGAAGTGTTGAGAGAAATGGTAATATTGTGTATCTGGAATGAATTTTAGATCTTTAAGTCCATCTCATGAAAAATGGGAGCAAAAACAAAAGTGTTGCGTTTATATTTTTGTTGAGTGTAAGTAATGAAGTTGATGAGTGTAAGTAAGTTGATGATGTTGAGTTTTGAGAACTCAACACTTAAAGTTTTTATACTGATACATACAAACATCTCAACATAGGATAATTTGGGGCGACTGTGGCTCAGGTGGTAAAGCGGGTCGGCCGATGATCAAAGGGTTGGAGGTTCGATCCCCGCCCTGCCACTTGTGTCATAGTTGTTGTGTCCTTGGGCAAGACACTTCACCCACCTTGCCTCGTGTGAATGTCGATAGTTAGCCTGCTATCGGTGTGTGAATGGTAACGTGTAAATGGGAACAGGTCTCCCTTGCAAAAGAGTCTTCGGACTCAATGGGATTTACCTGTATAAATAAAGGTTGAAAAAAAAAAATTAGTTGGCTCAAATGTAGGCAGTTTTTTTTTTACAACTAAATCGTTCAAATTTCAGCTTCAGAACTCAAAATCTAGTGAACACAGTTGCCTTGTAATTTTCTGTAAGTTGTCCTAACTTTTTCATTGCTTATCAGTATCTACCCTGACGCACACATCCCCATAATTCAGTGCCCCCGACTCCTGGAACAACTTACAGCAACAAATTAAACTAAATACCTTCATATCCTTTAACCAATTTAAACAAACTATCTTAAATCTGCCAAACTCTACCTGTAACTGTTTTAATCAGGCTATATTGTACTTTCACCCATTTCATTTAAATTGCTGCCACTCTTCACCACTGTGTAAATGTTTCAATTGTTTTTCTCTCTTCACCTGTTGTTGTGTATTTGATGTATTTGCATTGAATATTGTGTATGTATTGTTGTTTTTCCTTGGAATTTGTTTGAACTCGACGTCATTGTAAATGAGGGTCAGCCCTCAATTGGTCTCTCGAGGATAAATAAAAGTTAAATGAAAATGAAAAATGAAAAACAATGAATCAGGAGTCTTTCCACAGCCCGAGCTTCCTCAGTGCGTCCCTCCGAGATTCATCCGTCTTCCCTCGTCCAGAAAACTGCACAGTGATGCCCTGTGGACGAAACATCGAATTCGATCTGCGCTTGTGCTCGGGGGACGGCGGTCGCTGCAATGATTTCTGGGTAGTATTGGTAGTATTTCCACCCCCGTGGTAGGACTGCCTTGCTGGTTTTGGTGCAGGTGCGGGCGCTGGGGCTTTGTGAGGACTCTTTATGGGACCGTCCGAATGCCGATTCACCACATTAGACGGGTTGAAAGTCCGGCTTTTCCCCCCGTAACTATTCAGCTCTGGTGGGAAGGCTTCCGATTTCGCAGGCAAGGTTTGACTCTTAATATGGGAGCTTAGGATATCGGGAAGATCGTTTCTACTCATAGCTGGATGTGTAGTGGGGTTCATTATTTTGGTTTTGCCACCGTAGTTGTTGAATTCGCTTGGGTTAGCCATCGCGGGAGGTAGGCCTTTAGGTTCAGGGCTAGACGGAGACACTGCCGGTTCACTTCTCGTAGTAGGATGCACGTTGATAGATTTACCTCCGTAGATGTTAGATTCGAGCGAAGTGACCTCGGGAGGGGGTGAGATTGGGGGTGCGTTGTATTCGAAATGAGGTGGATTATGATGGTGTTGGTGGTGGCTGCTTATTGTAACTGCAGGTGGTGGTGGGTCGGGGAATCTTTCTTCCTGGCTTACGACCGAATCCCTTCTCGGAATCTCGGCTTTTCTCTCGACGTGAATTTGGCTCTGGCGTGGGGTTGCCACAATCGGCTCCGGTAATTTCGCGCTGGATTCGGATATTGTTGTTGTTGTCGGGGAGGAAACAGCGCTAAGTGTCGATTCCGGAGATTTTGCGCGAATTTCCGCACTTGCAGAACGTTCCAGAGGGGTGGGGTTAGGCAACGAAAGCATGGCCACATCCCCGGACATGGCTCTGTCTCTGTAGAGGCCTAGCTTGGACAAGGCCTCGTTTCTAGATCGATCCGGATTGGGATCTTTGAAGGAAATGCTGCGACCCATATTTCGCGGTTTCTCTTCCAACTCTTCACTACTTTCCTCTTGTAGAAAAGGGTGTGACGTTCCGCCTAAGTTCGAGAGCATTTGCGACCGTCTCTCGTTGATGTTAACATTGGCCAGATTCGGCGGCTCCTTGCCCCCGTGGCTCATGCTAATGTTGGCGGGATATCTGGAAGGCTTGGCTGACGTAGGAGGGCCAATTCTCAGGGTAGAATCGGTGCTGTAACTGCCTGGCCGGTCAGACCCACTGCTACTTCGACGCAGGAGACTGGAAGGGTTGATGATAGGGGTGACACCGTCTTGATTTTCGGCTATTTGCTGTGCGATGAGGACAGGGGTAGGGACGCAGCCAGGGGGGTGGTAAGGGGAGTGTGTGTGGTCCGATGGCCCGTAGCTGCCGCTGGGTAACGGAGGGTTGTACTCGGAGGGTAAGCTGTCCTCCGAAACGCGCCTCGGTTTCATATCGAAGTGGCTTTCAGGCGCCTGCAACATGTTCCGGAAATCTGGGAGGAACAAATATGTTAAAATTTGGGGGTTAGTTGATTGATAAACAGAAGAGAACCCATAATCCATACAAGAACTAACAGTTGTATGCAGTGTTCAGAAAGCTGGTTTGAAAGCATAATCCAATGTCAGTTTTTGTTGGAATCAAATCTGGATTTGTTACCAACTGTTGTACGTAGGGATGTCCATTTAGAATTTTTTTTTTTCTGACTGATAACTGAAGCTCATTAACTGTTAACTGACCAGATTAAATGTAGCCTATCATTATTATATGACCTGAAGTGTGTGTGTGTGTGTGTGTGTGTGTGTGTGTGTGTGTGTGTGTGTGTGTGTGTGTGTGTGTGTGTGTGTGTGTCAGCCCATAAACACACTATTACCCGAAGTTAAAGCTGCTACGAGTAAGTCGGCACGTTGGCGACACCTTTGAACACAAGCGGTAGTATTATTAGAGAGTGTGTGGTGTTTTTAGCCGTGCAGGGAGTGCAAGATTAAATAATAGGAAGCAATATGGTGCGTGGTGTGTCCGTGTGTTGAAAGTGTGTGAGGGCACCGGAATCTGTCGGTGTGTGTATGTGTCAGACACAGCATCAACTAATGCCAGTAAGTGCTAAACACACCTGATTGCAATGAGTTGATGCATTGTCCCTCTCACGGAGCTGACGATCCCCGTCCTCACAAACGAGAGATGGCAGTTAGTTAGTATGGATCACGATGAGGTAATGTGTTTATGTTGTAAATAATGACTATTTCCGATGAATAATGGTATCTGATGTGTGGTGAGGCAAAGTAAACTTTGTTTTAGTAGGCTACCGCTCATTCATTTAGGAGTAAAACTGATTAGTTTCGTGGTAAATGTGTATATTGCCCCACACTCTCCCTTTAGTTTTCTTCATTGCATTTCTTTTTTCTTTTATGGTTCAGCCCCGTTATCAGTCATTATGACGACAAACAACTGTCTCAAACAAGCCCGCTCCCCCTCCCTCACCTGGAGGGATAGGCTCTCAAATGTCCTGCGCCGACTGAAATCTGCGAAATACGGATATGTGTGACCATAGAGCATGCACGCGTGAACCGAAAATCGGACAGACCAGATAAATGCAGGAATAAAAACTATTTAAAAAGTCTTTCTTTGCACAGATGGTCTCGTTTGTGTTAAAGGTAATTTATGATTATAGAGGAAACATGAGGTGTTTAAAGATATTTAAAGTTACCGAGCTTTAACAACTCTTGATTTAATTTTTAAGTTTATTTAATTCATAAACCTAAGCACTTCCAGAATCCAAACTAGAACCAAAAGTTGTACCTGGGCTAGTGGGATTGAAGTCATAGATAGATAGACAGACAGACAGACAGACAGACAGACAGTCAGTATGTTACCTGGACTGGTGGGGTTGAAGTCATAGATAGATAGATAGATAGATAGATAGACAGACAGACAGACAGACAGACAGACAGACAGACAGACAGACAGACAGACAGACAGACAGTATGTTACCTGGACTGGTGGGGTTGAAGTCCGACTCTGGGCGAACCAGATCTATTATCTCCTGGTCCTGAGGCAAGACACAAAGCAAGTTTATTTACACAGCACAATTCAGACAAAGGCTGAAAATAGCTCTCAGATTAATAATGATATATGATCCTACAGTAGAGTATGCAAAAAGGAATTACACATCCACAAGACTGAAGGAAGCTGCTTATTTAAGATCAATTTCAAGGGTCACGAAAATACATCAAGATTAAAATACATTAAAGCGTCAATACCTCTCTCTCTCTCTCTCTCTCTCTCTCTCTCTCTCTCTCTCTCTCTCTCTCTCTCTCTCTCTCCTCATTTCAACTCTGTACTATCCAATAAAGCTTGAAAATGCCCAAAAAATAATCTTAAAAAAAAACTTCATCAAGCAGGCCATTCACAGTGCATTACAGGGTCACGAAAATACATCAAGATTAAAATACATCAAGATTAAAATACCTTGGAGTTCCTGCTGGCGAGTAGTGATGACACGAGGGCTTTGGTGTGGCTCTGAGCGGGACGTCCCACCGGTTTCTCCTCTACACCTTCTATAGAGTCGATGGTTTTCTCAAAGAACTGGAGACATTCCTTCTCCTCCTGGCTAAGGAATGATTCGTCCTCCTAGGAAAGGGCAAAGAGGGGATAGTTAGGGAAGGAATAAGCCAAAATGGTGAGATTTAATTTTTTTTTTATTCATAGGTGCTACGAGGAATTTTTAAATATTTCTGAACCAGTAGGAATATGTCATCATTAAAGGTGCTCTGAGGAACTTTTAGTTTGTGTTCATTCTAGCGCCCCCCTTTGGACAAAAGCCGTAGTGTTTTTACTACGCCAGCTGTTGTTCCTGGGTGAGCGTATACCCATGACAAAGGCATAAAGAAAAACTATATAAAAATAGCATTCTTTGCACTGATGGTCTCGTTTGCTGTTACATGTAATTTACTGTTCATCAGAGAAAAAATGAGACTGTTTCAGAAATATTTTAAAGCCCCATGTTACACACACACACACACACACACACACACACATCCACTCATGACTTGCTCATACAGTGGTCATGTGTACAGAGTGAACACAGGCCTGTTTGTTCCAGCATCCCAACCCTCAAAACCAAACCAAACCCTACTTCCTAAAACTAAATATAGCTCCAAAAATAATCACTTTTCTTACACTGCCTCGCTCCCTATTTTAACGTCACCTATTCAAACTGTCCTGCTTTACAGTAAAGGTGGAGTCAGTGATTCTGGAGAACGCTGTTGTTGTCCAAATCACTTTTTGTCAAAATCAGTGAATATCTCCTCACGATCCCGCTACCTGTCTGTACTGTGTGTGTGCTGAAAAAAATATAATGTTAATACACAGCCTAGGCTCTGTAAACTGGTATGTACTACTAATGATACCACTATTCTACAAGTATAAAGATAACATGTAAAAAAAAATGTGCTTTAGAATCTGTTAAGCTACTTTTCGTTGCTGCATTGCAATTGTTTGTTAAGTTTAAACTACAGCAAAACAGACAGGTGAAAGTCTTGCATCTCAAAGACCTTATTTTTGTTATTTTAGTAACTCGTTTATTTTAGCAACATGTCAAGGTGACGACCTTCAAGACTCTTGGTTGACAAGACAAACAGTGTTAGTTTCTGACACCAGTGCTAAGGTAACGTCTCACAACACAACCTGGCTGCTGAGCGAAGCATTGTTTAGCTTTAAACATCACAAAGACAAAGACTGACATCAACTAAGCTTTCCATAATCATTCTTAGCAATATTCTGAAGGTTATTACAGAAGGATTTGTTCATATGTTGTTAATTGTCTGATTTATGAGACATTTAGGTCTTAGAAACATGAAAAAAAGGCATTTTTAAGACCTGTACATTTGTATTTTTTTGATGTATAAAATGGAGTCCAGTCAAATTTTTTTTTTTAATATTTGTAAAAATGGAAAAAAGATTTGGGGCCAGTTTCACAGACATGGATTAAGCCTAGTCCTGGACCAAATGGAATTTTGAATGGAGATTGTCCATTGAAAGTACAATTTAGTCCAGAACTAGGCTTAATCCATGTCTGCGAAACCGGCCCTTGAACTTTGGCTTTATCCAACATCTAGATTTTCTTTTTTTTAAGATTCAAATGGAACATAACTAGTTAGATATTGCCACATTTGCATATTTACTAAAAAAAATTCTGGCAAAAATTCAATGCAAAAAATGATAGTTTTTAATGTAAGTAAATAGCCGGTTAAAGCTATTTATTTGAAAAAAATGATTGAAAAAAAACCCTAAAGTAAAAAAAAAAAAATAATTCAGTGAAATAAATACAATAAAAAGTGATGTCATCTTGCTTCAGTATTGTAGTGGAAAACAGTTCTTTGCTGACGTAATGATTTGAGTGAATTGTCACAACACAAACCAGTTGCTGAGAAAAGCGTTGTTTTGGCTTTAACACGTCGTAAAAACACACAAAGACGAAACCTGCAGCAACACCCAACTGAAACCAGTGGGATATATCAACACAGATATGCTGGTTTCAGCCCGTGTGTGTGTGTGTGTGTGTGTGTGTGTGTGTGTGTGTGTGTGTGTGTGTGTGTCTGAGAATGTATGAATGATGAGTATTGTGTATTGTGTTGCGAAGAAACTCAGGAGTTAGAAAAAACTTGCAGCTTAACCGGTTTGTGTGTTGTCATCCCCAAGGCATTTTGACATTATTTTTTTTTCTATTTTTTTTCTTTGATTTTGCTTCCATAACATGTCTTCTTTCATACTAGTATAAATCAAAGGTCCAACATGTACATTCAGGTGTTTATTTGACTAAACCTTGTCTGCTTGCGTCTGTATATTTCTCCTATACAACCATCTTTAACGGACATCATCTCAACATTAGTTTTTTTCAACACTCTGAACCAAAAATCTCAACTTCCAAAGCACTTACATCAACTAAACTTTCCATAATCATTCTCAGCACTATTCTGAAGGTTATTACAGAAGGATTTGTTCATATGTTGTTCACTGTCTGATTTATGAGCCATTTCATTCTTCAAAACATGCCGAAAGCACATTTTTAAAACCCATACTGTTTGATTTATTAACTGAAAAAAAGCCTGTATCCAAAATCTGCTCTGTAAAAAAACTTCGGACACTATATATGATGAAATAAAAATGAACTAAAGACTTGAACTGGCTTTATCCAACATCTCTAGAGTTAAAAAACTGCAGTTTAACCAGTTTGTGTAAGTCCTGAAAAATGCGTCTGTCATCTCAGGCATGTGAGAGGGTCAAGAGTTGTTTTGAGCAGGTGTGATTTTTTTTTCTATATTTTTTTTTAACGTTGTCGCCGCCGGTAACTGGGTGCATTATGTAAACAAAGCACAGAGCCTCAAGTTATAGTTTGAATAAGCAACTGTTCATCTGATATGCTGTGTGTGTGTGTGTGTGTGTGTGTGTGTGTGTGTGTGTGTGTGTGTGTGTGTGTGTGTGTGTGTGTGTGTGTTCAGTGTTTAGAAGAAGACAATGGAACAAGACAGGTCTATTCTACAGTATGATGATATCTGTAAGTGAAAGGTAGATAGAGAGATAGAGAGATAAATAGATAGACAGACAGACAGACAGACAGACAGACAGACAGACAGACAGTTATATAGATAGATAGACAGACAGACAGTTATATAAATAAACAGACAGACAGACAGACACACACACACACACACACACACACACACACACACACACACACACACACACACACACACACACACACAGATACTTACTCCTGGCCGGTGGTTGCGTCCCCCGTTTACCCCGTAGGGTTGAGGGTTGGCCTGCATGGTGAGGTCACAGGTCAGCTGACATCTGGAGATTCTGACTGAAGCCTCAAAGAATCAATTCCTCTTCTAGTCCAATGATCGTCTGAAAGCAAAGAGGCAGAGAGGAGATGTCGGGTTAGGGTGAGTGACACAGTGAAAAAAAATCTCCCTTATTTGATTTTTTTTTCTCTCCTGTTGTCCTAAAACTCTTCTGTAGCGTAGTAAAAAGAAAAAGTATTTGCTTTGGAACGCAGGGCTTGTCTTGTCAAAATGATTTGTTTTTTTTGTTTTAAAACTAAGAATAAAAAGTCTCAACTTCTAAAGCACTTGCATTTACTAGTTGTTCCTTAACCATAAAAATAAAAAAAGCACAATATTCTCTCAGAAGTATAAAGTATAATTTAAGGAGGAGTCAGTGATTCTGGAGAACGCTTGTTGTCAAAATCACTTTTTGTCCAAAATCAGTGAATATCTCCTCATGATCTGCTCTGTAGGTAATGTGTGTGCACTGAAAGATACACAACCTAATGGCTCTCTAAACTGGCATATTCCTAGCTATGGCTTTGTTGACATACCCTTTGTTCACTACCACTTTACAGAGCCTAGGCTATAACCAGCACACAGTACAGACAGGTAGCGGATCATGGCGAGATATTCACTGATTTTGACCAAAAAGTGATTCTGACAACAAGCGTTCTCCAGAATCACTGACTCCACCTTTAAACAGGAAATACTCGAGTGCAAAAAAACTAGTAATTGTACTTTAGTCTATTCCGGTGTCATCGCTACAGAATGACACCAGACAGACCAGTTAAACCTGGACGCAGTAGCTGTTCAACCAGCTCTAAGCCGAAACCGTAGAGCGCTTTATCACTGACACATTCCTCCTAGTCTCGCAAAGCCAGACCAAACTACAGCAAGTAGTATGGTCTGGAAGCACTCCGTTTAGAGCCGTCTATTCGGGGGGGAAACTGGGCTGGCCTGTTTTTATTTCTTTAAACCAATCACAATCATCTACGGCGGGGCTAACCCCGGGAAGCAGCCAATGGAGGCATAGCGTTGTTTGCCGACGCCAGCGCTTAATAGACGCTGGCGGAAGTGGTCAAGCCAGACTACATTCCTCCCAACGCCGGCCGGCCGCATTAAATTATTCACAGGAAGCAGAAATAAATGCTTCCTTGTTCCTTGTTTAAGGTGAGATACTGCAGATTAAAAAATACGTTTGTTTTCATGCACTGGTCATTTTGTTTGAAATATTTTGTTCCCAAAAACAAACCGAAAAGGCGAATCTTTACGGGGTTTGTATTTTTTCTTTTTATGGAGTGAAAAGAGGTTGTTACCAAATATCAGTTCATTACAAACTCATTTTCTGTAGTTTCTGCATTATTAGTGAGATATTTCTAAAAAGAATTGTAATTCAAAAAAAAAAAAAATTAAAAAACATGAATGTCAGTCATCTACTGGCAAGTTTCACAATGATATCTATAAGTTATACATGTTTTCCTATTCACCTACAGTCTCTCCAGGCCAAACAGCAAAAGGTCAAAAGGTGGAATGGTGATGCCACAACGTATAGTTATAAGTACTAGATCATGAATTCATCCCTACATGAAAGTTCTCTTTACCAGCTTGTATGTCATAAGTTTGATTTACCCAGTAGCAAAAAAAGCTATCTGTCATACGTCTGACATATATGGGCACATGTTATAATACTGAATCTGCACTGTACGCCACTTTTTTTCTACTTTTAACGCATATTTGTCTGTATATTTATCATATACATATTAAACATGATGCCTGGTGTAAGTATTATACAGTCTATGTATGTATTTAGCTGTATAATCACTACATTACATTATATCATCGATTTACATTTGTCAACATCTGTTCGCAGTGTCATACATATCGCCCTATTATAACATAGTGACATGAACAAGTTCAATATTGTTACTAAAAGAAACCTCTACACTATTGTAGACATTATAAAGTAACATTTCCATGAGTTAGAGTAAATTCAAGCCCCATAATCCACTGAACACATCGACAGAAAAGCGAGTAAAGGTGAATTTTACTCAGTGACTTACCCGACAAAAACTTCACAGATCAATATAAAAATACAATTAATTCTGTGTGAGAAAAGACAGACACGTGTAACTCTGACTTGGTTGTAAAATAATCCTTTCCTTGATAAAGTCGCGTTTCGCTTTGGAGCGCTCCGTGTGCGTAATGTCACATTTACAACAGTACATTTACAACAGTACAGCGACAGTTAAAAGCCCGAAGAATAAACCCCGCCCCTTGCCGCCGCCTACGTCAGAGGAGGGAGTTTGTGTGTTGAGTGTGTGCGTGCGTGTGTGTGTGTGTGTGTGTTGAGTGTGTGTGTGTGTGTGTGCGTGCGTGCGTGTGTGTTTATTGCGTTGTGTGTTTGTGTGTGTGTGTGTGTGTGTGAGAGAGAGAGAGAGAGAGAGAGAGAGTGTGTGTGTGTGTGTGTGTGTGCGTGTGTTTGCGCACGTGTGTGTGCGCGCATGTGTGTGTGGTTGTCATTCAGGTGTGTTAACGGGAGCCGAGAAGGGAATGTAGTGAGTGACACAGCGGTAAGAAATCTCACACACACCCACTACTGAGTATCAGTATGACAGATAAATAAACGGTTAAAATAAACTTTGAACTATTTTTAAAATTTAAATATAGAAATATTTATTAGAATTTTCTTTGTTAAGCTATTAATGTTCTGTGCTTTCATTTAATACTGGACACAAATGACAAGATGCTATTGCAAACATAACGTTTTAAAATAACCATAGATTTAATTAATATATTTATATTCTATACATATATTTTACTTTGCTTATAACACTTCAGTTTTACTTGTTACTTGTTATATTAACATTTAGCTTTTTCTACTGATACTACTGATTCTACTCCATCACTGATAATCATGTAGCAATAAAACTAATTAAATACGCTAATAAGTAGATGTAGGCTGTTTAATAGGCTGCATCGCAAACATCAGTAAATGCACTTAGGTATGTTGACAATGAGTTAAAAATTGTGATTAGTTTGCTGTTGGCGCCCCCTTCTGGCGGCACATACATTACACATTACGCACCTGCACATACAGTATAGACCTACCATATTTATTTTCAAATCCAAACCTCTCTATAAATTGGTATAAACTGTAATTAAATAAGTATTATTAATCTTTTCTAGTTTTGGCATTACAGTTTGACCTTTCCATGCGGCTCTACAGCTCTGGAAAAAATGAAGAGACCACTCCAAATGTTCAGTGTCTCTTGTTTTATGATTAATTTATAGGTTTATGTTTGAGTAGAATGAAAATTTTGGTTTTATTCTATAAACTACTGACACCATTTCTACCAAATTCACAATAAAAGTATTGTCATTTAGAGCTTTTTCGTTAAGTTATGTAGAGATAAAGATTAAAGAAAAATCCAGACTGGTCTCTTAATTTTTTCCGGGGCTGTAATACCCTAGTTTCCCCGGTATAGTGGTCCCTGAACACACCTTCAATCAAATTGCCTAGTTTCCCATCGGTCCGTGAACGCGGCTCCTGTCTGTTGGAGTAACCTGCGTCAACAACGGCCATCATCAGCTCCATCGTATCCGTGAATGAGGTTGTTTTTACGGCTTGTTTTCGACCATTTCCCTGGAACAACACCTTTAATAAGTCCGGTGAGTTCACATCTAACCTGTCATTAACGATACTGCTGTTAATATGATGAAAATAGGCGTTAAAAAAGCACAAACCGCCAGTTTAGCTTAGCTTCAAATGCACCATTGAAAGGCATGCATCCAATATCGGACACTGGACCGTCTGTCGCACTATTTCAACCTTTTCCTAACCGCCTAGCCACCACACAATCAAATGACCAGTGTGTTAATACACTTAGGGTTATTATAGTCATTTAT
>CM049416.1:21987500-21992500 GCA_026929865.2 Hyperoplus lanceolatus
TGTTCATTCATTAGTTTGTTGTTGCCATGGCGCTCTGATTTATGATTTGACATTCATGTGTTCATTTAGCGTTTTTTTTCTTTTGTTCTCTTGTTTTGTTTTTCTGTTTGTTTCTTGTGTGTTCCTGTGTGTGTGTGTGTGTGTGTGCGTGTGTGCGTGCCTGTGTGTGTTTGTGTGTGCGCCTGTTTGTGCCTGTGTGTGTGTTGCTGTGTGCCTGTGTATGTTGTGTTGTGTGTGTGTGTGTGTGTGTGTGTGTGTGTGTGTGTGTCTGTGCGTGTGTGCGTCGATACTGTGTGTGTGTGTGTGTGTGTGTGTGTGTGTGTGTTGCGTCCTGTGTGTGTGTGTGTGTGTGTGTGTGTCTATGTGTGTTTGTATGTGTGTGTTTTGCATCCCTGTGTGTGTGTGTGTGTGTGTGTGTGTGTGTTGTGTGTGTTGCGTCCCTTGTGTGTGTGTGTGTGTGTGTGTGTGTGTGTGTGTAAGGATCTGCTGTTGAAAGATGAGGAGTGTGAGCGATTGTCTAAAGTCAGAGATCAGCTCGGTCTGGAGCTGGAGGAACTCACCGCAAGTCTCTTCCAGGTCGGTTTAATATGTCTGTCAGTCTGTCTGTCTGTGTGTCTGTCTGTCTGTCTGTCTGTGTGTCTGTCTGTCTGTCTGTCTGTCTGTCTGTCTGTCTGTCTGTCTGTCTGTCTATGTGTCTGTGGTTTATTATCCTCGTACATCTGTTTCCCTGCGTTCCTAATCTCATACTCTTTCTTTTTTTCTATTCTACATACTACACTGGATTGTGGGTCAGAATCTATAATCGAAATAGCTGCTGTTTTCAACACTAAAAATCTCAACCGAATGTAGTAGGCATCCGGTTATTTTTAAGCCTGCTGCAATCTGGGCACAAGAATCAGGACATCCTAAATCTTTTTTTTTTTAAGATTTTTTTTGGCATTTTTATGCTTTATTGATAGTGTAGAGACAGAGTTGAAATGGGGCAGAGAGGGGAGTGACATGCAGAGAACGACCGCGGGCTGGAATCGAACCTGGGTCCGCTGCTGGCCGAGGCCCATGGGGGGGGGGGGGGACGCCCTACCAACTGAGCTAAGGGCGCCCCCCTAAATCTTTTTTCTACCAAACTAAATAGTAGACAGACACCGTACGGAGAAGGAATGCAAATGATGGACATGCAGATTTGTTCATCCCTCTGTTTATAAGTTCTGTTGAGTAGAATCCATGTTCATGTTCACTAGCCAGGCTTCATGTTCACTAGCCAGGCTTCATGTTCACTAGCCAGGCTTCATGTTCACTAGCCAGGCTTCATGTTCACTAGCCAGGCTTCATGTTCACTTGCCAGGCTTCCATGTAAATGTGATGCAAATATTTTGAAAGTTCGCAAAAAAAGAAATGTGAGAAAGGTATATTTGGGTGCTCCGGTGGTGTGGTGGATAGAGCGCGTACCATATTGGCTCCGGCCTTCGTTGCAGTGGTCGCGGGTTCAAATCCGACCCGTGGACCTTTACTGCAGGTCACCCCCCCCCCCCCCTCTCTCTCTCTCTCTCTCTCTCTCTCTCTCTCTCTCTCTCTGTCTCCCCATTTCAACTCTGTACTGTCTAATAAAGCTTGAAAATGCCAAAAAAAAATCTTTAAAAAATAGGTATATTTCAATCCTACTCCACACTCCAACTGCTCCTTCTTCTCGTTTCACTTTTGCTCATAGGAGCTGTGACTCTTCATATTATCAATGTTTGATTAAAATGTTCCTGTGTGTGTGTGTGTGTGTGTGTGTGTGTGTGTGTGTGTGTGTGTGTGTGTGTGTGTGTGTTCCAGGAGGCTCACAAAATGGTGCGAGAAGCGAACGTCAAACAGGCCAACGCTGAGAAACAACTGAAGGAAGCTCTGGGGAAGGTGAGGGGGGTAACAGACACACACACACACACACACACACACACACACACACACACACACACACACACACACACACACACACACACACACACACACACACACACACACACACACGGCAAATGTTGGAAATTAAGATTAAGAATATATCAAATCTGAAAAATAATAATAATGTTTTTCCTCAAATATCCCTAAAAAAAATGTTATGGTGTGCTTTCACAAATGTATAGCCTGGTGGGAACATGTCTGCACCATATAGCCTGGTGGGAACATGTCTGCACCATATAGCCTGGTGGGAACATGTCTGCACCATATAGCCTGGTGGGAACATGTCTGCACCATATAGCCTGGTGGGAACATGTCTGCACCATATAGCCTGGTGGGAACATGTCTGCACCATATAGCCTGGTGGGAACATGTCTGTACCATATAGCCTGGTGGGAACATGACTGCACCATATAGCCTGGTGGGAACATGTCTGCACCATATAGCCTGGTGGGAACATGTCTGCACCATATAGCCTGGTGGGAACATGTCTGCACCATATAGCCTGGTGGGAACATGTCTGCACCATATAGCCTGGTGGGAACATGTCTGCACCATATAGCCTGGTGGGAACATGTCTGCACCATATAGCCTGGTGGGAACATGTCTGCACCATATAGCCTGGTGGGAACATGTCTGCACCATATAGCCTGGTGGGAACATGTCTGCACCATATAGCCTGGTGGGAACATGTCTGCACCATATAGCCTGGTGGGAACATGTCTGCACCATATAGCCTGGTGGGAACATGTCTGCACCATATAGCCTGGTGGGAACATGTCTGCACCATATAGCCTGGTGGGAACATGTCTGCACCATATAGCCTGGTGGGAACATGTCTGCACCATATAGCCTGGTGGGAACATGTCTGCACCATATAGCCTGGTGGGAACATGTCTGCACCATATAGCCTGGTGGGAACATGACTGCACCATATAGCCTGGTGGGAACATGTCTGCACCATATAGCCTGGTGGGAACATGTCTGCACCATATACAGTGGTTGACACTAACGGTTGCCCGCTTGCCCGGGGCAACTGAAAATAATGTTTGGGCAAGTTGAGATTGCTTCTTGGTTGCCCGGACGGGCAAGTGGATTTTAGAGGGTTTGTCTGTAGTCTAGGCTATGTATTCATGTGTTTTACAGTCTGCAAAACATTTTTTTTCTGCTAACTCACACAAAATAGATCGGCTATATTCGCAATTGAGCAGCTGCGCGCGGCAGCCAGCAGCATCACGGTCGCTCTTTCGCACTCGATCTCTCTATCTCTCTCACACACACACACACACACACACACACACACACCTACACACACTACACACACACACACAGCCTGTGTGCGCGCAGTTTCGCTGTCTACGTTCCGAAAGCCGGCTCTATCCTACGGACCTGGTTCCGCTATATTCAAAACCCAGATATCAATAACGTTTGAGCTTATCGATACCGCTATGGAGTCCAGTAGGCTAGGTCACATTATATAATTTTAAATATCGAGTCGGGTCATCTTCATCTAATTAGGCCTACTTCAGCGTATTATTCCATCACTGGACCGCATCATGGACTGTAAAACTGTTCTACCTTCGACTGTCTTGAAGAAACTCCTTCCACCCGCTCCGTCTCCAAAAAAAAAAAAAAACTCGTCTGCTGAGCCGCTGCCGCTGCAGACGGGCTCCCGCACCGTCTCATCATTCATTCAATGCAGCGGTGATCAACAAACGAGAGACTGTAGCAAGTGACAAGTCCCGCAGTTAAAAAAACGGATAGTTTTTAAATCCATATTAAAATCTGCAGGATAAGACCTAGTTAGCTAAAAAAAAATCGCAAACGGTTCAAATGTGATGTGTTCAGGTCGGCTCAGTATAATGATTATTAGGCAAAGGTCAATAAAATTACATCATGATGTGTTCAAATGTAACATCAAGAAAATAAGAAATTTGAGTTTTTCGCGAGAAGCTTGAATAATAGCCCACAGTTTGGGTAAAAAACTTGTTTTCCCAGCAATATAAACTAAATAGTAGGCCTAAATATGGAATTGACCTGCTTAAAGTCCTATCCAGATCTCTGCTCATCTTGTAAGCAATTAAAGCAATAATACCAGTTCTCTTTAAACAAAATAATAGAAAGGTATTGATAAAGATTTGGATTGTGGAGTCTTTATAATGGTATCAATATGAATAGAAATTAATGATCCCCCTCCTTACTTACAGTATAACTGGGCAATAGCTTTCACATGGTGGACTTTAATAATTTTATGGCACACAATCACTTTTTGGCACAATGTGACCGTTTTAAATAAGTAAAATTGTTCTGTGGAAGCTAACATTCAGCTTGACTCTGAGCTAGAGGTGCATGGCAAAAAGAGGCCCTTTCACGATGCTTCAGCAGGACCAAGCGCTTGGTGTAGTGTGTGATGTCATGATATCTACGCTTATATGAATTGTTGTTCGTTTTATGTGGTCAGGATGAGACTAGTAAGCAGTGTTTGCATTTAAGAGATAAGAGATCGCTAAAATGTATAATTCAATTAGCCTATACTGTATATATCATTGTTTAACAGTTTTTTAGTTTTTTTTGGGCAAGTGAACACAACATTCGGGCAACTAAAACATTACCTGTACTTGCCCTATGGGCAAGTGCATTTGAAACCTTAGTGTCAACCCCTGCATATAGCCTGGTGGGAACATGTCTGCACCATATAGCCTGGTGGGAACATGTCTGCACCATATAGCCTGGTGGGAACATGTCTGCACCATATAGCCTGGTGGGAACATGTCTGCACCATATAGCCTGGTGGGAACATGTCTGCACCATATAGCCTGGTGGGAACATGTCTGCACCATATAGCCTGGTGGGAACATGTCTGCACCATATAGCCTGGTGGGAACATGTCTGCACCATGGGATATAGCCTGGTGGGAACATGTCTGCACCATATAGCCTGGTGGGAACATGTCTGCACCATATAGCCTGGTGGGAACATGTCTGCACCATATAGCCTGGTGGGAACATGTCTGCACCATATAGCCTGGTGGGAACATGTCTGCACCATATAGCCTGGTGGGAACA
>CM049416.1:21997500-22005000 GCA_026929865.2 Hyperoplus lanceolatus
ACACACACACACACACTGTAAACACTAGGCATTGGGTATTGTTAGGATTTTATTGTTTTAATTATTGTATTGCTTGATATATATATTTTTTTTCAGATCACTGCAGTGTGTAACTTCTTCACCTACATTCGCTACATCCACCAAGGGCTGGTCAAACAGCAGGATGGTGAGACACACACACACACACACACACACACACACACACACACACACACACACACACACACACACACACACAGGAGTACATTCTGGATTTTCTCTGTAAAAAGAGGCTGTAGAAATAAGACATGAAGCTGCTCTAGAATGAGACAAAAGGAGAAAACAATATATAAGTTTGTTTTCAGTTTTCTGAAATATTTGAATGAATCTGAATGAACTTCTTTGCACCTTGAACCCTTCATTTTGATGTTTTTCTTTGTTTATCTACTCATTTTGAACATGTTACAGTGATAGAAAAATCTAGAGACTAAAGTATAACAATTTAAAACCTAAATGTAAAAGGTTAAAGGTGCAGTGTGTAATATGACATCATCAAGAAAGCTCTACAAAGTTCTAGAATGCAACGCTCCCATGGGTAACCCCGACCCTTTAGAATAATAACAGAAGCTACAGTGGCCTTCAAGGACAAGAACAATTCTAATTTCTAAACAATGCACCTGATGACATTCCAACCATGACACTTTCAACATGGCGGCACTAGGCCTTGGTCCAACATATGCAGAAATATGGACATATATGAGACCCTTTCTAAGGGAATAAAATTTTTTTTTGAAAAAATGTGTTCAGCTATTATGCATTTCATATAAATGGATATTATAATTACTTTCTACAAAATCTGCTAGGAAATAAAACCCAAAATTCTACACACTGCAGCTTTAATCTATAAAGTTAGTAGAATTTTAGAATATAGTGTAGTGTAGTGAAAGTAGCAGACAAAGGAAATACTGGTATACTCGTACCGGCCTTGGGCGAATGTACTTGATTAAATTAACCATGTGACCTTATCCGACCAATGGGGTGTGTTTGCAGCGGAGCAGATGTTCTGGGAGGTGATGCAGCTCCGTAGAGAAATGTCCTTCGCCAAGCTCGGATTCTACAAAGACCAACTGTGACTGACTGACAGATCAAACAACCAATCACAGCAGACTCTGAAGATGCCCCGCCCCTTTTTCAGACCCCTAAACACACACTCCTTTAACCCCTTTTTCTCCTATAACTTCCTCTAAGTGTGTGTGTGTGTGTGTGTGTGTGTGTGTGAGAGAGAGAGAGATAATTTGTGGTTAAGATTGTTGTTACTAATTTTTTTTTTTTTGGATCCAAAATATATTTTTTTTTATTTTTATGAAAATATGAAAGACTCCAAGTAGCACCAAATGAGAAGTTATGGAGTGAAATATTTTGGCATTTGAGCCCATCTGAGGAGATTTGACCTGTTATTCATTTTCTCCCCATTTTGAAAAACACAAAAACATGGCAGCAATAAAATCATTTGTGTAACTAAGTTATTTATTTATTAATAAAATAATAATAATAAAATAAAATGCAATTCTGGAAAGATGATGATTTAGAGCTAAAGTACAATAAAAGGCAAACCATCTGAGATTCAAATCATTTTGTTGAATTACCTTGAGGGAAAGAGTCGTAGTGTTATGGGAATAAGTTAAAAACAAAACAAAATTACTGACACAAAAGTCTGAAATAAATTTGAAATATCATCAACTTGACTTTTAAAAGTAAGCTTTTTTTTCTTGTAAAATTTTTGACTTAAAGCTGGGGGTATGTGATTTCTGATTGGTTAAAATTAACATGAGCTGTACACTTTGACCAATCACAGCGAGGCTCCGATTCTCTGTTCTTATTGGCTATTGGGACTGTCCATTCACTTTGGCACGACTTTGTTGGTGTAGAGCGTGTCAGGGAGGGACCATAGGGGAGGGACCAAAAGAGAACAAGTGGAGCGGTTGAGGTATTTGGATTCGAATCTCTATCCCAACTGCCATTTTCTCCCCAAATCCTCCACCCCAGCTTTCATTTTCACCATATTCAGTTTTTTCCTCCAAAAATATTCAAGAAATCTCAGATAATTTTAGCAGTAATTGTTCGCCTTAAACCAAATCCTGTTACACTCCACCTAAAACTATTTTATTTTTTAGATTTTTTTTGCTTAATTGAGAATAATGATACCGATGTAAAACGACGACCAAAAACAATCACTTATCGTTTACTCAATCAAACCGTGTATTATTTTATTTTATTTTATTTTATTTTATTTTATTTTATTTTATTTTATTTTATTTTATTTTATTTTATTTTATTTTATTTTATTTTATTTTATTTTATTTTATTTTATTTTATTTTATTTTATTTTATTTTATTTTATTTTATTTTATTTTATTTTATTTTATTTTATTTTATTCAATGTTATTGTTTGTAGCAAAATGATGAAGTTTAAGGCAGAAGCGCTGGATACAAAGATAATCACAAGATCTCCAGGACAAACTTTAAAGCTGCGTTAAGACCAGCCCTGCGTTCCAATCCCCATACTTCCCTACTATTTAGTACGCCAGAAAAATATTTAGGATGTCCCAATACATGCACGTCAATTGTAGTATGCTGAGGGAGAGATGCCCCACTAACTCCAATAGCATTTTGCAGTATTCGTCTTTATTCTTGAAATTTCTTGCCATAATGAAAAAAAAATCTTCCCTATCTGATTTTTTTTTTCTCTCCTGTCTGTGGCCCTAAAACTCTTCTGTACTTTAGTATGTAGTGTAATAAAAAGACTAAAACTCTTCTGTACTTTAGTATGTAGTGTAGTAAAAAGACTAAAACTCTTCTGTACTTTAGTATGTAGTGTAGTAAAAAGACTAAAACTCTTCTGTACTTTAGTATGTAGTGTAGTAAAAAGAAAGAGTATGTGATTTGGAACGCAGGGATGATTTATTTCTCCAGATGAGGTGGAATATAAACATGACAAAAATGTAGAATTACGATTTAATTCTCGTAGTTTTATGGATAGATTTTTCCTCGACATGGCCCTGATCCCTCCGTCTTTCTGAAGTATTTATGATTTATTAAAGATTTGGTTGTTTCAGAAGAAATTTGACACACTCCCATCTAGATTTTCTCCTTCTATGATCGGAAAACAAATTGCTGGGGATTTTTTTTTTTTCCGTCTGTGTTATCAATCAAGAGATGTGTAGATATTACTGTGTGTTTGTGTGTGTGTAGGAGTTTGTGTGCGTGAATGCTTGGTTTTGTGTTATCTTTATATATATATGTTAATTTAAACCTGACTCCTCCTTCTCTCTCTCTCTCCCTCCCTCTCTCTCTTTCTTTCTCTCTTCCCCCTCTCTCTCTCTCTCTCCCTCTCTCTCTCAAAGTCATTGTCACTCTCCCAGTTTGGTTTAGTGCCTTTTCTCTCAGACACTCTGAAATAAAAACAGTAATACCTCTGGAAACCGGTCGTTGTCCGTCAAGTCTTTTGTTTCCACTAAACATTCCCTGCGTTCCAATCCCCATACTTCCCTACTATTTAGTACGCCAGAAAAAGATTTAGGATGTCCCAATACATACACTAAAATTGTAGTATGCTGAAAATATATAAATGCCCCACTAACTCCAATAGCATTTTGGAGTATTCGTCTTTGTTCTTGACATTTCTCGACATAATGAAAATAATCTTCCTTATCTGATGTTTTTTTTCTCT
The DNA here is from genome assembly GCA_026929865.2 of Hyperoplus lanceolatus. Classification (NCBI taxonomy): domain Eukaryota; kingdom Metazoa; phylum Chordata; class Actinopteri; order Uranoscopiformes; family Ammodytidae; genus Hyperoplus; species Hyperoplus lanceolatus. The sequence goes on from CM049416.1 coordinate 22,001,210, forward strand.
CTCCTGTGGCCCTCAAACTCTTCTGTACACCAAGCCTGTAGTTTCACCACACTTACTATGACTCATGTTCCCATTCAGACACTCGGACACAAAATTTTCATTGAAGATAATGGGACTCGGACCTGCAACCTTTAGTTCCCCCCCGTGTATTACATTACCCCGTGTATTACATTACCCCGTGTATTACATTACCCCGTGTATTACATTACCCCGTGTATTACATTACCCCGTGTATTACATTACCCCGTGTATTACATTACCCCGTGTATTACATTACGGGGGATACGAGGGACTGGAGACAGGTGCAGGTCTGCCTATGTAACCTATGTCATTTTGAAATGGAATGAACGCACACGATCTCTGACTTTAACACACACACAGTGGGTCTGCAGGCCGTTCACTGTCACACAGTGTGTGTGTGTGTGTGAAACATCTCAGAAGGAGCAAGGAAGGGTCCCAAGGCATGCTGGCTGTTGTCATTTTTTGCATGAATCAAATCTTTTCTGCAATCCCAATTCAGTACCAATTCTCAGGGTCTTTAAGATGAATACCTTTTTTGTCATTACTACATTTATGTCTATGTTGTCAGATAACAGTGGGTATGCTGTTAGCATGCTATCATAAAATGACATGGCAAAAAATGGCGAGTGCAGTGTGTTCGCACCTGTAGTGTAGATGTAGCACAAGCAACAAGTGTTGTGATTCACAAACTACAACAAAGCAAACTTCCTTTAAATTCAAACATCTTTATTCACACATAAGTCAACGACAGAAACAACACAAAGACATTTGACACCAGTCTGTAAACGCTGCCATACAGAGAAATACAGAGAGACTTTTGCGTGCAGCTGATAATAGGCTTAATCAACTTTGTGTCAACTCGTTTGGCAATGGCTTGAATGTATCCTAACATTCACTTATATGAAAAAGTTACGCACTATAGCTTTGAGAGGAAGCTAGGACACCTTGAGATGAGTAGATCGGTGTCACTTGTATTTATTCTTCCAAAGAGAGTCTCAAATTAATCTTTACGTGATAATAATAAATGGTACAGATTTATTTTTTGGGTTGAGATGCTTCTGTGACCAACACATGTCTCACATCATATAAACAGTGTATAGACGCATCTAAAAAAATATAGAATATAATGGAAAAGTTCATTCTTTTCTGTAATTTCATTCAAAAAGTGAAATTTTCAAATATTCTAGAATCTAGATGCATTTACACATACAGTGAAATCAACACACATACACACTCTCTCTCTCACACACAAACACTCTCTCACACACACAAACACACTCTCTCTCTCACACACACACACAAACACACACACACACTCTCTCTCACACACACAAACAAAAACACCCTCTCTCACACACACACTCACACACACACACACACACTCTCTCTCTCTCACACACACACACAAACACTCTCACACACACACACACACAAACACGTATCTCTCTCTCTCTCTCTCACACACACAAACAAACACACACTCTCTTTCTCTCTCTCTCTCACAAAAAGACACACACACACACACACACACACACACACACACACACACACACACACACACACACACACACACAATACAAATGATATTCTAATATATTGCGATGCGCCTGTACATGCACACTATACAGTCCTATCTTGGCCAGAGCCCCCAGGCCATGCCCGGCAGCACCAGAGCGACGATCAGAGAGGAGAACAGGTTGACGGCGTTGTTGTCTAGAATGGGTTTGCCACAGATCCTCCGAGTGGTCGCCGACTCGTAACTCACAACCTTCCCGATGCTCGAGTCAAAACCTACAGACAGAATGAAAACATTTTTTTTTAAGATAATTTTTTGGCATTTTCAAGCTTTATTAGACAGTACAGAGTTGAAATGGGGGGAGAGAGAGGGGGGGGGGATGACTTGCAGTAAAGGTCCACGGGTCGGACTCGAACCCGCGACCACTGCAACGAAGGCCAGAGCCAATATGAACTTTCAGCTTGTGTTAATTCTAGCGCCCCCCTTTGGACAAAAAGCGGTAGTGTTTTTTTACTACACCAGCTGTTGTTCCTGGGTGAGAGTCTACCCATGACAAAGGCATTAAGAAAAACTATATAAAAATAGCATTCTTTGCACTGATGGTCTCGTTTCTGTTACATGTAATTTATGATCATCAGAGGAAAAAATTAGACTGTTTCAGAAATATTTAAAAGTTCCTCATAGACCTTAATAAACCCCCCGGTTGTGTGTGTGGTGGTGTGTGTGTGTGTGTGTGTGTGGGTTCAAAATATTTAAAAGCACCTTTAATTAAATATGTCCTCCCGATTGTGTGTGTGGTTGTGTGTGTGTGTGTGTGGTGTGTGTGTGTGTGTGGTTCAGAAATATTTAAAAGTTCCTCATAGCACCTTTAATTAAATATGTCCTCCCGATTGTGTGTGTGTGTGTGGTTGTGTGTGTGTGTGTGTGTGTGTGTGGTTGTGTGTGTGTGTGTGTGTGTGTGCGTGTGGTTGTGTGTGTGGTTGTGGTGTGTGTGTGTGTGTGCGTGGCTGTGTGTGTGTGTGTGTGTTTAAGTATTCATTACTATTGAATTAAAGTCAGTACCTGAGTATTGCATGTGCGCTCCCAGGAAGGAGTCCAGCATTGAGCCCAGCAGCCCGGCGACGCCCCCGTACAACATGATTGGCCACTGAGGAACGGCCATGTGCAGGTCAGGAACCAATAGGAGCTGAGTAAGGAAATAGACCCCGCCCACTGCCAGCCCACCCAGGAAGCTGGCAACCAATCCAACGGGGGTTACTCCTCCGTTAGTGCCTGGAGGGAGGGAGGAATAAAGTACATAAGCCTTGCGTTCCAAATCACAAACTTTTCCTTTTTACTATTCTACATAGACTACTAAGTCATGCTGGTTTCCATACTGCAAAATGCAATTGGATGTATTGGGGCATCCTAGTATTTTTGGCATACTGCATTTGATCTTCATGTATTTGGACATCCTAATTTTTTTTCTGGCATACTAAATAATATGGAAGCCCCAAACACAGCGAGTTCTACCAGCAGTGAACAGGCGCGCGCGCACACACGCACGCACGCACGCACACACACACACACACACACACACACACACGTTGTGTGTTAAAGTCAGAGTTCCTGTGCATTCAAGACAGATAGAGAGAGAGAGAGACACACAGACAGATAGAGAGAGAGACACACACACAGAGAGAGAGAGAGAGAGACACACACAGACAGATAGAGAGAGAGAGAGACAGAGAGACACACACAGACAGATAGAGAGAGACAGACACACACAGACAGACAGAGAGAGAGGAGAGAGACACACACACACACTCACCTGTGGGCACTTCCTTCCAGGTGGTGATGAGTCTGGGTTTCGACTTGCTGAGCACTGGCCCAACCTCTGAGGCCCATGTGTCCCCAGTGCTACAGGCCAAGGCGCCTAGCAACGACAGGCACATCCAGGAAGCAGAATACTGTCTAGTGAAGTCTATGGGCATCTCACCTGGACCCACCTGGGATGAACAACAAGCAACACGTTACAATACAATAAAACTTTATAGACACTTGACATTTTTTTTTAAACCTTTATTTCTACAGGTAAATCCCATTGAGACCGAAGACTCTTTTGCAAGGGAGACCTGTTTTCCTTTCCCACGTTACCATTCACACACACATTCATACACCGATAGCAGCAGGCTAACTATCGACATTCACACGAGGCAAGTGTCTTGCCCAAGGACACAACATCCATGACACAGGTGGCAGGGCGGGGATCGAA
>CM049416.1:22010000-22022500 GCA_026929865.2 Hyperoplus lanceolatus
TTACAGCATTAACCCTAATCAGTTAACGTTAGAAGGTAACGCTTATGATCCATCACAGTTGACCATCTGTTCTCAGAGAGACCTTGTGAATGTAGCCATTAAAAAAAAAATTAAAAAAAATCAACGATCACGTCAAAATAAAGACAAATACTTACATGTACAAGACTATACTATATGTGCTGCACATGTACACATGAACACTTTAATTAATTTCTACTTTTAGTTTATTATATACATATATATTTTAAATTAATTATCTTTATCTGTGATCGCGTCTATCTTATCTTTCATGTTATTAATTTTTTTTAACGTGTTTTCATTAATGTAAAATATTATTACAGCAACACTGCAATTTCCTTTTGATGATAAATAAAGTCATCTGTCTGTCTGTCTGTCTACTCATCTATGTAACTATAATCTAGTCCAATCTTATCTAGGGATTAAAATCGGCTAGTTGTAAATCCAGGAACCATATTTAATATGAGCAAAATATTCTGTTTTTGTTGGAAAACTCAAATTCCTAAACAAAAACTGACATGATTTTCAGCCATTTTCGACCCAACAATGTGTGAGAAAATCAAGAATTGTGCAATGAATGAAGTGAACTCACCCATACATTTTCGGTGCCATCGCGAGACACAAAACGGCCCTTGAACCTACTTCCACAGCTGAGTTAGCTACAGGCTAAAAAAACGCTACTTTGGACCCCAAAACTTCATACATAAAAAAACTAATATATTCATAATATAAAGCAAACTATTAACAGACAAGAAATTCGCCCCGTCACCGAGGCTCCGTGTGAAGCAACGAGAGTCGAGTCGAGACGCCCCAGGGGAGAATAATACAGGACGGACCCACTTCCGTAAACGTCATGTTCCGGTGACGTCAGCTCTTAAAAAGACAGTAACCAGCATAGACATTATAAAGGATATATATAATGTCCTTTATAATGTCTATGGTAACCAGAGTAAAAATCTTTATTACAAACACGGAAAAAATAGGTATGTAAACAAAGGGAGCCCACCGTAGCTGGCAACATGCCCTTTAGAACCTCGGCTGGGTATTAACACTGGATTTGTTCAGCCCACACACAGTACAGACAGGTAGCGGATCGTGAGGAGATATTCACTGATTTTGACCAAAAAGTGATTTTGACAACAAGCGTTCTCCAGAATCACTGACTCCAATGTTCATCCTAGAATGATATGAAGCTAAAATCCGTTGTGGAGCTCAACAGGAAAACAGTGTGTGTGTGTGTGTGTGTGTGTGTGTGTGTGTGTGTGTGTGTGTGTGTGTCTGTGTGTGTGTGTGTCTCTGTCTGCATGTCTGTCTGCCTGCCTGTGTGTGTGTCTGTCTGTCTGTCTGTCTGTCTGTCTGTCTGTCTGTCTGTCTGTGTGTGTGTGTGTGTGTGTGTGTGTGTGTGTGTGTGTGCTGTGGTGTCTGTGTGTGTGTGTGTGTGTGTGTGTGTGTGTGTGTGTGTGTGTGTGTGTGTGTGTGTGTGTGTGTGTGTGTGTGTGTGTGTGTGTGTGTGCCATTGAACTTTATGAACAAAACAGTCCTTGTGTATTTAACCAGTAGCCCTAATCAGTTAACGTTAGAGCGCATCAGAAAGGTAACGCTTACTAACCATCACAAATGACTCTTCTGTTTTCAGGCAGACCTTGAATGAATGTAGCATTTAAAATTTATGTTTGTGGTGGTCCGAGGGGCCGTAGGCGCTGAATGGCAGCCCCACTTCCGCCACTGGTATGACTGTGTGTGAATGAATGGAACCTGGAACCCTGTAGAATGCCTAGAAAAGCGCTATATATATATCCAATCCATTATTATTAAAAGGGACACTGTGTAACAGGACATCATCAAGAAAGTTCTACAAAGTTCTAGAATGCAACGCTCCCTGGGTAACCCCAACCCTTTAGAATAATAACAGAAGCTACAGTGGCCTTCAAGGACAAGAACAATTCTAAATTTTAAACAATGCACCTGATGACATTCCAAAAACATGGATGCCTCCATAAGACTTGCCTGCTCAATGTACAACATGTATATTAATATTTGTAATTGTCCGCTCAGGAGGATAATTCAGATTATTGGCAAAGGTGATTTTACACCAATGAGGACATATTTATGAATGAGGATATTGATTTTAGCTGATACATTACTTAAAATGTTACACAGTGTCCCTTTAATGTAGAGTATGTTGTTTAATTAATTTATTTAATTAATTAATTTATTAATTTTGTGCACACTTTTTCAGTTGTGTATGTTCTCTCTAGAAAAATTAATCAAAATTAACTATCACGTCAAAATAAAGACAAATACAGTTACAAGACTATGTGTGCTTTTTACACAGGAATTCTTTAATTAATTTCTACTTTTAGTTCTGTCTGTCTGTCTGTCTGTCTGTCTGTCTGTCTGTCCACTCATCTATGTAACTAATCTAATCTAGGGATTAAAATCGACTCAAAAAAAATCTCTTTTACAAATAACTCCGTTGTATATCCAGGAACCATATCGAGCCAAATATTCTCTTTTTGTTGGAAAACTCAAATTCCTAAATAAAAACTGACATGATTTTCAGACATTTTCGACACAAAAAATGTGTGAGAAAAACAAGAATAGTGCAATGCATGAAGTGAACTCACATAATCTTCAGTGCCATCGCGAGACACAAAACTGGCCTTTAACCTACTTCCACAGTTGAGTTAGCTATAGGCTAAAATACGCTACTTTCACAAAAAAACTAATATATTTCTAATATAAAGCAAACTACTTAAAGATAAGAAATTCGCCACTTCACCGAGGCACAGTGTGAAGAGAGACGAGACGCCCCAAGGGAGAATAATAAAGGACGGACCCACTGGTGACGTCAGGTTTTAAAGAGACAGTAACCAGATTAACAATCATTACAAAATTAAAATATAAAATAAATAAATTGGCTTATCGGTACACTTTAAAAACACAATATAAAGAGAGACAGACAGACACACAAGCAGAGGCCAGGGAACGACTAGATCAGCTCGGTTTTTCAGTAGCCTAAACCTGTTTTCAAAAGGAGAAACACCAAACATACTATTGAATGGACTGGTATTAAAGTTTGGTGTGGACATTAATGTTCCCCTTAGGATGAATTGTAATGGTAACCTCCAGGTCTGCATTTGCATTTTTCCAATTCTTAATATAGGCCTAATATTGTTTTTTTTTTTTCGTTTTTGCCAAGAAAGCACAATTTTTTTAACATGTTGAGAACATTCTCAAAAATGTAAAAAAAAAAAAAAAAAAACGTTGTCACATCATTTAATAAACAAATACATCTCAATCAAATCCCCAGATGAAAATAGTGCACTAGCCAGTAATCCCCAGATGAAAATAGTGCACTAGCCAGTAGCCAGCCTCCCAATTAGTTGGTAAACCACAATGCTGGCTTTAGCATCTACTTCACATTGGCTGCTCCTCTGTGCTATAATGTAAACACCACACTTACTTAAAGGACCCATTCATACATTACACCACATTTTATTTGGCTGACACTTCTATTAAAAGCGACTTCCATTAAGTGCATTCAACCATGAAGGTACAGCGGGCGCCCGTGACACAGTGGGTAAGGGCGTCGCTCCTCACTTCTGTCTCTACAAACTGTCAATAAAAGCATGAAAAAAAATGCCAAAAATTGTCTCAAAAAAACAAAAAAAAAAATACATGAAGGTACAAACTCAGAACAACAAGAATCACGTAAGGACATAGCTTCAAATAAACCAAACAAGTGCAAATATATCTTTATTTTTTATATATAGTACTGATTATTACATATAAATCCATTAGCACTAAAGTTCCAGGATTCAGAGAGAGAGAGAGAGAGAGATAGTCCAAACCTCGTAATTCCCAAAGTAACTCCTGAGCTCTGCTGCTGCGTACAACATGATCCCACATCCCACAAGGGAAGTGGATAATCTTACTGTCCCCAATTCAGAGAAATAAACATATCACAAACAAAATATCCACCACACCCCAGGCTCTGTAAACTGGCATGTTATAGCTATGGTGTCCATGGAATATTAAACGAAGATTTTTTAATCACTGGTCAAATTGACTATTTACAGGCATATGTTTGAGTGGAATGAACATTTTGGTTTTGTAATATAAACTACTGACAACATTTCTACCAAATTCACAATAAAAATATTGTCATTAAAGAGCATTTTCAATAATGTAGAGATAAAGATTTAAGAAAAATCCAGACTGGTCTCTTAATTTGTTCCAGAGCTGTCTGTGTACATAATAGATGCTTTTATGAGGATTGTGACACGGCTCTATACAATTCGCCATAGGCTACACAACTGTGGTAATTGCATATATATAGTTTGTCTACTTAAGGGTGAGCCACTGCACGCAAAAACTTTTTTTTACCCAAGCCCTGGTCAGATTTGCTTCCATAACATGTCTTCTTTCATACCAGTATAAATCAAAGGTCCAACATGTACATTCAGGTGTTTATTTGACTAAACCTTGTCTGTTTGCGTCTGTATATTTCTCCTATACAACCATCTTTAACGGACATTATCTCAACATTAGTTTTTTTTCCCTCAATATTCTGAACCAAAAATCTCAACTTCTAAAGCACTTACATCAACTAAACTTTCCATAATCATTCTCAGCACTATTCTGAAGGTTATTACAGAAGGATTTGTTTTATATGTTGTTAACTGTCTGATTTATGAGACATTTTGTTCTTAAAAACACCTGTAGAATTTTTGATTCACACGTTTTTTTAAATTTAAATAATATATTGTAAAAATGAAATAAAGATTTCAACTCTGACTTTATCCAAAATCTTGATTTTTTGGTTTTTAAATAAATAAAAAATGTACACAAAACTATTTAGATAACGGCAAATTTGCGTATGTCCTCAAACATTTCAGGAAAAAATATTTAATTTAGTTAATTTTAAAAAAACTATTAATTTAATGTAAGTAATCAACGGGCAAACCTACCATATTGACGGCGGAGGAAGAGGCGGATGGATGGATGGATGGATGGATGGATGGATGGATGGATCGATGGAGGGAAGGAGGGTAAAATGTGTGAGGTGTGAAGCAGATAGCACTTAAAAAGGGAGAGAGAGATCCACCCCTAAAAAGAGAGAGAGGGAGATAGAGAAGGAGAGAGGAGAGAGAGAGAGAGAGAGAGAGAGAGAGAGAGAGAGAGGGGGGGGGAGATAGAGACTGTTGATTTATTACAGTGTCTCATGTCTGGACCAACACATTAAGCCATGTAACTGTCAATGCACACAAACCACAAAGAGCCCAAACACTGATCGTTACTGTTTGCATATCATGTCTTCTTTCATACTAGAATAAATCAAAGGTCCAATGTGTATATTTATAAGTGTTTATTTTACTAAACCTTGTCTGTTTGCGTCGGCGTATTTCTCCTATACTATCATCTTTAAAGGAAATTATCTCAACATTAGTTTTTTTTTTTAACACTTCGAGCTAAAAAATCTCAACTTTTAAAGCACTTACATCAACTAAACTTTCCATAATCATTCTCAGCACTATTCTGAAGGTTATTACAGAAGGATTTGTTCGTATGTTGTTCACTGTCTGATTTATGAGACATGTTGTTCTTAAAAACATGCAGAAATGTGTTTTTTAGGCCTGTACCGTACATACTTTTTTAATTTTTTTTTATTTGAATAAAATGAAAAAAGGCTGCATCCAAAAACTGTTCAGTAAAAATGTTGAACACTTATTTTTTGTAATAATAATAAAAGAGAGATTTTAACTCTGGCTTTATCCAACATCTAGATTTTTAGTTTTAAATAATTTTTCTGTCAGATGGCAGATGTTTTCGGCAGCTCAGTGGGACTTTCCTGTTCACAGTAATTTACTGGGAACAAAGTGTTTATAGAGATTTTGGATTTTAAATAGAGCTCCGATTGTGCTTTTCTGCCTTTTCGGATTTCTGGGTATTCTTCTCAGAATTGAGACTGTACAGGGAACTTTAGCACATTTATTATGAATTGTTTTATGATCCCCAGGAGCATTTTGAAATAGCAATTTTTGGTATTATTTTTCTTTTGTATGTATTGAAAAATCTGATAATATGGGTTCACTGTCGTTTATATATGGATGGATGGATAGATAGATAGATAGATAGATAGATAGATAGATAGATAGATAGATAGATAGATAGATAGATAGATAGATAGATAGATAGATAGATAGATAGATAGATAGATAGATAGATAGATAGATAGATAGATAAATGGATAGACAGACAGACAGACAGACAGACAGACAGACAGACAGACAGACAGACTTGTATCAGCCGATATAATAAATACAAAGACAATCTGTTCAGGAAATTCACAGAAAACTAAAATCTGATAAAGACAAACTGTTCAGGAAATTCACAGAAAACTACAATCTGATAAAGAATTTAACTAATTATCTATAGTTTGCATCACACTCAGAAAAAAACTGGGCAGTATAGAAGTGTATTATGCTGAAATAACTTGGCCTCTAATGACTCTGTCTGTCTGTCTGTCTGTCTGTCTGTCGGCAGAAAGAGTGTGTTTATGGTCTCACTGTCTAACCCTACATTTTACCATGTATGACATGACACATGGTAAAATGTAGGGTTAGGATTAACATGAGAGCTGGGCCAAGGGAAGACTGAGGAAAGACTGAGGGGGGGGGGAGAAATCCTCATTCATTATATTATAATGACAATTTTATAATGATAAAAGGCTGGTTCGGTATGGGTGAAGTATTCCTTTAAACTTTGTCTCTCCAAACTGTCTAATAAATGAAAAAATCTTAAAAAATAATCTTTAAAAGAAAAAGAAGTTGATGAAAATCATTCTTCCCGGTTCCACTCAGCTTTTCCAAAAAACTAAAATTTTCATGGACTTTAGTACAAAGACGTATTTAATAACAGAGTTATCATGAGACAAAATTCCTCTCCCAGCAAAACCAATCGCATTTCTCCAGATGTATTTCCAACGAATATCTCGGTTTTGAAATAAGACTCAACTCAGTGCTCAATTCAGGAGCCAAACGCGGATTTTATATCCAAATTGACTTCCATTAAGTGCATTCAGCCATGAAGGTACAATCTTAAGTACCACACACGCACGCACGCACGCACGCACACACACACACACACACACAGTAATATAGCTGCAAATAAACCAAACAAGTGCTTTTTTTATTTAATTTTTTATTTTAAGTGCATTCTGAAGAGATGTGCTTTAAGGCTGTGGTGGAAGATGTGTAAACTATTTTGGGATGTAGCAGGTTTGTTTTCCTAAATCGGTAAATCTCCATGGTAACTTATGTCCCTCCGCTTTTATGCAACCGGATCGAGGCTAACTCAAGCCACGATAACCGAAATATCCTAGGTTAATCCCTTATCTTGGTTTTATGCAACAAGCCCCGGATCGCCGCCGCTATTATTATCCAAAGCCTGAGCGTATATCCACACTTTATTTCTGTCTACAGTAACGTGACTTCACACGTTAGCTATGTCCCATTACAGAGACCACGCACTTGGTAGGACGCAGTCTCGCGGTCTATGAAGGCTATAGCCTATGAAGGCCGATTTTAAGGCCGGTTTTAAGGCCAACGAGCCTTGTTAAATGAGACGGGTTGCGTTCCGAATCGCACACTTTCTACTATATAGTAGCCTATGTAGAAAAAATATTTAGGATGTCCCGATTCTTGTGGCCAGATTTAGGATGGTTAGAAGTACCCGGATGTCCTACTTCATGCGGCCAAGATTGTTAGTGTTGAAAAGTGCATCCTATTTGGGCGATTCTGATCCACAATCCAGTGCGCACGTGAAGTGACGTAACGGGGATGCGACGGATATAAAAGCAAGAGGCAAGATCAAGGAGCCATGTTATGATGAAATAAGAGAGTAAAAGTATGTCCCAATAGTATGCCTACTGCATCCTAACTAGATTCTTTTTATCGTCGGATGTAGTATGTAGAATAGAAAAAAGAAAGAGTATGCGATTCGGAACGCAACCATGGTCTCCGCAGGTCTCGGTTTACGAGCATTTCCGGTTTACGTAACAAGCCGTTACCTTGCGTGACGACTCGCCGCTCCTGTGCTGCCTAGCAACCCTGATTGCTGCCAACGGAGACAACCTTGTCAACAGAGGAAAAAAGAAAAAGGAGTTGCCTACCAGACGAAAAGAAAAAAAAAGTACAAGAAAAAAAGAAAGGAAGATAAAAGTTAAGAAGATGGAGCAACACGTTGCTGTTTTGTTATTTCTTATTTTATTTTATCCCATCGCTGAAAAAAACGCAATGAATCATGGGATATGTTGGGCCGCGAAGGATCCATCTGATGCAGCCTTCAAAACCGTGAAACGAAGGCTGCATTTCACGACCGTATATGAGGAGCCTTGCAAGGAGCCTTGCAAACGGGACAGCCTTTGCGCGCCGCTATGACGCAATCGGTCTTCAAATGCAGCCTTCGTAGGCTGCAATACCTGAATCAAGACACAGGCCGTGTCCGAACTGCCATACTAACGTCCTACTCATACTCATTTTGACTTCAATTTGAGTAGGCCTATGTGACGGTTGGGTATGCGAGTTTGGGTATGTGAGAAATTCCCGGATGAGTACTAACTTCCGGGAAGATTTTGGGTATGAATCGATTGTATACTTTTCCTACTCAACCGCCCCACAATGCACTGGGTCAATTCTACCCGCCCAGGAAAATGAAATATTTTCGAGCAAGTTGCTAGGCAACAACATTGTTTGGGGTTCCGCGATCTGACAGACGTACGTGCAGTCATTCATAAACTCTTACAATAGATAAGAGATGAAGATCAATACCTAACAACATTAGAGTCACTAAGTGAAATGAGTGAAGTGAGTCTGATAGTGGAGAGAGATTAGAACAGATCGCTGTTCCACACACCGCGACTCGTCCAGCTCAACTCACAGACAGCTGAGTGCTGATGAGCCGGACAGAGAGCGTCGGAGGGATCCTCCGCCTCAAAATATAATTATTATAAAACAAGAGGTCTAAAACACAGATGATGAACACAGGACTGTAAAAATCTAGTTCAATATCTAACCTGTAGAGGGCGGTTATAAGCTTAACAGTGTCTAAACTGCCTGAATCTTATAAGAAGAAGAAGAAATTCTTCATTGCTTGAGTAGGCCTGTACTTCAACTGAGAACGTTTCGACGCAGCTCGCATACACAATCGATCTTTGAGTAGAGAGTATGCAGTAGGCTATATAGATGGTGAGTATGTAGGATGTAGGACGCTAGTAGGCCTATGGCAGTTCGGACACGGCCACAGCCACTGTGTAGGCCTATGTCTGATTGGCAGATCGCTGCCCTTACAAAGAGACTCGCTCACAGCCAACCTGTGTCACACACACACACACACACACACACACACACACACACACACACACACACACACACACACACACACACACACACACACACACACACACACACACACACACACACACACACACACACACACACACACACACACACACACGAAGCAGTGAGCAGCGGAGTGATTTTTGTCAGTTTGGTTAACAGTCCCAGAGATGTTGGACTCAGCGCGTAGCGAGATAAACCGGCACATCGCGGGGACAGTAAAATACGGCCCTCTTACTGCAAGCTCCAGCACTTCTGCTCTCAATTCACCTGCCAGTGTTGTTGTTGTAAAGCAGCTGACCGGCGCGGCGCTAAATGTTTACGTCACACCTGACCCGACGCTGTTTACAAGCACCTCTTTCGTTAGATTTGTTTTATGCTTTAGGGGTAGCCTACTGAGGGAATCAACAAAACGGAGCTTCATAAGTCTCACACAACGACTGTTTCCAAGAAAGAGAATGATGTTTTTTGTCCACAGTATTGAAAACTACAGCCCCGGGAAAAAATTAAGAGATCAGTCTGGATTTTTCTTAAATCTTTATCTCTACATAACTTAATGGAAATGCTCTTAAATGACACATATTTGTAGGGGAGCCCGGGGCTGATGGGCACACGGGGCAGGTTGGCACACACCTATTTTCTGGTCCTTGGAAGGTCACAGAAACAAAAAATGTACATCAAAATGTCTGTTTTCTTTACTTGCACTCATCTACTATGTTAAAACATGTGAAAGTCAATGTGCCTGTCAATATTCGCTCTATTCCATCTCTGCACATGTTTAAAAATGCTCTGTCATCTCACTTTACAAACAGTTGTTCATGTTACTAATCATGTATTGTAATGAAATGTATTACTTAACCTTTTGTTATTACTGTTATCACTTTACCATGTATTTGATATTTTTCTCTCGGAAAAGTTCTATGCAAGATTGATGTCAAGCACTTAATATGCGTGTGTGTGTGTGTGTGTGTGTGTGTGTGTGTGTGTGGTATGTTATTTGTATTATATATATTTTCATTTTTGTATGTTAAGAATATGTTTTTATTGTATTTTTTGTTTGTAAGGACCCCCTTGAAAACGAGATGGTTTCATCTCAAGGGGTTATCCTAATAAAATAAATTAAATTAAATTAAAGTAACGAACTTTTTTAGCAAGGGTAAAATTTCCATTTTATAGTAGCGAAAGTAAAAAAGTGGTCTTTTGACTAAACATATAATAAAACTGTGAAAGTTGGAGATATTGTAAATGTGTTATAACTAGTTTATAAACATGAGAAACAGCTACATTTTAATGTAAGATTTCATAGTCTGTGATGAGGAATGCTAGTTGGCTTATACAATTTCATCTCAAATTTGGTTAAAATGTGAGCGGGGCTGGTTGGCACACTGATTTGGGGGCTGGTTGGCACATAACAAATACTGTAAAAAAATTATGGTAAGCCATGTAGGCTATTATATATGAAGGTATATTTGTTTCCTTATGTGTGTATAGGCTACAAGTCTGTCTGTGTGTGTTTTTGTTAATGTGTTTCGGGGATACTATGGCTTTTGTGGTTAATGTCCCTTTAAAAAATTGTGTGACCCCTGACCTCATACAAAATTGTTATTTCTGATTTGTAATTCTTAGGTAAAAATAGGCCTTAGTTTAAAAACCTTCTTGTTATTTGTATTACTAGGCCTATATATGTTTTTTTATTATTATTCCTACCCTATAAGGATAAAATTGCAATTTGAAATGTAATCGGAATTAATAATATTGTATAATATTTGTTAATAAATGCTAATCAAGTTATTTTATTTTGTTAATAAATAGACTTCTGACACATTAGGGCAAACAAACGAAACGAAAGTCCTACTGATATGTTGCTTCAAATTGTTGTTTGGTTCTAAAATATGGGCTGATAATCTATTAAATGTTCATGTTTACTGTTTATTGGTTAAATTAAATGATCAAACTTTTAATTTGGTTGTTTAATTCTTTTTAAGTGTCACATTTTAACAGTGTGCCAACCAGCCCCCTAACAACCAGCCCCACGATGGGGCTGGTTGGCACACATGCGCAACATTGCTTTAATCATATACCATCTTATTTTGCAAAATATGTGTGAACAATTAAAACATAATCATGTATAGCTGAGACTTAAACCTTTCATATTCTGCTGGTTAGAATATTGAAATAAAAATTATGCCAGAGAAATACAGCAGTGAGTAAAAAGTGTGCCAACCAGCCCCGGGCTCCCCTATTGTGAATTTGGTAGAGATGTTGTCAGTAGTTTATATTATTACATCAAAATGTTCATTCTACTCAAACATATGCCTCTAAAGAGTAAAACAAAAGACACTGAACATTTCGAGTGGTCTCTTAATTTTTTTCCATATAATTTGTATCCTATCGATCCATACCTATGATCCATACACAAAATCTTCCCGGAAGATAGTACTCATCCGGGCATTTCTCGTCTACACAAACTCGCATACACAACCGTCACATACTCAAATTGACATCCAAATTAGTATGAGTGGGACGTTAGTAGGGCTTTCCGAACACAGGCTGCGTTCCGAATCGCATACTTTCTACTATATAGTATGTAGAAAAAAGATTTAGGATGTCCCGATTCTTGTGGCCAGATTTAGGATGGTTAGAATACCCGGATGGTCTACTTCATGCGGCCAAGATTGTTAGTGTTGAAAAGTGCATCCTATTTGGGCGATTCTGACCCACAATCCAGTGCGCACGTGAAGTGACGTAACATCGACGAAGCCTATAGGTCCATGTTATGAAAACAAACGGGGATGCGACGGATATGAAAGCAAGAGGCAAGATCAAGGCGCAATGTTATGATGAATTAAGAGAGAAAAGTATGTCCCAATAGTATGCCTACTGCATCCTAACTAGATTCTTTTTATCGTCAGATGTAGTATGTAGAATAGAAAAAAGAAAGAGTATGCGATTCGGAACGCAACCACAGTCTATCGCCACTGCAACTTCGCTTAACGTTTTTAATTTGTCCCTCTTGACTTTCCGTAGTATTTACATCCCCAAGTGCAACCAACATGGCGTCGCAGGGTTAGCCACCTAGCT